>CAXAJV010000922.1:0-133000 GCA_963969225.1 Xylocopa violacea
AGATGTATATGCTGTTCCCTCCGAGAAGTAGGGTTCGGCAGGCCAGGAATGTTGTCAAATATTGCATCCGAGATATTAGGTTGCCTTAGGTTAGGATATATAACGTTATAGACGCATGTAATGTTACCACCGAGACGTAGGGACCGACACGCCTGGAATGTGGTCAAATGTTACATCCGAGATGTTAGGTTGTCTTAGGTTAGGATATATGACGTTACAGACGTATATACTCTTCCCTCCGAGATGTCGGGTTCGACAGGCCAGGAATGTTGTCACATATTTCATCCGAGATGTTAGGTTGCCTTAGATTAGGATATACAACGTTCTAGACGCATGTAACGTTACCACCGAGACGTAGGGACCGACACGCCTGGAATGTTGTCAAATGTTACATCCGAGATGTTTGGTTGCCTTAGGTTAGGATATATAACGTTATAGACGTATATACTGTTCCCTCCGAGAAGTATTGTTCGACAGGCCAAGAATGTTGTCAAATATTGCATCCGAGATGTTAGGTTGCCTTAGGTTAGGATATATAACGTTCTAGACGCATGTAACGTTACCACCGAGACGTAGGGACCGACACGCCTGGAATGTTGTCAAATGTTACATCCGAGATGTTAGGTTGCCTTAGGTTAGGATTTATGACGTTATAGACGTATATGCTGTTCCCTCCGAGAAGTAGGGTCCGACACGCCTGGAATGTTGTCAAATATTACATACGAGATGTTAGTTGGCCTTAGGTTAGGATATATAACGTTATAGACGCATGTAATGTTACCACCGAGACGCAGGGACCGACACGCCTGGAATGTGGTAAAATGTTACATCCGAGATGTTACGTTGCCTAAGATTAGGATATATACCGTTATAGACGCATGTAATGTTACCACCGAGACGTAGGGACCGACACGCCTGGAATGTTGTCAAATGTTACATCCGAGATGTTAGGTTGTCTTAGGTTAGGATATATGACGTTACAGACGTATATGCTGTTCCCTCCGAGATGTCGGGTTCGACAGGCCAGGAATGTTGTCAAATGTTACATCCGAGATGTTAGGTTGCCTTAGGCTAGGATATATGACGTTATAGATGTATATGCTGTTCCCTCCGAGAAGTAGGGTTCGACAGGCCAGGAATGTTGTCAAATATTGCATCCGAGATATTAGGTTGCCTTAGGTTAGGATATATAACGTTATAGACGCATGTAATGTTACCACCGAGACATAGGGACCGACCCGCCTGGAATGTTGTCAAATGTTACATCCGAGATGTTAGGTTGCCTTAGGCTAGGATATATGACGTTATAGATGTATATGCTGTTCCCTCCGAGAAGTAGGGTTCGGCAGGCCAGGAATGTTGTCAAATATTGCATCCGAGATATTAGGTTGCCTTAGGTTAGGAAATATAACGCTATAGACGCATGTAATGTTACCACCGAGACGTAGGGACCGACACGCCTGGAATGTTGTCAAATGTTACATCCGAGATGTTAGGTTGTCTTAGGTTAGGATATATGACGTTACAGACGTATATACTCTTCCCTCCGAGATGTCGGGTTCGGCAGGCCAGGAATGTTGTCACATATTTCATCCGAGATGTTAGGTTGCCTTAGATTAGGATATACAACGTTATAGACTCATATAATGTTCCCACCAAGAAGTAGGGTCCGACACGCCTTGAATGATGTAGAATATTACATCCGAGATGTCAGGTTGCCTTCGGTTAGGATATATAACGTTATAGACGTATATACTGTTCCCTCCGAGAAGTAGGGTTCGACAGGCCAGGAATATTGTCAAATATTGCATCCGAGATGTTAGGTTGCCTTAGATTAGGAAATATACCGTTATAGACGCATGTAATGTTACCACCGAGACGTAGGGACCGACATGCCTGGAATGTTGTCAAATGTTACATCCGAGATGTTAGGTTGCCTTAGGTTAGGATATATGACGTTGTAGACGTATATACTGTTCCCTCCGAGAAGTATTGTTCGACAGGCCAGGAATGTTGTCAAATATTGCATCCGAGATGTTAGGTTGCCTTAGATTAGGAAATATACCGTTATATACGCATGTAATGTTACCACCGAGACGTAGGGACCGACACGCCTGGAATGTGGTAAAATGTTACATCCGAGATGTTAGGTTGCCTAAGATTAGGATATATACCGTTATAGACGCATGTAATGTTACCACCGATACGTAGGGACCGACACGCCTGGAATGTTGTCAAATGTTACATCCGAGATGTTAGGTTGCCTTAGGCTAGGATATATGACGTTATAGATGTATATGCTGTTCCCTCCGAGAAGTAGGGTTCGACAGGCCAGGAATGTTGTCAAATATTGCATCCGAGATGTTAGGTTGCCTTAGATTAGGAAATATACCGTTATAGACGCATGTAATGTTACCACCGAGACGTAGGGTTCGACAGGCTAGGAATGTTGTCAAATATTGCATCCGAGATGTTAGGTTGCCTTAGATAAGGATATATAACGTTATAGACGCATATAATGTTACCACCGAGACGTAGGGACCGACATGCCTGGAATGTTGTCAAATGTTACATCCGAGATGTTAGGTTGCCTTAGGTTAGGATATATAACGTTATAGACGTATATACTGTTCCCTCCGAGAAGTATTGTTCGACAGGCCAGGAATGTTGTCAAATATTGCATCCGAGATGTTAGGTTGCCTTAGGTTAGGATATATAACGTTCTAGACGCATGTAAGGTTACCACCGAGACGTAGGGACCGACACGCCTGGAATGTTGTCAAATGTTACCTCCGAGATGTTAGGTTGCCTTAGGTTAGGATTTATGACGTTATAGACGTATATGCTGTTCCCTCCGAGAAGTAGGGTCCGACACGCCTGGAATGTTGTCAAATATTGCATCCGAGATGTTAGGTTGCCTTAGATAAGGATATATAACGTTATAGACGCATATAATGTTACTACCGAGACGTAGGGACCGACATGCCTGGAATGTTGTCAAATGTTACATCCGAGTTGTTAGGTTGCCTTAGGTTAGGATATATAACGTTATAGACGTATATACTGTTCCCTCCGAGAAGTATTGTTCGACAGGCCAGGAATGTTGTCAAATATTGCATCCGAGATGTTAGGTTGCCTTAGATTAGGAAATATACCGTTATAGACGCATGTAATGTTACCACCGAGACGTAGGGTTCGACAGGCTAGGAATGTTGTCAAATATTGCATCCGAGATTTAGGTTGCCTTAGATAAGGATATATAACGTTATAGACGCATATAATGTTACCACCGAGACGTAGGGACCGACATGCCTGGAATGTTGTCAAATGTTACATCCGAGATGTTAGGTTGCCTTAGGTTAGGATATATAACGTTATAGACGTATATACTGTTCCCTCCGAGAAGTATTTTTCGACAGGCCAGGAATGTTGTCAAATATTACATACGAGATGTTAGTTGGCCTTAGGTTAGGATATATAACGTTATAGACGCATGTAATGTTACCACCGAGACGTAGGGACCGACATGCCTGGAATGTTGTCAAATGTTACATCCGAGATGTTAGGTTGCCTAAGATTAGGATATATACCGTTATAGACGCATGTAATGTTACCACCGAGACGTAGGGACCGACACGCCTGGAATGTTGTCAAATGTTACATCCGAGATGTTAGGTTGCCTTAGGCTAGGATATATGACGTTATAGATGTATATGCTGTTCCCTCCGAGAAGTAGGGTTCAACAGGCCAGGAATGTTGTCAAATATTGCATCCGAGAAATTAGGTTGCCTTAGGTTAGGATATATAACGTTATAGACGCATGTAATGTTACCACCGAGACATAGGGACCGACCCGCCTGGAATGTTGTCAAATGTTACATCCGAGATGTTAGGTTGCCTTAGGCTAGGATATATGACGTTATAGATGTATATGCTGTTCCCTCCGAGAAGTAGGGTTCGGCAGGCCAGGAATGTTGTCAAATATTGCATCCGAGATATTAGGTTGCCTTAGGTTAGGATATATAACGTTATAGACGCATGTAATGTTACCACCGAGACGTAGGGACCGACACGCCTGGAATGTGGTCAAATGTTACATCCGAGATGTTAGGTTGTCTTAGGTTAAGATATATGACGTTACAGACGTATATACTCTTCCCTCCGAGATGTCGGGTTCGACAGGCCAGGAATGTTGTCACATATTTCATCCGAGACGTTAGGTTGCCTTAGATTAGGATATACAACGTTATAGACTCATATAATGTTCCCACCAAGAAGTAGGGTCCGACACGCCTTGAATGATGTAGAATATTACATCCGAGATGTCAGGTTGCCTTAGGTTAGGATATATGACGTTGTAGACGTATATACTGTTCCCTCCGAGAAGTAGGGTTCGACAGGCCAGGAATGTTGTCAAATATTGCATCCGAGATGTTAGGTTGCCTTAGATAAGGATATATAACGTTATAGACGCATATAATGTTACCACCGAGACGTAGGGACCGACATGCCTGGAATGTTGTCAAATGTTACATCCGAGATGTTAGGTGGCCTTAGGTTAGGATATATAACGTTATAGACGTATATACTGTTCCCTCCGAGAAGTATTGTTCGACAGGCCAGGAATGTTGTCAAATATTGCATCCGAGATGTTAGGTTGCCTTAGGTTAGGATATATAACGTTCTAGACGCATGTAACGTTACCACCGAGACGTAGGGACCGATACGCCTGGAATGTTGTCAAATGTTACATCCGAGATGTTAGGTTGCCTTAGGTTAGGATTTATGACGTTATAGACGTATATGCTGTTCCCTCCGAGAAGTAGGGTCCGACACGCCTGGAATGTTGTCAAATATTACATACGAGATGTTAGTTGGCCTTACGTTAGGATATATAACGTTATAGACGCATGTAATGTTACCACCGAGACGCAGGGACCGACACGCCTGGAATGTGGTAAAATGTTACATCCGAGATGTTAGGTTGCCTAAGATTAGGATATATACCGTTATAGACGCATGTAATGTTACCACCGAGACGTAGGGACCGACACGCCTGGAATGTTGTCAAATGTTACATCCGAGATGTTAGGTTGTCTTAGGTTAGGATATATGACGTTACAGACGTATATGCTGTTCCCTCCGAGATGTCGGGTTCGACAGGCCAGGAATGTTGTAGAATAATATATCCGAGATGTGAGGTTGCCTTAGGTTAGGATATATAACGTTATAGACGTATATACTGTTCCCTCCGAGAAGTAGGGATCGACAGGCCAGGAATGTTGTCAAATATTGCATCCGAGATGTTAGGTTGCCTTAGATAAGGATATATAACGTTATAGACGCATATAATGTTACCACCGAGACGTAGGGACCGACATGCCTGGAATATTGTCAAATGTTACATCCGAGATGTTAGGTTGCCTTAGGTTAGGATATATGACGTTATAGACGTATATACTGTTCCCTCCGAGAAGTAGGGTTCGACAGGCCAGGAATGTTGTCAAATATTGCATCCGAGATGTTAGGTTGCCTTAGATCAGGAAATATACCGTTATAGACGCATGTAATGTTACCACCGAGACGTAGGGTTCGACAGGCTAGGAATGTTGTCAAATATTGCATCCGAGATGTTAGGTTGCCTTAGATAAGGATATATAACGTTATAGACGCATATAATGTTACCACCGAGACGTAGGACCAACATGCCTGGAATGTTGTCAAATGTTACATCCGAGATGTTAGGTTGCCTTAGGTTAGGATATATAACGTTATAGACGTATATGCTGTTCCCTCCGAGAAGTAGGGTTCGACAGGCCAGGAATGTTGTCAAATATTGCATCCGAGATGTTAGGTGGCCTTAGGTTAGCATATATAACGTTATAGACGCACGTAATGTTACCAGCGAGACGTAGGGTTCCAACACGCCTGGAATGTTGTCAAATGTTATATCCGAGATGTTAGGTTGCCTTAGGTTAGGATATATAACGTTATAGACGTATATACTGTTCCCACCGAGAAATAGGGTTCGACACGTCAGGAATGTTGTCAAATATTAGATACGAGATGTTAGTTGGCCTTAGGTTAGGATATATAACGTTATAGACGCATGTAATGTTACCACCGAGACGTAGGGACCGACACGCCTGGAATGTTGTCAAATGTTACATCCGAGATGTTAGGTTGTATTCGGTTAGGATATATGACGTTACAGACGTATATACTGTTCCCTCCGAGATGTAGGGTTCGACAGGCCAGGAATGTTGTCACATATTTCATCCGAGATGTTAGGTTGCCTGAGATTAGGATATATACCGTTATAGACGTATATACTGTTCCCTCCGAGCAGTAGGGTTCGACAGGCCAGGAATGTTGTCAAATATTGCATCCGAGATGTTAGGTTGCCTTAGATTAGGATATGCAACGTTATAGACGCATATAATGTTACCACCGAGAAGTAGGGTCCGACACGCCTGGAAGGTTGTAGAATATTACATCCGAGAAGTTAGGTTGCCTTAGGTTAGGATATATAACGTTACGGACGTACATACTGTTCCCTCCGAGTAGTAGGGTTCGACAGGCCAGGAATGTTGTCAAATATTGCATCCGAGATGTTAGGTTGCCTTCGATTAGGATATACAACGTTATAGACGCATATAATGTTCCCACCGTGAAGTAGGGTCCGACACGCCTGGAATGTTGTGGAATAATATATCCGAGATGTCAGGTTGCCTTAGGTTAGGATATATAACGTTATAGACGTATATACTGTTCCCTCCGAGAAGTAGGGTTCGACAGGCCAGGAATGTTGTCAAATATTGCATCCGAGATGTTAGGTTGCCTTAGATCAGGAAATATACCGTTATAGACGCATGTAATGTTACCACCGAGACGTAGGGTTCGACAGGCTAGGAATGTTGTCAAATATTGCATCCGAGATGTTAGGTTGCCTTAGATAAGGATATATAACGTTATAGACGCATATAATGTTACCACCGAGACGTAGGACCAACATGCCTGGAATGTTGTCAAATGTTACATCCGAGATGTTAGGTTGCCTTAGGTTAGGATATATAACGTTATAGACGTATATGCTGTTCCCTCCGAGAAGTAGGGTTCGACAGGCCAGGAATGTTGTCAAATATTGCATCCGAGATGTTAGGTTGCCTTAGGTTAGCATATATAACGTTATAGACGCACGTAATGTTACCAGCGAGACGTAGGGTTCCAACACGCCTGGAATGTTGTCAAATGTTATATCCGAGATGTTAGGTTGCCTTAGGTTAGGATATATAACGTTATAGACGTATATACTGTTCCCACCGAGAAGTAGGGTTCGACACGTCAGGAATGTTGTCAAATATTAGATACGAGATGTTAGTTGGCCTTAGGTTAGGATATATAACGTTATAGACGCATGTAATGTTACCACCGAGACGTAGGGACCGACACGCCTGGAATGTTGTCAAATGTTACATCCGAGATGTTAGGTTGTATTAGGTTAGGATATATGACGTTACAGACGTATATACTGTTCCCTCCGAGATGTAGGGTTCGACAGGCCAGGAATGTTGTCACATATTTCATCCGAGATGTTAGGTTGCCTTAGATTAGGATATATACCGTTATAGACGTATATACTGTTCCCTCCGAGCAGTAGGGTTCGACAGGCCAGGAATGTTGTCAAATATTGCATCCGAGATGTTAGGTTGCCTTAGATTAGGATATGCAACGTTATAGACGCATATAATGTTACCACCGAGAAGTAGGGTCCGACACGCCTGGAAGGTTGTAGAATATTACATCCGAGATGTTAGGTTGCCTTAGGTTAGGATATATAACGTTACAGACGTACATACTGTTCCCTCCGAGTAGTAGGGTTCGACAGGCCAGGAATGTTGTCAAATATTGCATCCGAGATGTTAGGTAGCCTTAGATTAGGATATACAACGTTATAGACGCATATAATGTTCCCACCGAGAAGTAGGGTCCGACACGCCTGGAATGTTGTGGAATAATATATCCGAGATGTCAGGTTGCCTTAGATTAGGATATATACCGTTATAGACGTATATACTGTTCCCTCCGAGCAGTAGGGTTCGACAGGCCAGGAATGTTGTCAAATATTGCATCCGAGATGTTAGGTTGCCTTAGATTAGGATATGCAACGTTATAGACGCATATAATGTTACCACCGAGAAGTAGGGTCCGACACGCCTGGAAGGTTGTAGAATATTACATCCGAGATGTTAGGTTGCCCTAGGTTAGGATATATAACGTTATAGACGTATATACTGTTCCCTCCGAGAAGTAGGGTTCGACAGGCTAGGAATGTTGTCAAATATTGCATCCTAGATGTTAGGTTGCCTTAGATAAGGATATATAACGTTATAGACGCATATAATGTTACCACCGAGACGTAGGGACCGACATGCCTGGAATGTTGTCAAATGTTACATCCGAGATGTTAGGTTGCCTTAGGTTAGGATATATAACGTTATAGACGCATGTAACGTTACCACCGAGACGTAGGGACCGACACACCTGGAATGTTGTCAAATGTTACATCCGAGATGTTAGGTTGTCTTAGGTTAGTATATATGACGTTACAGACGTATATACTGTTCCCTCCGAGATGTAGGGTTCGACAGGCCAGGAATGTTGTCACATATTTCATCCGAGATGTTAGGTTGCCTTAGATTAGGAAATATATCGTTATAGACGCATGTAATGTTACCACCGAGACGTAGGGTTCGACAGGCTAGGAATGTTGTCAAATATTGCATCCGAGATGTTAGATTGCCTTAGATAAGGATATATAACGTTATAGACGCATGTAATGTTACCACCGAGACGTAGGGACCGACACGCCTGGAATGTGGTAAAATGTTACATCCGAGATGTTAGGTTGCCTAAGATTAGGATATATACCGTTATAGACGCATGTAATGTTACCACCGAGACGTAGGGACCGACACGCCTGGAATATTGTCAAATGTTACATCCGAGATGTTAGGTTGCCTTAGGCTAGGATATATGACGTTATAGATGTATATGCTGTTCCCTCCGTGAAGTAGGGTTCGACAGGCCAGGAATGTTGTCAAATATTGCATCCGAGATGTTAGATTGCCTTAGATTACGATATCGACCGTTATGGACGCATATAATATTCCCACCGAAAAGTATGCATCGACACGCGAGGAACATTGTAAAATATTACGTCTGAGATAATAGGTTGCCTTAGATTAGGATATACAACGTTATAGACTCATATAATGTTCCCACCGAGAAGTAGGGTCCGACACGCCTTGAATGATGTAGAATATTACATCCGAGATGTCAGGTTGCCTTCGGTTAGGATATATAACGTTATAGACGTATATACTGTTCCCTCCGAGAAGTAGGGTTCGACAGGCCAGGAATGTTGTCAAATATTGCATCCGAGATGTTAGGTTGCCTTAGGTTAGGATATATAACGTTATAGACGCATGTAATGTTACCACCGAGACGTAGGGACCGACACGCCTGGTATGTTGCCAAATGTTACATCCGAGATGTTAGGTTGCCTTAGGTTAGGATATATGACGTTATAGACGTATATACTGTTCCCTCCGAGAAGTAGGGTTCGACAGGCCACAAATGTTGTCAAATATTGCATCCGAGATGTTAGGTTGCCTTAGATAAGGATATACAACGTTATAGACGCATATAATGTTCCCACCGAGAAGTAGGGTCCGACACGCCTGGAATGTTGTCAAATATTGCATCCGAGATGTTAGGTTGCCTTAGATAAGGATATATAACGTTATAGACGCATATAATGTTACTACCGAGACGTAGGGACCGACATGCCTGGAATGTTGTCAAATGTTACATCCGAGTTGTTAGGTTGCCTTATGTTAGGATATATAACGTTATAGACGTATATACTGTTCCCTCCGAGAAGTATTGTTCGACAGGCCAGGAATGTTGTCAAATATTGCATCCGAGATGTTAGGTTGCCTTAGATTAGGAAATATACCGTTATAGACGCATGTAATGTTACCACCGAGACGTAGGGTTCGACAGGCTAGGAATGTTGTCAAATATTGCATCCGAGATTTAGGTTGCCTTAGATAAGGATATATAACGTTATAGACGCATATAATGTTACCACCGAGACGTAGGGACCGACATGCCTGGAATGTTGTCAAATGTTACATCCGAGATGTTAGGTTGCCTTAGGTTAGGATATATAACGTTATAGACGTATATACTGTTCCCTCCGAGAAGTATTGTTCGACAGGCCAGGAATGTTGTCAAATATTACATACGAGATGTTAGTTGGCCTTAGGTTAGGATATATAACGTTATAGACGCATGTAATGTTACCACCGAGACGTAGGGACCGACATGCCTGGAATGTTGTCAAATGTTACATCCGAGATGTTAGGTTGCCTAAGATTAGGATATATACCGTTATAGACGCATGTAATGTTACCACCGAGACGTAGGGACCGACACGCCTGGAATGTTGTCAAATGTTACATCCGAGATGTTAGGTTGCCTTAGGCTAGGATATATGACGTTATAGATGTATATGCTGTTCCCTCCGAGAAGTAGGGTTCGACAGGCCAGGAATGTTGTCAAATATTGCATCCGAGAAATTAGGTTGCCTTAGGTTAGGATATATAACGTTATAGACGCATGTAATGTTACCACCGAGACATAGGGACCGACCCGCCTGGAATGTTGTCAAATGTTACATCCGAGATGTTAGGTTGCCTTAGGTTAGGATATATAACGTTATAGACGCATGTAACGTTACCACCGAGACGTAGGGACCGACACACCTGGAATGTTGTCAAATGTTACATCCGAGATGTTAGGTTGTCTTAGGTTAGTATATATGACGTTACAGACGTATATACTGTTCCCTCCGAGATGTAGGGTTCGACAGGCCAGGAATGTTGTCACATATTTCATCCGAGATGTTAGGTTGCCTTAGATTAGGAAATATATCGTTATAGACGCATGTAATGTTACCACCGAGACGTAGGGTTCGACAGGCTAGGAATGTTGTCAAATATTGCATCCGAGATGTTAGATTGCCTTAGATAAGGATATATAACGTTATAGACGCATGTAATGTTACCACCGAGACGTAGGGACCGACACGCCTGGAATGTGGTAAAATGTTACATCCGAGATGTTAGGTTGCCTAAGATTAGGATATATACCGTTATAGACGCATGTAATGTTACCACCGAGACGTAGGGACCGACACGCCTGGAATATTGTCAAATGTTACATCCGAGATGTTAGGTTGCCTTAGGCTAGGATATATGACGTTATAGATGTATATGCTGTTCCCTCCGTGAAGTAGGGTTCGACAGGCCAGGAATGTTGTCAAATATTGCATCCGAGATGTTAGATTGCCTTAGATTACGATATCGACCGTTATGGACGCATATAATATTCCCACCGAAAAGTATGCATCGACACGCGAGGAACATTGTAAAATATTACGTCTGAGATAATAGGTTGCCTTAGATTAGGATATACAACGTTATAGACTCATATAATGTTCCCACCGAGAAGTAGGGTCCGACACGCCTTGAATGATGTAGAATATTACATCCGAGATGTCAGGTTGCCTTCGGTTAGGATATATAACGTTATAGACGTATATACTGTTCCCTCCGAGAAGTAGGGTTCGACAGGCCAGGAATGTTGTCAAATATTGCATCCGAGATGTTAGGTTGCCTTAGATTAGGAAATATAGCGTTATAGACGCATGTAATGTTACCACCGAGACGTAGGGACCGACACGCCTGGAATGTTGTCAAATGTTACATCCGAGACGTTATGTTGCCTTAGGTTAGGATATATGACGTTATAGACGTATATACTGTTCCGTCCGAGAAGTAGGGATCGACAGGCCAGGAATGTTGACAAATATTGCATCCGAGATGTTAGGTTGCCTTAGGTTAGGATATATAACGTTATAGACGCATGTAATGTTACCACCGAGACGTAGGGACCGACACGCCTGGTATGTTGCCAAATGTTACATCCGAGATGTTAGGTTGCCTTAGGTTAGGATATATGACGTTATAGACGTATATACTGTTCCCTCCGAGAAGTAGGGTTCGACAGGCCACAAATGTTGTCAAATATTGCATCCGAGATGTTAGGTTGCCTTAGATAAGGATATACAACGTTATAGACGCATATAATGTTCCCACCGAGAAGTAGGGTCCGACACGCCTGGAATGTTGTCAAATATTGCATCCGAGATGTTAGGTTGCCTTAGATAAGGATATATAACGTTATAGACGCATATAATGTTACTACCGAGACGTAGGGACCGACATGCCTGGAATGTTGTCAAATGTTACATCCGAGTTGTTAGGTTGCCTTATGTTAGGATATATAACGTTATAGACGTATATACTGTTCCCTCCGAGAAGTATTGTTCGACAGGCCAGGAATGTTGTCAAATATTGCATCCGAGATGTTAGGTTGCCTTAGATTAGGAAATATACCGTTATAGACGCATGTAATGTTACCACCGAGACGTAGGGTTCGACAGGCTAGGAATGTTGTCAAATATTGCATCCGAGATTTAGGTTGCCTTAGATAAGGATATATAACGTTATAGACGCATATAATGTTACCACCGAGACGTAGGGACCGACATGCCTGGAATGTTGTCAAATGTTACATCCGAGATGTTAGGTTGCCTTAGGTTAGGATATATAACGTTATAGACGTATATACTGTTCCCTCCGAGAAGTATTGTTCGACAGGCCAGGAATGTTGTCAAATATTACATACGAGATGTTAGTTGGCCTTAGGTTAGGATATATAACGTTATAGACGCATGTAATGTTACCACCGAGACGTAGGGACCGACATGCCTGGAATGTTGTCAAATGTTACATCCGAGATGTTAGGTTGCCTAAGATTAGGATATATACCGTTATAGACGCATGTAATGTTACCACCGAGACGTAGGGACCGACACGCCTGGAATGTTGTCAAATGTTACATCCGAGATGTTAGGTTGCCTTAGGCTAGGATATATGACGTTATAGATGTATATGCTGTTCCCTCCGAGAAGTAGGGTTCGACAGGCCAGGAATGTTGTCAAATATTGCATCCGAGAAATTAGGTTGCCTTAGGTTAGGATATATAACGTTATAGACGCATGTAATGTTACCACCGAGACATAGGGACCGACCCGCCTGGAATGTTGTCAAATGTTACATCCGAGATGTTAGGTTGCCTTAGGCTAGGATATATGACGTTATAGATGTATATGCTGTTCCCTCCGAGAAGTAGGGTTCGGCAGGCCAGGAATGTTGTCAAATATTGCATCCGAGATATTAGGTTGCCTTAGGTTAGGATATATAACGTTATAGACGCATGTAATGTTACCACCGAGACGTAGGGACCGACACGCCTGGAATGTGGTCAAATGTTACATCCGAGATGTTAGGTTGTCTTAGGTTAGGATATATGACGTTACAGACGTATATACTCTTCCCTCCGAGATGTCGGGTTCGACAGGCCAGGAATGTTGTCACATATTTCATCCGAGATGTTAGGTTGCCTTAGATTAGGATATACAACGTTATAGACTCATATAATGTTCCCACCAAGAAGTAGTGTCCGACACGCCTTGAATGATGTAGAATATTACATCCGAGATGTCAGGTTGCCTTAGGTTAGGATATATGACGTTGTAGACGTATATACTGTTCCCTCCGAGAAGTAGGGTTCGACAGGCCAGGAATGTTGTCAAATATTGCATCCGAGATGTTAGGTTGCCTTAGATAAGGATATATAACGTTATAGACGCATATAATGTTACCACCGAGACGTAGGGACCGACATGCCTGGAATGTTGTCAAATGTTACATCCGAGATGTTAGGTTGCCTTAGGTTAGGATGTATAACGTTATAGACGCATGTAATGTTACCACCGAGACATAGGGACCGACCCGCCTGGAATGTTGTCAAATGTTACATCCGAGATGTTAGGTTGCCTTAGGCTAGGATATATGACGTTATAGATGTATATGCTGTTCCCTCCGAGAAGTAGGGTTCGGCAGGCCAGGAATGTTGTCAAATATTGCATCCGAGATATTAGGTTGCCTTAGGTTAGGATATATAACGTTATAGACGCATGTAATGTTACCACCGAGACGTAGGGACCGACACGCCTGGAATGTGGTCAAATGTTACATCCGAGATGTTAGGTTGTCTTAGGTTAGGATATATGACGTTACAGACGTATATACTCTTCCCTCCGAGATGTCGGGTTCGACAGGCCAGGAATGTTGTCACATATTTCATCCGAGATGTTAGGTTGCCTTAGATTAGGATATACAACGTTATAGACTCATATAATGTTCCCACCAAGAAGTAGGGTCCGACACGCCTTGAATGATGTAGAATATTACATCCGAGATGTCAGGTTGCCTTAGGTTAGGATATATGACGTTGTAGACGTATATACTGTTCCCTCCGAGAAGTAGGGTTCGACAGGCCAGGAATGTTGTCAAATATTGCATCCGAGATGTTAGGTTGCCTTAGATAAGGATATATAACGTTATAGACGCATATAATGTTACCACCGAGACGTAGGGACCGACATGCCTGGAATGTTGTCAAATGTTACATCCGAGATGTTAGGTGGCCTTAGGTTAGGGTATATAACGTTATAGACGTATATACTGTTCCCTCCGAGAAGTATTGTTCGACAGGCCAGGAATGTTGTCAAATATTGCATCCGAGATGTTAGGTTGCCTTAGGTTAGGATATATAACGTTCTAGACGCATGTAACGTTACCACCGAGACGTAGGGGCCGACACGCCTGGAATGTTGTCAAATGTTACATCCGAGATGTTAGGTTGCCTTAGGTTAGGATTTATGACGTTATAGACGTATATGCTGTTCCCTCCGAGAAGTAGGGTCCGACACGCCTGGAATGTTGTCAAATATTACATACGAGATGTTAGTTAGCCTTAGGTTAGGATATATAACGTTATAGACGCATGTAATGTTACCACCGAGACGCAGGGACCGACACGCCTGGAATGTGGTAAAATGTTACATCCGAGATGTTAGGTTGCCTAAGATTAGGATATATACCGTTATAGACGCATGTAATGTTACCACCGAGACGTAGGGACCGACACGCCTGGAATGTTGTCAAATGTTACATCCGAGATGTTAGGTTGTCTTAGGTTAGGATATATGACGTTACAGACGTATATGCTGTTCCCTCCGAGATGTCGGGTTCGACAGGCCAGGAATGTTGTAGAATAATATATCCGAGATGTGAGGTTGCCTTAGGTTAGGATATATAACGTTATAGACGTATATACTGTTCCCTCCGAGAAGTAGGGATCGACAGGCCAGGAATGTTGTCAAATATTGCATCCGAGATGTTAGGTTGCCTTAGATAAGGATATATAACGTTATAGACGCATATAATGTTACCACCGAGACGTAGGGACCGACATGCCTGGAATGTTGTCAAATGTTACATCCGAGATGTTAGGTGGCCTTAGGTTAGGATTTATGACGTTATAGACGTATATGCTGTTCCCTCCGAGAAGTAGGGTCCGACACGCCTGGAATGATGTAGAATATTACATCAGAGATGTCAGGTTGCCTTAGGTTAGGATATATAACGTTATAGACGTATATACTGTTCCCTCCGAGAAGTAGGGTTCGACAGGCTAGGAATGTTGTCAAATATTGCATCCGAGATGTTAGGTTGCCTTAGATAAGGATATATAACGTTATAGACGCATATAATGTTACCACCGAGACGTAGGGACCGACATGCCTGGAATATTGTCAAATGTTACATCCGAGATGTTAGGTTGCCTTAGGTTAGGATATATGACGTTATAGACGTATATACTGTTCCCTCCGAGAAGTAGGGTTCGACAGGCCAGGAATGTTGTCAAATATTGCATCCGAGATGTTAGGTTGCCTTAGATCAGGAAATATACCGTTATAGATGCATGTAATGTTACCACCGAGACGTAGGGTTCGACAGGCTAGGAATGTTGTCAAATATTGCATCCGAGATGTTAAGTTGCCTTAGATAAGGATATATAACGTTATAGACGCATATAATGTTACCACCGAGACGTAGGACCAACATGCCTGGAATGTTGTCAAATGTTACATCCGAGATGTTAGGTTGCCTTAGGTTAGGATATATAACGTTATAGACGTATATGCTGTTCCCTCCGAGAAGTAGGGTTCGACAGGCCAGGAATGTTGTCAAATATTGCATCCGAGATGTTAGGTTGCCTTAGGTTAGCATATATAACGTTATAGACGCACGTAATGTTACCACCGAGACGTAGGGACCGACACGCCTGGAATGTTGTCAAATGTTACATCCGAGATGTTAGGTTGTATTAGGTTAGGATATATGACGTTACAGACGTATATACTGTTCCCTCCGAGATGTAGGGTTCGACAGGCCAGGAATGTTGTCACATATTTCATCCGAGATGTTAGGTTGCCTGAGATTAGGATATATACCGTTATAGACGTATATACTGTTCCCTCCGAGCAGTAGGGTTCGACAGGCCAGGAATGTTGTCAAATATTGCATCCGAGATGTTAGGTTGCCTTAGATTAGGATATGCAACGTTATAGACGCATATAATGTTACCACCGAGAAGTAGGGTCCGACACGCCTGGAAGGTTGTAGAATATTACATCCGAGATGTCAGGTTGCCTTAGGTTAGGATATATAACGTTACGGACGTACATACTGTTCCCTCCGAGTAGTAGGGTTCGACAGGCCAGGAATGTTGTCAAATATTGCATCCGAGATGTTAGGTTGCCTTCGATTAGGATATACAACGTTATAGACGCATATAATGTTCCCACCGTGAAGTAGGGTCCGACACGCCTGGAATGTTGTGGAATAATATATCCGAGATGTCAGGTTGCCTTAGGTTAGGATATATAACGTTATAAACGTATATACTGTTCCCTCCGAGAAGTAGGGTTCGACAGGCCAGGAATGTTGTCAAATATTGCATCCGAGATGTTAGGTTGCCTTAGATCAGGAAATATACCGTTATAGACGCATGTAATGTTACCACCGAGACGTAGGGTTCGACAGGCTAGGAATGTTGTCAAATATTGCATCCGAGATGTTAGGTTGCCTTAGATAAGGATATATAACGTTATAGACGCATATAATGTTACCACCGAGACGTAGGACCAACATGCCTGGAATGTTGTCAAATGTTACATCCGAGATGTTAGGTTGCCTTAGGTTAGGATATATAACGTTATAGACGTATATGCTGTTCCCTCCGAGAAGTAGGGTTCGACAGGCCAGGAATGTTGTCAAATATTGC
The DNA here is from genome assembly GCA_963969225.1 of Xylocopa violacea. Lineage (NCBI taxonomy): Eukaryota > Metazoa > Arthropoda > Insecta > Hymenoptera > Apidae > Xylocopa > Xylocopa violacea. Next base: position 17,392 of record CAXAJV010000922.1, read on the forward strand.
ATCCGAGATGTTAGGTTGCCTTAGGTTAGCATATATAACGTTATAGACGCACGTAATGTTACCAGCGAGACGTAGGGTTCCAACACGCCTGGAATGTTGTCAAATGTTATATCCGAGATGTTAGGTTGCCTTAGGTTAGGATATATAACGTTATAGACGTATATACTGTTCCCACCGAGAAGTAGGGTTCGACACGTCAGGAATGTTGTCAAATATTAGATACGAGATGTTAGTTGGCCTTAGGTTAGGATATATAACGTTATAGACGCATGTAATGTTACCACCGAGACGTAGGGACCGACACGCCTGGAATGTTGTCAAATGTTACATCCGAGATGTTAGGTTGTATTAGGTTAGGATATATGACGTTACAGACGTATATACTGTTCCCTCCGAGATGTAGGGTTCGACAGGCCAGGAATGTTGTCACATATTTCATCCGAGATGTTAGGTTGCCTTAGATTAGGATATATACCGTTATAGACGTATATACTGTTCCCTCCGAGCAGTAGGGTTCGACAGGCCAGGAATGTTGTCAAATATTGCATCCGAGATGTTAGGTTGCCTTAGATTAGGATATGCAACGTTATAGACGCATATAATGTTACCACCGAGAAGTAGGGTCCGACACGCCTGGAAGGTTGTAGAATATTACATCCGAGATGTTAGGTTGCCTTAGGTTAGGATATATAACGTTACAGACGTACATACTGTTCCCTCCGAGTAGTAGGGTTCGACAGGCCAGGAATGTTGTCAAATATTGCATCCGAGATGTTAGGTAGCCTTAGATTAGGATATACAACGTTATAGACGCATATAATGTTCCCACCGAGAAGTAGGGTCCGACACGCCTGGAATGTTGTGGAATAATATATCCGAGATGTCAGGTTGCCTTCGGTTAGGATATATAACGTTATAGACGTATATACTGTTCCCTCCGAGATGTAGGGTTCGGCAGGCCAGGAATGTTGTCAAATATTGCATCCGAGATGTCAGGTTGCCTTAGATTAGGAAATATACCGTTATAGACGCATGTAATGTTACCACCGAGACGTAGGGACCGACACGCCTGGAATGTTGTCAAATGTTACATCCGAGACGTTAGGTTGCCTTACGTTAGGATATATGACGTTATAGACGTATATACTGTTCCCTCCGAGATGTAGGGTTCGACAGGCCAGGAATGTTGTCACATATTTCATCCGAGATGTTAGGTTGCCTTAGATTAGGATATATACCGTTATAGACGCAAGTAATGTTACCACCGAGACGTAGGGACCGACACGCCTGGAATGTTGTCAAATGTTACATCCGAGATGTTAGGTTGCCTTAGGCTAGGATATATGACGTTATAGATGTATATGCTGTTCCCTCCGAGAAGTAGGGTTCGACAGGCCAGGAGTGTTGTCAAATATTGCATCCGAGATGTTAGGTTGCCTTAGGTTAGGATATATGACGTTATAGACGTATATACTGTTCCCTCCGAGATGTAGGGTTCGACAGGCCAGGAATGTTGTCACATATTTCATCCGAGATGTTAGGTTGCCTTAGATTAGGATATATACCGTTATAGACGTATATACTGTTCCCTCCGAGCAGTAGGGTTCGACAGGCCAGGAATGTTGTCAAATATTGCATCCGAGATGTTAGGTTGCCTTAGATTAGGATATGCAACGCTATAGACGCATATAATGTTACCACCGAGAAGTAAGGTCCGACACGCCTGGAAGGTTGTAGAATATTACATCCGAGATGTTAGGTTGCCTTAGGTTAGGATATATAACGTTATAGACGTACATACTGTTCCCTCCGAGAAGTAGGGTTCGACAGGCAAGGAATGTTGTCAAATATTGCATCCGAGATGTTAGATTGCCTTAGATTACGATATCGACCGTTATGGACGCATATAATATTCCCACCGAAAAGTATGCACCGACACGCGAGGAATATTGTACAATATTACGTCTGAGATAATAGGTTGCCTTAGATTATGATATACAACGTTATAGACTCATATAATGTTTCCACCGAGAAGTAGGGTCCGACACGCCTTGAATGATGTAGAATATTACATCCGAGATGTCAGGTTGCCTTCGGTTAGGATATATAACGTTATAGACATATATACTGTTCCCTCCGAGAAGTAGGGTTCGACAGGCCAGGAATGTTGTCAAATATTGCATACGAGATGTTAGGTTGCCTTAGATTAGGATATATACCGCTATAGACGTATATACTGTTCCCTCCGAGATGTAGGGTTCGACAGCCCAGGAATGTTGTCAAATATTGCATCCGAGATGTTAGGTTGCCTTAGATAAGGATATACAACGTTATAGACGCATATAATGTTCCCACCGAGAAGTAGGGTCCGACACGCCTGGAAGGTTGTAGAATATTACATCCGAGATGTTAGGTTGCCCTAGGTTAGGATATATAACGCTATAGACGTATATACTGTTCCCTCCGAGATGTAGGGTTCGACAGGCCAGGAATGTTGTCAAATATTGCATCCGAGATGTTAGGTTGCCTTAGATTAGGAAATATACCGTTATAGACGCATGTAATGTTACCACCGAGACGTAGGGACCGACACGCCTGGAATGTTGTCAAATGTTACATCCGAGACGTTAGGTTGCCTTACGCTAGGATATATGACGTTATAGACGTATATACTGTTCCCTCCGAGATGTAGGGTTCGACAGGCCAGGAATGTTGTCACATATTTCATCCGAGATGTTAGGTTGCCTTAGATTAGGATATATACCGTTACAGACGCATGTAATGTTACCACCGAGACGTAGGGACCGACACGCCTGGAATGTTGTCAAATGTTACATCCGAGATGTTAGGTTGCCTTAGGCTAGGATATATGACGTTATAGATGTATATGCTGTTCCCTCCGAGAAGTAGGGTTCGACAGGCCAGGAATGTTGTCAAATATTGAATCCGAGATGTTAGGTTGCCTTAGATTAGGATATGCAACGTTATAGACGCATATAATGTTACCACCGAGAAGTAAGGTCCGACACGCCTGGAAGGTTGTAGAATATTACATCCGAGATGTTAGGTTGCCTTAGATTAGGATATATAACGTTATAGACGTACATACTGTTCCCTCCGAGAAGTAGGGTTCGACAGGCAAGGAATGTTGTCAAATATTGCATCCGAGATGTTAGATTGCCTTAGATTACGATATCGACCGTTATGGACGCATATAATATTCCCACCGAAGAGTATGCACCGACACGCGAGGAATATTGTACAATATTACGTCTGAGATAATAGGTTGCCTTAGATTATGATATACAACGTTATAGACTCATATAATGTTCCCACCGAGAAGTAGGGTCCGACACGCCTTGAATGATGTAGAGTATTACATCCGAGATGTCAGGTTGCCTTAGGTTAGGATATATAACGTTATAGACGTATATACTGTTCCCTCCGAGATGTAGGGTTCGACAGGCAAGGAATGTTGTCAAATATTGCATCCGAGATGTTAGATTGCCTTAGATTACGATATCGACCGTTATGGACGCATATAATATTCCCACCGAAGAGTATGCACCGACACGCGAGGAATATTGTACAATATTACGTCTGAGATAATAGGTTGCCTTAGATTAGGATATACAACGTTATAGACTCATATAATGTTCCCACCGAGAAGTAGGGTCCGACACGCCTGGAAAGTTGTAGAACAATATATCCGAGATGTCAGGTTGCCTTAGGTTAGGATATATAACGTTATAGACGTATATACTGTTCCCTCCGAGAAGTAGGGTTCGACAGGCCAGGAATGTTGTCAAATATTGCATCCGAGATGTTAGGTTGCCTTAGGTTAGGATATATAACGCTATAGACGCATATAATGTTACCACCGATAAGAATGCACCGACACGCCAGAAATGTTGTAAAATATTACGTCTGAGACGATAGGTTGCCTTAGACTAGGATATACAACGTTATACATGCATATAATGTTCCCACCGAGAAGTAGGGTCCGACACGCCAGGAATGTTGTCAAATATTACATCCGAGATGTTAGGTGGCCTTAGGTTAGGATGTATAACGTTATAGACGTACATAATGTACCCACGGAGAAGTAGGGTTCGACACGACAGGAATGCTGTCAAATATTACATCCGAGATGTCAGGTTGCCTTAGGTTAGGATATATAACGCTATAGACGCATATAATGTTACCACCGAGACGTAGGGACTGACACTCCTATAATGTTGTCAAATGTTTCATCCGAGATGTTAGGTTCCCTTAGGTTAGGATATATAACGCTATAAACGCATATAATGTTACCATCGAGACGTAGGGACTGACACGCCTGGAATGTTGTCAAATGTTACATCCGAGATGTTAGGTTGCCTTAGGTTAGAATATATAACGTTATAGACGTATATACTGTTCCCACCGAGAAGTAGGGTTCGACAGGACAGGCATGTTGTCAAATATTGCATGCGAAATGTTAGGTTGAATTATATTAGTATATATACCGTTATAGACGTATATAATATTCCCATCGAAAAGAATGCTCCGACACGCCAGGAATGTTGCCAAATATTACGTCTGAGATGATAGGTTGCCTTAGATTAGGATATACAACGTTATAGACGCATATAATGTTCCCACCGAGAAGTAGGGTCCGACACGCCTGGAATGTTGTAGAATATTACATTCGAGATGTCAGGTTGCCTTACTTTAGCATATATAACGTTACAGACGTATATACTGTTCCCACCGAGAAGTAGGGTCCGACACGACAGGAATGTTGTCAAATATTACATCCGAGATGTTAGATGGCCTTAGGTTAGGATATATAACGTTATAGACGTATATCATGTTCCCACCGAGAGGTAGGGTCCGACACGTCAGGAATGTTGTCAAATATTACATCCGAGATGTCAGGTTCCCTTAGGTTAGGATATATAACGCTATAAACGCATATAATGTTACCACCGAGAAGTAGGGTCCGACACGCCTGGAATGTTGTAGAATATTACATTCGAGATGTCAGGTTGCCTTACTTTAGGGTATATAACGTTACAGACGTATATACTGTTCCCACCGAGAAGTAGGGTCCGACACGACAGAAATGTTGTCAAATATTACATCCGAGATGTTAGGTTTCCTTAGGTTAGGATATATAACGTTACAGACGTATATACTGTTCCCACCGAGAAGTAGGGTCCGACACGCCTGGAAAGTTGTAGAACAATATATCCGAGATGTCAGGTTGCCTTAGGTTAGGATATATAACGTTATAGACGTATATACTGTTCCCTCCGAGAAGTAGGGTTCGACAGGCCAGGAATGTTGTCAAATATTGCATCCGAGATGTTAGGTTGCCTTAGATTAGGAAATATACCGTTATAGACGCATGTAATGTTACCACCGAGACGTAGGGACCGACGCGCCTGGAATGTTGTCAAATGTTACATCCGAGACGTTAGGTTGCCTTAGGTTAGGATATATGACGTTATAGACGTATATACTGTTCCCTCCGAGATGTAGGGTTCGACAGGCAAGGAATGTTGTCAAATATTGCATCCGAGATGTTAGATTGCCTTAGATTACGATATCGACCGTTATGGACGCATATAATATTCCCACCGAAAAGTATGCACCGACACGCGAGGAATATTGTACAATATTACGTCTGAGATAATAGGTTGCCTTAGATTATGATATACAACGTTATAGACTCATATAATGTTCCCACCGAGAAGTAGGGTCCGACACGCCTTGAATGATGTAGAATATTACATCCGAGATGTCAGGTTGCCTTCGGTTAGGATATATAACGTTATAGACATATATACTGTTCCCTCCGAGAAGTAGGGTTCGACAGGCCAGGAATGTTGTCAAATATTGCATACGAGATGTTAGGTTGCCTTAGATTAGGATATATACCGCTATAGACGTATATACTGTTCCCTCCGAGATGTAGGGTTCGACAGCCCAGGAATGTTGTCAAATATTGCATCCGAGATGTTAGGTTGCCTTAGATAAGGATATACAACGTTATAGACGCATATAATGTTCCCACCGAGAAGTAGGGTCCGACACGCCTGGAAGGTTGTAGAATATTACATCCGAGATGTTAGGTTGCCCTAGGTTAGGATATATAACGCTATAGACGTATATACTGTTCCCTCCGAGATGTAGGGTTCGACAGGCCAGGAATGTTGTCAAATATTGCATCCGAGATGTTAGGTTGCCTTAGATTAGGAAATATACCGTTATAGACGCATGTAATGTTACCACCGAGACGTAGGGACCGACACGCCTGGAATGTTGTCAAATGTTACATCCGAGACGTTAGGTTGCCTTACGCTAGGATATATGACGTTATAGACGTATATACTGTTCCCTCCGAGATGTAGGGTTCGACAGGCCAGGAATGTTGTCACATATTTCATCCGAGATGTTAGGTTGCCTTAGATTAGGATATATACCGTTACAGACGCATGTAATGTTACCACCGAGACGTAGGGACCGACACGCCTGGAATGTTGTCAAATGTTACATCCGAGATGTTAGGTTGCCTTAGGCTAGGATATATGACGTTATAGATGTATATGCTGTTCCCTCCGAGAAGTAGGGTTCGACAGGCCAGGAGTGTTGTCAAATATTGCATCCGAGATGTTAGGTTGCCTTAGGTTAGGATATATGACGTTATAGACGTATATACTGTTCCCTCCGAGATGTAGGGTTCGACAGGCCAGGAATGTTGTCACATATTTCATCCGAGATGTTAGGTTGCCTTAGATTAGGATATATACCGTTATAGACGCATATACTGTTCCCTCCGAGCAGTAGGGTTCGACAGGTCAGGAATGTTGTCAAATATTGCATCCGAGATGTTAGGTTGCCTTAGATTAGGATATGCAACGTTATAGACGCATATAATGTTACCACCGAGACGTAGGGACCGACACGCCTGGAATGTTGTCAAATGTTACATCCGAGATGTTAGGTTGCCTTGGCTAGGATATATGACGTTATAGATGTATATGCTGTTCCCTCCGAGAAGTAGGGTTCGACAGGCCAGGAGTGTTGTCAAATATTGCATCCGAGATGTTAGGTTGCCTTAGGTTAGGATATATGACGTTATAGACGTATATACTGTTCCCTCCGAGATGTAGGGTTCGACAGGCCAGGAATGTTGTCACATATTTCATCCGAGATGTTAGGTTGCCTTAGATTAGGATATATACCGTTATAGACGTATATACTGTTCCCTCCGAGCAGTAGGGTTCGACAGGTCAGGAATGTTGTCAAATATTGCATCCGAGATGTTAGGTTGCCTTAGATTACGATATCGACCGTTATGGACGCATATAATATTCCCGCCGAAAAGTATGCACCGACACGCGAGGAATATTGTAAAATATTACGTCTGAGATAATAGGTTGCCTTAGATTAGGATATACAACGTTATAGACTCATATAATGTTCCCACCGAGAAGTAGGGTCGGACACGCCTTGAATGATGCAGAATATTACATCCGAGATGTCAGGTTGCCTTCGGTTAGGATATATAACGTTATAGACGTATATACTGTTCCCTCCGAGAAGTAGGGTTCGACAGGCCAGGAATGTTGTCAAATATTGCATCCGAGATGTTAGGTTGCCTTAGATTAGGATATGCAACGGTATAGACGCATATAATGTTACCACCGAGAAGTAGGGTCCGACACGCCTGGAAGGTTGTAGAATATTACATCCGAGATGTTAGGTTGCCTTAGATTAGGATATATACCGTTATAGACGCATATACTGTTCCCTCCGAGCAGTAGGGTTCGACAGGTCAGGAATGTTGTCAAATATTGCATCCGAGATGTTAGGTTGCCTTAGATTAGGATATGCAACGTTATAGACGCATATAATGTTACCACCGAGACGTAGGGACCGACACGCCTGGAATGTTGTCAAATGTTACATCCGAGATGTTAGGTTGCCTTGGCTAGGATATATGACGTTATAGATGTATATGCTGTTCCCTCCGAGAAGTAGGGTTCGACAGGCCAGGAGTGTTGTCAAATATTGCATCCGAGATGTTAGGTTGCCTTAGGTTAGGATATATGACGTTATAGACGTATATACTGTTCCCTCCGAGATGTAGGGTTCGACAGGCCAGGAATGTTGTCACATATTTCATCCGAGATGTTAGGTTGCCTTAGATTAGGATATATACCGTTATAGACGTATATACTGTTCCCTCCGAGCAGTAGGGTTCGACAGGTCAGGAATGTTGTCAAATATTGCATCCGAGATGTTAGGTTGCCTTAGATTACGATATCGACCGTTATGGACGCATATAATATTCCCGCCGAAAAGTATGCACCGACACGCGAGGAATATTGTAAAATATTACGTCTGAGATAATAGGTTGCCTTAGATTAGGATATACAACGTTATAGACTCATATAATGTTCCCACCGAGAAGTAGGGTCGGACACGCCTTGAATGATGCAGAATATTACATCCGAGATGTCAGGTTGCCTTCGGTTAGGATATATAACGTTATAGACGTATATACTGTTCCCTCCGAGAAGTAGGGTTCGACAGGCCAGGAATGTTGTCAAATATTGCATCCGAGATGTTAGGTTGCCTTAGATTAGGATATGCAACGGTATAGACGCATATAATGTTACCACCGAGAAGTAGGGTCCGACACGCCTGGAAGGTTGTAGAATATTACATCCGAGATGTTAGGTTGCCTTAGGTTAGGATATATAACGTTATAGACGTACATACTGTTCCCTCCGAGAAGTAGGGTTCGACAGGCAAGGAATGTTGTCAAATATTGCATCCGAGATGTTAGATTGCCTTAGATTACGATATCGACCGTTGTGGACGCATACAATATTCCCACCGAAAAGTATGCACCGACACGCGAGGAATATTGTAAAATATTACGTCTGAGATAATAGGTTGCCTTAGGTTAGGATATACAACGTTATAGACTCATATAATGTTCCCACCGAGAAGTAGGGTCCGACACGCCTTGAATGCTGTAGAATATTACATCCGAGATGTCAGGTTGCCTTCGGTTAGGATATATAACGTTATAGACGTATATACTGTTCCCTCCGAGAAGTAGGGTTCGACAGGCCAGGAATGTTGTCAAATATTGAAACCGAGATGTTAGGTTTCCTTAGATTAGGAAATATACCGTTATAGACGCATGTAATGTTACCACCGAGACGTAGGGACCGACACGCCTGGAATGTTGTCAAATGTTACATCCGAGACGTTAGGTTGCCTTACGCTAGGATATATGACGTTATAGACGTATATACTGTTCCCTCCGAGATGTAGGGTTCGACAGGCCAGGAATGTTGTCACATATTTCATCCGAGATGTTAGGTTGCCTTAGATTAGGATATATACCGTTATAGACGCATGTAATGTTACCACCGAGACGTAGGGACCGACACGCCTGGAATGTTGTCAAATGTTACATCCGAGATGTTAGGTTGCCTTAGGCTAGGATATATGACGTTATAGATGTATATGCTGTTCCCTCCGAGAAGTAGGGTTCGACAGGCCAGGAGTGTTGTCAAATATTGCATCCGAGATGTTAGGTTGCCTTAGGTTAGGATATATGACGTTATAGACGTATATACTGCTCCCTCCGAGATGTAGGGTTCGACAGGCCAGGAATGTTGTCACATATTTCATCCGAGATGTTAGGTTGCCTTAGATTAGGATATATACCGTTATAGACGTATATACTGTTCCCTCCGAGCAGTAGGGTTCGACAGGTCAGGAATGTTGTCAAATATTGCATCCGAGATGTTAGGTTGCCTTAGATTACGATATCGACCGTTATGGACGCATATAATATTCCCGCCGAAAAGTATGCACCGACACGCGAGGAATATTGTAAAATATTACGTCTGAGATAATAGGTTGCCTTAGATTAGGATATACAACGTTATAGACTCATATAATGTTCCCACCGAGAAGTAGGGTCGGACACGCCTTGAATGATGTAGAATATTACATCCGAGATGTCAGGTTGCCTTCGGTTAGGATATATAACATTATAGACGTATATACTGTTCCCTCCGAGAAGTAGGGTTCGACAGGCCAGGAATGTTGTCAAATATTGCATCCGAGATGTTAGGTTGCCTTAGATTAGGATATGCAACGGTATAGACGCATATAATGTTACCACCGAGAAGTAGGGTCCGACACGCCTGGAAGGTTGTAGAATATTACATTCGAGATGTTAGGTTGCCTTAGGTTAGGATATATAACGTTATAGACGTACATACTGTTCCCTCCGAGAAGTAGGGTTCGACAGGCAAGGAATGTTGTCAAATATTGCATCCGAGATGTTAGATTGCCTTAGATTACGATATCGACCGTTGTGGACGCATACAATATTCCCACCGAAAAGTATGCACCGACACGCGAGGAATATTGTAAAATATTACGTCTGAGATAATAGGTTGCCTTAGGTTAGGATATACAACGTTATAGACTCATATAATGTTCCCACCGAGAAGTAGGGTCCGACACGCCTTGAATGCTGTAGAATATTACATCCGAGATGTCAGGTTGCCTTCGGTTAGGATATATAACGTTATAGACGTATATACTGTTCCCTCCGAGAAGTAGGGTTCGACAGGCCTGGAATGTTGTCAAATATTGCATCCGAGATGTTAGGTTTCATTAGATTAGGATATATACCGCTATAAACGTATATACTGTTCCCTCCGAGATGTAGGGTTCGACAGGCCAGGAATGTTGTCAAATATTGCATCCGAGATGTTAGGTTGCCTTAGATTAGGAAATATACCGTTATAGACGCATGTAATGTTACCACCGAGACGTAGGGACCGACACGCCTGGAATGTTGTCAAATGTTACATCCGAGACGTTAGGTTGCCTTACGTTAGGATATATGACGTTATAGACGTATATACTGTTCCCTCCGAGATGTAGGGTTCGACAGGCCAGGAATGTTGTCACATATTTCATCCGAGATGTTAGGTTGCCCTAGATTAGGATATATACCGTTATAGACGCATGTAATGTTACCACCGAGACGTAGGGACCGACACGCCTGGAATGTTGTCAAATGTTACATCCGAGACGTTAGGTTGCCTTAGGTTAGGATATATGACGTTATAGACGTATATACTGTTCCCTCCGAGATGTAGGGTTCGACAGGCAAGGAATGTTGTCAAATATTGCATCCGAGATGTTAGATTGCCTTAGATTACGATATCGACCGTTATGGACGCATATAATATTCCCACCGAAGAGTATGCACCGACACGCGAGGAATATTGTACAATATTACGTCTGAGATAATAGGTTGCCTTAGATTAGGATATACAACGTTATAGACTCATATAATGTTCCCACCGAGAAGTAGGGTCCGACACGCCTTGAATGATGTAGAATATTACATCCGAGATGTCAGGTTGCCTTCGGTTAGGATATATAACGTTATAGACATATATACTGTTCCCTCCGAGAAGTAGGGTTCGACAGGCCAGGAATGTTGTCAAATATTGCATACGAGATGTTAGGTTGCCTTAGATTAGGATATATACCGCTATAGACGTATATACCGTTCCCTCCGAGATGTAGGGTTCGACAGGCCAGGAATGTTGTCAAATATTGCATCCGAGATGTTAGGTTGCCTTAGGTTAGGATATATGACGTTATAGACGTATATACTGTTCCCTCCGAGATGTAGGGTTCGACAGGCCAGGAATGTTGTCACATATTTCATCCGTGATGTTAGGTTGCCTTAGATTAGGATATATACCGTTATAGACGTATATACTGTTCCCTCCGAGCAGTAGGGTTCGACAGGTCAGGAATGTTGTCAAATATTGCATCCGAGATGTTAGGTTGCCTTAGATTACGATATCGACCGTTATGGACGCATATAATATTCCCGCCGAAAAGTATGCACCGACACGCGAGGAATATTGTAAAATATTACGTCTGAGATAATAGGTTGCCTTAGATTAGGATATACAACGTTATAGACTCATATAATGTTCCCACCGAGAAGTAGGGTCGGACACGCCTTGAATGATGTAGAATATTACATCCGAGATGTCAGGTTGCCTTCGGTTAGGATATATAACATTATAGACGTATATACTGTTCCCTCCGAGAAGTAGGGTTCGACAGGCCAGGAATGTTGTCAAATATTGCATCCGAGATGTTAGGTTGCCTTAGATTAGGATATGCAACGGTATAGACGCATATAATGTTACCACCGAGAAGTAGGGTCCGACACGCCTGGAAGGTTGTAGAATATTACATCCGAGATGTTAGGTTGCCTTAGGTTAGGATATATAACGTTATAGACGTACATACTGTTCCCTCCGAGAAGTAGGGTTCGACAGGCAAGGAATGTTGTCAAATATTGCATCCGAGATGTTAGATTGCCTTAGATTACGATATCGACCGTTGTGGACGCATACAATATTCCCACCGAAAAGTATGCACCGACACGCGAGGAATATTGTAAAATATTACGTCTGAGATAATAGGTTGCCTTAGGTTAGGATATACAACGTTATAGACTCATATAATGTTCCCACCGAGAAGTAGGGTCCGACACGCCTTGAATGCTGTAGAATATTACATCCGAGATGTCAGGTTGCCTTCGGTTAGGATATATAACGTTATAGACGTATATACTGTTCCCTCCGAGAAGTAGGGTTCGACAGGCCTGGAATGTTGTCAAATATTGCATCCGAGATGTTAGGTTTCCTTAGATTAGGATATATACCGCTATAAACGTATATACTGTTCCCTCCGAGATGTAGGGTTCGACAGGCCAGGAATGTTGTCAAATATTGCATCCGAGATGTTAGGTTGCCTTAGATTAGGAAATATACCGTTATAGACGCATGTAATGTTACCACCGAGACGTAGGGACCGACACGCCTGGAATGTTGTCAAATGTTACATCCGAGACGTTAGGTTGCCTTACGTTAGGATATATGACGTTATAGACGTATATACTGTTCCCTCCGAGATGTAGGGTTCGACAGGCAAGGAATGTTGTCAAATATTGCATCCGAGATGTTAGATTGCCTTAGATTACGATATCGGCCGTTATGGACGCATATAATATTCCCACCGAAGAGTATGCACCGACACGCGAGGAATATTGTACAATATTACGTCTGAGATAATAGGTTGCCTTAGATTAGGATATACAACGTTATAGACTCATATAATGTTCCCACCGAGAAGTAGGGTCCGACATGCCTGGAAAGTTGTAGAACAATATATCCGAGATGTCAGGTTGCCTTAGGTTAGGATATATAACGTTATAGACGTATATACTGTTCCCTCCGAGAAGTAGGGTTCGACAGGCCAGGAATGTTGTCAAATATTGCATCCGAGATGTTAGGTTGCCTTAGATTAGGAAATATACCGTTATAGACGCATGTAATGTTACCACCGAGACGTAGGGACCGACGCGCCTGGAATGTTGTCAAATGTTACATCCGAGACGTTAGGTTGCCTTAGGTTAGGATATATGACGTTATAGACGTATATACTGTTCCCTCCGAGAAGTAGCGTTCGACAGGCAAGGAATGTTGTCAAATATTGCATCCGAGATGTTAGATTGCCTTAGATTACGATATCGACCGTTATGGACGCATATAATATTCCCACCCAAAAGTATGCACCGACACGCGAGGAATATTGTACAATATTACGTCTGAGATAATAGGTTGCCTTAGATTATGATATACAACGTTATAGACTCATATAATGTTTCCACCGAGAAGTAGGGTCCGACACGCCTTGAATGATGTAGAATATTACATCCGAGATGTCAGGTTGCCTTCGGTTAGGATATATAACGTTATAGACATATATACTGTTCCCTCCGAGAAGTAGGGTTCGACAGGCCAGGAATGTTGTCAAATATTGCATACGAGATGTTAGGTTGCCTTAGATTAGGATATATACCGCTATAGACGTATATACCGTTCCCTCCGAGATGTAGGGTTCGACAGGCCAGGAATGTTGTCAAATATTGCATCCGAGATGTTAGGTAGCCTTAGATAAGGATATACAACGTTATAGACGCATATAATGTTCCCACCGAGAAGTAGGGTCCAACACGCCTGGAAGGTTGTAGAATATTACATCCGAGATGTTAGGTTGCCCTAGGTTAGGATATATAACGTTATAGACGTATATACTGTTCCCTCCGAGAAGTAGGGTTCGACAGGCTAGGAATGTTGTCAAATATTGCATCCGAGATGTTAGGTTGCCTTAGATAAGGATATATAACGTGATAGACGCATATAATGTTACCACCGAGACGTAGGGACCGACATGCCAGGAATGTTGTCAAATGTTACATCCGAGATGTTAGGTTGCTTTAGGTTAGGATATATAACGTTATGGACGCATGTAACGTCACGACCGAGACGTAGGGACCGACACACCTGGAATGTTGTCAAATGTTACATCCCAGATGTTAGGTTGCCTTAGGCTAGGATATATGACGTTATAGATGTATATGCTGTTCCCTCCGAGAAGTAGGGTTCGACAGGCCAGGAATGTTGTCAAATATTGCATCCGAGATGTTAGGTTGCCTTAGATTAGGAAATATACCGTTATAGACGCATGTAATGTTACCACCGAGACGTAGGGACCGACACGCCTGGAATGTTGTCAAATGTTACATCCGAGACGTTAGGTTGCCTTAGGTTAGGATATATGACGTTATAGACGTATATACTGTTCCCTCCGAGATGTAGGGTTCGACAGGCAAGGAATGTTGTCAAATATTGCATCCGAGATGTTAGATTGCATTAGATTACGATATCGACCGTTATGGACGCATATAATATTCCCACCGAAGAGTATGCACCGACACGCGAGGAATATTGTACAATATTACGTCTGAGATAATAGGTTGCCTTAGATTAGGATATACAACGTTATAGACTCATATAATGTTCCCACCGAGAAGTAGGGTCCGACATGCCTGGAAAGTTGTAGAACAATATATCCGAGATGTCAGTTTGCCTTAGGTTAGGATATATAACGTTATAGACGTATATACTGTTCCCTCCGAGAAGTAGGGTTCGACAGGCCAGGAATGTTGTCAAATATTGCATCCGAGATGTTAGGTTGCCTTAGATTAGGAAATATACCGTTATAGACGCATGTAATGTTACCACCGAGACGTAGGGACGGACGCGCCTGGAATGTTGTCAAATGTTACATCCGAGACGTTAGGTTGCCTTAGGTTAGGATATATGACGTTATAGACGTATATACTGTTCCCTCCGAGATGTAAGGTTCGACAGGCAAGGAATGTTGTCAAATATTGCATCCGAGATGTTAGATTGCCTTAGATTACGATATCGACCGTCATGGACGCATATAATATTCCCACCGAAAAGTATGCACCGACACGCGAGGAATATTGTACAATATTACGTCTGAGATAATAGGTTGCCTTAGATTAGGATATACAACGTTATAGACTCATATAATGTTCCCACCGAGAAGTAGGGTCCGACATGCCTGGAAAGTTGTAGAACAATATATCCGAGATGTCAGGTTGCCTTAGGTTAGGATATATAACGTTATAGACGTATATACTGTTCCCTCCGAGAAGTAGGGTTCGACAGGCCAGGAATGTTGTCAAATATTGCATACGAGATGTTAGGTTGCCTTAGATTAGGATATATACCGCTATAGACGTATATACTGTTCCCTCCGAGATGTAGGGTTCGACAGCCCAGGAATGTTGTCAAATATTGCATCCGAGATGTTAGGTTGCCTTAGATAAGGATATACAACGTTATAGACGCATATAATGTTCCCACCGAGAAGTAGGGTCCGACACGCCTGGAAGGTTGTAGAATATTACATCCGAGATGTTAGGTTGCCCTAGGTTAGGATATATAACGCTATAGACGTATATACTGTTCCCTCCGAGATGTAGGGTTCGACAGGCCAGGAATGTTGTCAAATATTGCATCCGAGATGTTAGGTTGCCTTAGATTAGGAAATATACCGTTATAGACGCATGTAATGTTACCACCGAGACGTAGGGACCGACACGCCTGGAATGTTGTCAAATGTTACATCCGAGACGTTAGGTTGCCTTACGTTAGGATATATGACGTTATAGACGTATATACTGTTCCCTCCGAGATGTAGGGTTCGACAGGCCAGGAATGTTGTCACATATTTCATCCGAGATGTTAGGTTGCCCTAGATTAGGATATATACCGTTATAGACGCATGTAATGTTACCACCGAGACGTAGGGACCGACACGCCTGGAATGTTGTCATATGTTACATCCGAGACGTTAGGTTGCCTTAGGTTAGGATATATGACGTTATAGACGTATATACTGTTCCCTCCGAGATGTAGGGTTCGACAGGCAAGGAATGTTGTCAAATATTGCATCCGAGATGTTAGATTGCCTTAGATTACGATATCGACCGTTATGGACGCATATAATATTCCCACCGAAGAGTATGCACCGACACGCGAGGAATATTGTACAATATTACGTCTGAGATAATAGGTTGCCTTAGATTAGGATATACAACGTTATAGACTCATATAATGTTCCCACCGAGAAGTAGGGTCCGACATGCCTGGAAAGTTGTAGAACAATATATCCGAGATGTCAGGTTGCCTTAGGTTAGGATATATAACGTTATAGACGTATATACTGTTCCCTCCGAGAAGTAGGGTTCGACAGGCCAGGAATGTTGTCAAATATTGCATCCGAGATGTTAGGTTGCCTTAGATTAGGAAATATACCGTTATAGACGCATGTAATGTTACCACCGAGACGTAGGGACCGACGCGCCTGGAATGTTGTCAAATGTTACATCCGAGACGTTAGGTTGCCTTAGGTTAGGATATATGACGTTATAGACGTATATACTGTTCCCTCCGAGATGTAAGGTTCGACAGGCAAGGAATGTTGTCAAATATTGCATCCGAGATGTTAGATTGCCTTAGATTACGATATCGACCGTCATGGACGCATATAATATTCCCACCGAAAAGTATGCACCGACACGCGAGGAATATTGTACAATATTACGTCTGAGATAATAGGTTGCCTTAGATTATGATATACAACGTTATAGACTCATATAATGTTCCCACCGAGAAGTAGGGTCCGACACGCCTTGAATGATGTAGAATATTACATCCGAGATGTCAGGTTGCCTTCGGTTAGGATATATAACGTTATAGACATATATACTGTTCCCTCCGAGAAGTAGGGTTCGACAGGCCAGGAATGTTGTCAAATATTGCATACGAGATGTTAGGTTGCCTTAGATTAGGATATATACCGCTATAGACGTATATACTGTTCCCTCCGAGATGTAGGGTTCGACAGCCCAGGAATGTTGTCAAATATTGCATCCGAGATGTTAGGTTGCCTTAGATAAGGATATACAACGTTATAGACGCATATAATGTTCCCACCGAGAAGTAGGGTCCGACACGCCTGGAAGGTTGTAGAATATTACATCCGAGATGTTAGGTTGCCCTAGGTTAGGATATATAACGCTATAGACGTATATACTGTTCCCTCCGAGATGTAGGGTTCGACAGGCCAGGAATGTTGTCAAATATTGCATCCGAGATGTTAGGTTGCCTTAGATTAGGAAATATACCGTTATAGACGCATGTAATGTTACCACCGAGACGTAGGGACCGACACGCCTGGAATGTTGTCAAATGTTACATCCGAGACGTTAGGTTGCCTTAGGTTAGGATATATAACGTTATAGACGTATATACTGTTCCCTCCGAGAAGTAGGGTTCGACAGGCCAGGAATGTTGTCAAATATTGCATCCGAGATGTTAGGTTGCCTTAGATTAGGAAATATACCGTTATAGACGCATGTAATGTTACCACCGAGACGTAGGGACCGACGCGCCTGGAATGTTGTCAAATGTTACATCCGAGACGTTAGGTTGCCTTAGGTTAGGATATATGACGTTATAGACGTATATACTGTTCCCTCCGAGATGTAAGGTTCGACAGGCAAGGAATGTTGTCAAATATTGCATCCGAGATGTTAGATTGCCTTAGATTACGATATCGACCGTCATGGACGCATATAATATTCCCACCGAAGAGTATGCACCGACACGCGAGGAATATTGTACAATATTACGTCTGAGATAATAGGTTGCCTTAGATTAGGATATACAACGTTATAGACTCATATAATGTTCCCACCGAGAAGTAGGGTCCGACATGCCTGGAAAGTTGTAGAACAATATATCCGAGATGTCAGGTTGCCTTAGGTTAGGATATATAACGTTATAGACGTATATACTGTTCCCTCCGAGAAGTAGGGTTCGACAGGCCAGGAATGTTGTCAAATATTGCATCCGAGATGTTAGGTTGCCTTAGATTAGGAAATATACCGTTATAGACGCATGTAATGTTACCACCGAGACGTAGGGACCGACGCGCCTGGAATGTTGTCAAATGTTACATCCGAGACGTTAGGTTGCCTTAGGTTAGGATATATGACGTTATAGACGTATATACTGTTCCCTCCGAGATGTAAGGTTCGACAGGCAAGGAATGTTGTCAAATATTGCATCCGAGATGTTAGATTGCCTTAGATTACGATATCGACCGTCATGGACGCATATAATATTCCCACCGAAAAGTATGCACCGACACGCGAGGAATATTGTACAATATTACGTCTGAGATAATAGGTTGCCTTAGATTATGATATACAACGTTATAGACTCATATAATGTTCCCACCGAGAAGTAGGGTCCGACACGCCTTGAATGATGTAGAATATTACATCCGAGATGTCAGGTTGCCTTCGGTTAGGATATATAACGTTATAGACATATATACTGTTCCCTCCGAGAAGTAGGGTTCGACAGGCCAGGAATGTTGTCAAATATTGCATACGAGATGTTAGGTTGCCTTAGATTAGGATATATACCGCTATAGACGTATATACTGTTCGCTCCGAGATGTAGGGTTCGACAGCCCAGGAATGTTGTCAAATATTGCATCCGAGATGTTAGGTTGCCTTAGATAAGGATATACAACGTTATAGACGCATATAATGTTCCCACCGAGAAGTAGGGTCCGACACGCCTGGAAGGTTGTAGAATATTACATCCGAGATGTTAGGTTGCCCTAGGTTAGGATATATAACGCTATAGACGTATATACTGTTCCCTCCGAGATGTAGGGTTCGACAGGCCAGGAATGTTGTCAAATATTGCATCCGAGATGTTAGGTTGCCTTAGATTAGGAAATATACCGTTATAGACGCATGTAATGTTACCACCGAGACGTAGGGACCGACACGCCTGGAATGTTGTCAAATGTTACATCCGAGACGTTAGGTTGCCTTACGTTAGGATATATGACGTTATAGACGTATATACTGTTCCCTCCGAGATGTAGGGTTCGACAGGCCAGGAATGTTGTCACATATTTCATCCGAGATGTTAGGTTGCCCTAGATTAGGATATATACCGTTATAGACGCATGTAATGTTACCACCGAGACGTAGGGACCGACACGCCTGGAATGTTGTCAAATGTTACATCCGAGACGTTAGGTTGCCTTAGGTTAGGATATATGACGTTATAGACGTATATACTGTTCCCTCCGAGATGTAGGGTTCGACAGGCAAGGAATGTTGTCAAATATTGCATCCGAGATGTTAGATTGCCTTAGATTACGATATCGACCGTTATGGACGCATATAATATTCCCACCGAAGAGTATGCACCGACACGCGAGGAATATTGTACAATATTACGTCTGAGATAATAGGTTGCCTTAGATTAGGATATACAACGTTATAGACTCATATAATGTTCCCACCGAGAAGTAGGGTCCGACATGCCTGGAAAGTTGTAGAACAATATATCCGAGATGTCAGGTTGCCTTAGGTTAGGATATATAACGTTATAGACGTATATACTGTTCCCTCCGAGAAGTAGGGTTCGACAGGCCAGGAATGTTGTCAAATATTGCATCCGAGATGTTAGGTTGCCTTAGATTAGGAAATATACCGTTATAGACGCATGTAATGTTACCACCGAGACGTAGGGACCGACGCGCCTGGAATGTTGTCAAATGTTACATCCGAGACGTTAGGTTGCCTTAGGTTAGGATATATGACGTTATAGACGTATATACTGTTCCCTCCGAGAAGTAGCGTTCGACAGGCAAGGAATGTTGTCAAATATTGCATCCGAGATGTTAGATTGCCTTAGATTACGATATCGACCGTTATGGACGCATATAATATTCCCACCCAAAAGTATGCACCGACACGCGAGGAATATTGTACAATATTACGTCTGAGATAATAGGTTGCCTTAGATTATGATATACAACGTTATAGACTCATATAATGTTTCCACCGAGAAGTAGGGTCCGACACGCCTTGAATGATGTAGAATATTACATCCGAGATGTCAGGTTGCCTTCGGTTAGGATATATAACGTTATAGACATATATACTGTTCCCTCCGAGAAGTAGGGTTCGACAGGCCAGGAATGTTGTCAAATATTGCATACGAGATGTTAGGTTGCCTTAGATTAGGATATATACCGCTATAGACGTATATACCGTTCCCTCCGAGATGTAGGGTTCGACAGGCCAGGAATGTTGTCAAATATTGCATCCGAGATGTTAGGTTGCCTTAGATAAGGATATACAACGTTATAGACGCATATAATGTTCCCACCGAGAAGTAGGGTCCAACACGCCTGGAAGGTTGTAGAATATTACATCCGAGATGTTAGGTTGCCCTAGGTTAGGATATATAACGTTATAGACGTATATACTGTTCCCTCCGAGAAGTAGGGTTCGACAGGCTAGGAATGTTGTCAAATATTGCATCCGAGATGTTAGGTTGCCTTAGATAAGGATATATAACGTGATAGACGCATATAATGTTACCACCGAGACGTAGGGACCGACATGCCAGGAATGTTGTCAAATGTTACATCCGAGATGTTAGGTTGCCTTAGGTTAGGATATATAACGTTATAGACGCATGTAACGTCACGACCGAGACGTAGGGACCGACACACCTGGAATGTTGTCAAATGTTACATCCCAGATGTTAGGTTGCCTTAGGCTAGGATATATGACGTTATAGATGTATATGCTGTTCCCTCCGAGAAGTAGGGTTCGACAGGCCAGGAATGTTGTCAAATATTGCATCCGAGATGTTAGGTTGCCTTAGATTAGGAAATATACCGTTATAGACGCATGTAATGTTACCACCGAGACGTAGGGACGGACGCGCCTGGAATGTTGTCAAATGTTACATCCGAGACGTTAGGTTGCCTTAGGTTAGGATATATGACGTTATAGACGTATATACTGTTCCCTCCGAGATGTAAGGTTCGACAGGCAAGGAATGTTGTCAAATATTGCATCCGAGATGTTAGATTGCCTTAGATTACGATATCGACCGTCATGGACGCATATAATATTCCCACCGAAAAGTATGCACCGACACGCGAGGAATATTGTACAATATTACGTCTGAGATAATAGGTTGCCTTAGATTATGATATACAACGTTATAGACTCATATAATGTTCCCACCGAGAAGTAGGGTCCGACACGCCTTGAATGATGTAGAATATTACATCCGAGATGTCAGGTTGCCTTCGGTTAGGATATATAACGTTATAGACATATATACTGTTCCCTCCGAGAAGTAGGGTTCGACAGGCCAGGAATGTTGTCAAATATTGCATACGAGATGTTAGGTTGCCTTAGATTAGGATATATACCGCTATAGACGTATATACTGTTCCCTCCGAGATGTAGGGTTCGACAGCCCAGGAATGTTGTCAAATATTGCATCCGAGATGTTAGGTTGCCTTAGATAAGGATATACAACGTTATAGACGCATATAATGTTCCCACCGAGAAGTAGGGTCCGACACGCCTGGAAGGTTGTAGAATATTACATCCGAGATGTTAGGTTGCCCTAGGTTAGGATATATAACGCTATAGACGTATATACTGTTCCCTCCGAGATGTAGGGTTCGACAGGCCAGGAATGTTGTCAAATATTGCATCCGAGATGTTAGGTTGCCTTAGATTAGGAAATATACCGTTATAGACGCATGTAATGTTACCACCGAGACGTAGGGACCGACACGCCTGGAATGTTGTCAAATGTTACATCCGAGACGTTAGGTTGCCTTACGTTAGGATATATGACGTTATAGACGTATATACTGTTCCCTCCGAGATGTAGGGTTCGACAGGCCAGGAATGTTGTCACATATTTCATCCGAGATGTTAGGTTGCCCTAGATAAGGATATATACCGTTATAGACGCATGTAATGTTACCAGCGAGACGTAGGGACCGACACGCCTGGAATGTTGTCATATGTTACATCCGAGACGTTAGGTTGCCTTAGGTTAGGATATATGACGTTATAGACGTATATACTGTTCCCTCCGAGATGTAGGGTTCGACAGGCAAGGAATGTTGTCAAATATTGCATCCGAGATGTTAGATTGCCTTAGATTACGATATCGACCGTTATGGACGCATATAATATTCCCACCGAAGAGTATGCACCGACACGCGAGGAATATTGTACAATATTACGTCTGAGATAATAGGTTGCCTTAGATTAGGATATACAACGTCATAGACTCATATAATGTTCCCACCGAGAAGTAGGGTCCGACATGCCTGGAAAGTTGTAGAACAATATATCCGAGATGTCAGGTTGCCTTAGGTTAGGATATATAACGTTATAGACGTATATACTGTTCCCTCCGAGAAGTAGGGTTCGACAGGCCAGGAATGTTGTCAAATATTGCATCCGAGATGTTAGGTTGCCTTAGATTAGGAAATATACCGTTATAGACGCATGTAATGTTACCACCGAGACGTAGGGACCGACGCGCCTGGAATGTTGTCAAATGTTACATCCGAGACGTTAGGTTGCCTTAGGTTAGGATATATGACGTTATAGACGTATATACTGTTCCCTCCGAGATGTAAGGTTCGACAGGCAAGGAATGTTGTCAAATATTGCATCCGAGATGTTAGATTGCCTTAGATTACGATATCGACCGTCATGGACGCATATAATATTCCCACCGAAAAGTATGCACCGACACGCGAGGAATATTGTACAATATTACGTCTGAGATAATAGGTTGCCTTAGATTATGATATACAACGTTATAGACTCATATAATGTTCCCACCGAGAAGTAGGGTCCGACACGCCTTGAATGATGTAGAATATTACATCCGAGATGTCAGGTTGCCTTCGGTTAGGATATATAACGTTATAGACATATATACTGTTCCCTCCGAGAAGTAGGGTTCGACAGGCCAGGAATGTTGTCAAATATTGCATACGAGATGTTAGGTTGCCTTAGATTAGGATATATACCGCTATAGACGTATATACTGTTCCCTCCGAGATGTAGGGTTCGACAGCCCAGGAATGTTGTCAAATATTGCATCCGAGATGTTAGGTTGCCTTAGATAAGGATATACAACGTTATAGACGCATATAATGTTCCCACCGAGAAGTAGGGTCCG
This sequence comes from Xylocopa violacea, assembly GCA_963969225.1. NCBI lineage: Eukaryota > Metazoa > Arthropoda > Insecta > Hymenoptera > Apidae > Xylocopa > Xylocopa violacea. Next base: position 41,016 of record CAXAJV010000922.1, read on the forward strand.
ACACGCCTGGAAGGTTGTAGAATATTACATCCGAGATGTTAGGTTGCCCTAGGTTAGGATATATAACGCTATAGACGTATATACTGTTCCCTCCGAGATGTAGGGTTCGACAGGCCAGGAATGTTGTCAAATATTGCATCCGAGATGTTAGGTTGCCTTAGATTAGGAAATATACCGTTATAGACGCATGTAATGTTACCACCGAGACGTAGGGACCGACACGCCTGGAATGTTGTCAAATGTTACATCCGAGACGTTAGGTTGCCTTACGTTAGGATATATGACGTTATAGACGTATATACTGTTCCCTCCGAGATGTAGGGTTCGACAGGCCAGGAATGTTGTCACATATTTCATCCGAGATGTTAGGTTGCCCTAGATAAGGATATATACCGTTATAGACGCATGTAATGTTACCAGCGAGACGTAGGGACCGACACGCCTGGAATGTTGTCATATGTTACATCCGAGACGTTAGGTTGCCTTAGGTTAGGATATATGACGTTATAGACGTATATACTGTTCCCTCCGAGATGTAGGGTTCGACAGGCAAGGAATGTTGTCAAATATTGCATCCGAGATGTTAGATTGCCTTAGATTACGATATCGACCGTTATGGACGCATATAATATTCCCACCGAAGAGTATGCACCGACACGCGAGGAATATTGTACAATATTACGTCTGAGATAATAGGTTGCCTTAGATTAGGATATACAACGTTATAGACTCATATAATGTTCCCACCGAGAAGTAGGGTCCGACATGCCTGGAAAGTTGTAGAACAATATATCCGAGATGTCAGGTTGCCTTAGGTTAGGATATATAACGTTATAGACGTATATACTGTTCCCTCCGAGAAGTAGGGTTCGACAGGCCAGGAATGTTGTCAAATATTGCATCCGAGATGTTAGGTTGCCTTAGATTAGGAAATATACCGTTATAGACGCATGTAATGTTACCACCGAGACGTAGGGACCGACGCGCCTGGAATGTTGTCAAATGTTACATCCGAGACGTTAGGTTGCCTTAGGTTAGGATATATGACGTTATAGACGTATATACTGTTCCCTCCGAGATGTAAGGTTCGACAGGCAAGGAATGTTGTCAAATATTGCATCCGAGATGTTAGATTGCCTTAGATTACGATATCGACCGTCATGGACGCATATAATATTCCCACCGAAAAGTATGCACCGACACGCGAGGAATATTGTACAATATTACGTCTGAGATAATAGGTTGCCTTAGATTATGATATACAACGTTATAGACTCATATAATGTTCCCACCGAGAAGTAGGGTCCGACACGCCTTGAATGATGTAGAATATTACATCCGAGATGTCAGGTTGCCTTCGGTTAGGATATATAACGTTATAGACATATATACTGTTCCCTCCGAGAAGTAGGGTTCGACAGGCCAGGAATGTTGTCAAATATTGCATACGAGATGTTAGGTTGCCTTAGATTAGGATATATACCGCTATAGACGTATATACTGTTCCCTCCGAGATGTAGGGTTCGACAGCCCAGGAATGTTGTCAAATATTGCATCCGAGATGTTAGGTTGCCTTAGATAAGGATATACAACGTTATAGACGCATATAATGTTCCCACCGAGAAGTAGGGTCCGACACGCCTGGAAGGTTGTAGAATATTACATCCGAGATGTTAGGTTGCCCTAGGTTAGGATATATAACGCTATAGACGTATATACTGTTCCCTCCGAGATCTAGGGTTCGACAGGCCAGGAATGTTGTCAAATATTGCATCCGAGATGTTAGGTTGCCTTAGATTAGGAAATATACCGTTATAGACGCATGTAATGTTACCACCGAGACGTAGGGACCGACACGCCTGGAATGTTGTCAAATGTTACATCCGAGATGTTAGGTTGCCTTAGGCTAGGATATATGACGTTATAGATGTATATGCTGTTCCCTCCGAGAAGTAGGGTTCGACAGGCCAGGAGTGTTGTCAAATATTGCATCCGAGATGTTAGGTTGCCTTAGGTTAGGATATATGACGTTATAGACGTATATACTGTTCCCTCCGAGATGTAGGGTTCGACAGGCCAGGAATGTTGTCACATATTTCATCCGAGATGTTAGGTTGCCTTAGATTAGGATATATAACGTTATAGACGTACATACTGTTCCCTCCGAGAAGTAGGGTTCGACAGGCAAGGAATGTTGTCAAACATTGCATCCGAGATGTTAGATTGCCTTAGATTACGATATCGACCGTTATGGACGCATATAATATTCCCGCCGAAAAGTATGCACCGACACGCGAGGAATATTGTAAAATATTACGCCTGAGATAATAGGTTGCCTTAGATTAGGATATACAACGTTATAGACGCATATAATGTTACCACCGAGAAGTAGGGTCGGACACGCCTTGAATGATGTAGAATATTACATCCGAGATGTCAGGTTGCCTTCGGTTAGGATATATAACGTTATAGACGTATATACTGTTCCCTCCGAGAAGTAGGGTTCGACAGGCCAGGAATGTTGTCAAATATTGCATCCGAGATGTTAGGTTGCCTTAGATTAGGATATGCAACGGTATAGACGCATATAATGTTACCACCGAGAAGTAGGGTCCGACACGCCTGGAAGGTTGTAGAATATTACATCCGAGATGTTAGGTTGCCTTAGGTTAGGATATATAACGTTATAGACGTACATACTGTTCCCTCCGAGAAGTAGGGTTCGACAGGCAAGGAATGTTGTCAAATATTGCATCCGAGATGTTAGATTGCCTTAGATTACGATATCGACCGTTGTGGACGCATATAATATTCCCACCGAAAAGTATGCACCGACACGCGATGAATATTGTAAAATATTACGTCTGAGATAATAGGTTGCCTTAGGTTAGGATATACAACGTTATAGACTCATATAATGTTCCCACCGAGAAGTAGGGTCCGACACGCCTTGAATGCTGTAGAATATTACATCCGAGATGTCAGGTTGCCTTCGGTTAGGATATATAACGTTATAGACGTATATACTGTTCCCTCCGAGAAGTAGGGTTCGACAGGCCTGGAATGTTGTCAAATATTGCATCCGAGATGTTAGGTTGCCTTAGATTAGGATATATACCGCTATAGACGTATATACTGTTCCCTCCGAGATGTAGGGTTCGACAGGCCAGGAATGTTGTCAAATATTGCATCCGAGATGTCAGGTTGCCTTAGATTAGGAAATATACCGTTATAGACGCATGTAATGTTACCACCGAGACGTAGGGACCGACACGCCTGGAATGTTGTCAAATGTTACATCCGAGACGTTAGGTTGCCTTACGTTAGGATATATGACGTTATAGACGTATATACTGTTCCCTCCGAGATGTAGGGTTCGACAGGCCAGGAATGTTGTCACATATTTCATCCGAGATGTTAGGTTGCCTTAGATTAGGATATATACCGTTATAGACGCATGTAATGTTACCACCGAGACGTAGGGACCGACACGCCTGGAATGTTGTCAAATGTTACATCCGAGATGTTAGGTTGCCTTAGGCTAGGATATATGACGTTATAGATGTATATGCTGTTCCCTCCGAGAAGTAGGGTTCGACAGGCCAGGAGTGTTGTCAAATATTGCATCCGAGATGTTAGGTTGCCTTAGATTAGGATATGCAACGGTATAGACGCATATAATGTTACCACCGAGAAGTAGGGTCCGACACGCCTGGAAGGTTGTAGAATATTACATCCGAGATGTTAGGTTGCCTTAGGTTAGGATATATAACGTTATAGACGTACATACTGTTCCCTCCGAGAAGTAGGGTTCGACAGGCAAGGAATGTTGCCAAATATTGCATCCGAGATGTTAGATTGCCTTAGATTACGATATCGACCGTTATGGACGCATATAATATTCCCACCGAAAAGTATGCACCGACACGCGAGGAATATTGTACAATATTACGTCTGAGATAATAGGTTGCCTTAGATTATGATATACAACGTTATAGACTCATATAATGTTTCCACCGAGAAGTAGGGTCCGGCACGCCTTGAATGATGTAGAATATTACATCCGAGATGTCAGGTTGCCTTCGGTTAGGATATATAACGTTATAGACATATATACTGTTCCCTCCGAGAAGTAGGGTTGGACAGGCCAGGAATGTTGTCAAATATTGCATACGAGATGTTAGGTTGCCTTAGATTAGGATATATACCGCTATAGACGTATATACTGTTCCCTCCGAGATGTAGGGTTCGACAGGCCAGGAATGTTGTCAAATATTGCATCCGAGATGTTAGGTTGCCTTAGATAAGGATATACAACGTTATAGACGCATATAATGTTCCCACCGAGAAGTAGGGTCCAACACGCCTGGAAGGTTGTAGAATATTACATCCGAGATGTTAGGTTGCCCTAGGTTAGGATATATAACGTTATAGACGTATATACTGTTCCCTCCGAGAAGTAGGGTTCGACAGGCTAGGAATGTTGTCAAATATTGCATCCGAGATGTTAGGTTACCTTAGATAAGGATATATAACGTGATAGACGCATATAATGTTACCACCGAGACGTAGGGACCGACATGCCAGGAATGTTGTCAAATGTTACATCCGAGATGTTAGGTTGCCTTAGGTTAGGATATATAACGTTATAGACGCATGTAACGTTACGACCGAGACGTAGGGACCGACACACCTGGAATGTTGTCAAATGTTACATCCCAGATGTTAGGTTGCCTTAGGCTAGGATATATGACGTTATAGATGTATATGCTGTTCCCTCCGATAAGTAGGGTTCGACAGGCCAGGAATGTTGTCAAATATTGCATCCGAGATGTTAGGTTGCCTTAGGTTAGGATATATAACGTTATAGACGCATGTAATGTTACCACCGAGACGTAGGGACCGACACGCCTGGAATGTTGTCAAATGTTACATCCGAGATGTTAGGTTGCCTTAGGTTAGGATATATGACGTTACAGACGTATATACTGTTCCCTCCGAGAAGTAGGGTTCGACAGGCCAGGAATGTTGTCAAATATTGCATCCGAGATGTTAGGTTGCCTTAGATTAGGATATGCAACGGTATAGACGCGTATAATGTTACCACCGAGAAGTAGGGTCCGACACGCCTGGAAGGTTGTAGAATATTACATCCGAGATGTTAGGTTGCCTTAGGTTAGGATATATAACGTTATAGACGTACATACTGTTCCCTCCAAGAAGTAGGGTTCGACAGGCAAGGAATGTTGTCAAATATTGCATCCGAGATGTTAGATTGCCTTAGATTACGATATCGACCGTTGTGGACGCATATAATATTCCCACCGAAAAGTATGCACCGACACGCGATGAATATTGTAAAATATTACGTCTGAGATAATAGGTTGCCTTAGGTTAGGATATACAACGTTATAGACTCATATAATGTTCCCACCGAGAAGTAGGGTCCGACACGCCTTGAATGCTGTAGAATATTACATCCGAGATGTCAGGTTGCCTTCGGTTAGGATATATAACGTTATAGACGTATATACTGTTCCCTCCGAGAAGTAGGGTTCGACAGGCCTGGAATGTTGTCAAATATTGCATCCGAGATGTTAGGTTGCCTTAGATTAGGATATATACCGCTATAGACGTATATACTGTTCCCTCCGAGAAGTAGGGTTCGACAGGCCAGGAATGTTGTCAAATATTGCATCCGAGATGTTAGGTTGCCTTAGATTAGGAAATATACCGTTATAGACGCATGTAATGTTACCACCGAGACGTAGGGACCGACGCGCCTGGAATGTTGTCAAATGTTACATCCGAGACGTTAGGTTGCCTTAGGTTAGGATATATGACGTTATAGACGTATATACTGTTCCCTCCGAGATGTAAGGTTCGACAGGCAAGGAATGTTGTCAAATATTGCATCCGAGATGTTAGGTTTCCTTAGATAAGGATATACAACGTTATAGACGCATATAATGTTCCCACCGAGAAGTAGGGTCCAACACGCCTGGAAGGTTGTAGAATATTACATCCGAGGTGTTAGGTTGCCCTAGGTTAGGATATATAACGTTATAGACGTATATACTGTTCCCTCCGAGAAGTAGGGTTCGACAGGCTAGGAATGTTGTCAAATATTGCATCCGAGATGTTAGGTTACCTTAGATAAGGATATATAACGTGATAGACGCATATAATGTTACCACCGAGACGTAGGGACCGACATGCCAGGAATGTTGTCAAATGTTACATCCGAGATGTTAGGTTGCCTTAGGTTAGGATATATAACGTTATAGACGCATGTAACGTTACGACCGAGACGTAGGGACCGACACACCTGGAATGTTGTCAAATGTTACATCCCAGATGTTAGGTTGCCTTAGGCTAGGATATATGACGTTATAGATGTATATGCTGTTCCCTCCGATAAGTAGGGTTCGACAGGCCAGGAATGTTGTCAAATATTGCATCCGAGATGTTAGGTTGCCTTAGGTTAGGATATATAACGTTATAGACGCATGTAATGTTACCACCGAGAAGTAGGGACCGACACGCCTGGAATGTTGTCAAATGTTACATCCGAGATGTTAGGTTGCCTTAGGTTAGGATATATGACGTTACAGACGTACATACTGTTCCCTCCGAGAAGTAGGCTTCGACAGGCCAGGAATGTTGTCAAATATTGCATCCGAGATGTTAGGTTGCCTTAGATTAGGATATGCAACGGTATAGACGCGTATAATGTTACCACCGAGAAGTAGGGTCCGACACGCCTGGAAGGTTGTAGAATATTACATCCGAGATGTTAGGTTGCCTTAGGTTAGGATATATAACGTTATAGACGTACATACTGTTCCCTCCGAGAAGTAGGGTTCGACAGGCAAGGAATGTTGTCAAATATTGCATCCGAGATGTTAGATTGCCTTAGATTACGATATCGACCGTTGTGGACGCATATAATATTCCCACCGAAAAGTATGCACCGACACGCGATGAATATTGTAAAATATTACGTCTGAGATAATAGGTTGCCTTAGGTTAGGATATACAACGTTATAGACTCATATAATGTTCCCACCGAGAAGTAGGGTCCGACACGCCTTGAATGCTGTAGAATATTACATCCGAGATGTCAGGTTGCCTTCGGTTAGGATATATAACGTTATAGACGTATATACTGTTCCCTCCGAGAAGTAGGGTTCGACAGGCCTGGAATGTTGTCAAATATTGCATCCGAGATGTTAGGTTGCCTTAGATTAGGATATATACCGCTATAGACGTATATACTGTTCCCTCCGAGATGTAGGGTTCGACAGGCCAGGAATGTTGTCAAATATTGCATCCGAGATGTCAGGTTGCCTTAGATTAGGAAATATACCGTTATAGACGCATGTAATGTTACCACCGAGACGTAGGGACCGACACGCCTGGAATGTTGTCAAATGTTACATCCGAGACGTTAGGTTGCCTTACGTTAGGATATATGACGTTATAGACGTATATACTGTTCCCTCCGAGATGTAGGGTTCGACAGGCCAGGAATGTTGTCACATATTTCATCCGAGATGTTAGGTTGCCTTAGATTAGGATATATACCGTTATAGACGCATGTAATGTTACCACCGAGACGTAGGGACCGACACGCCTGGAATGTTGTCAAATGTTACACCCGAGATGTTAGGTTGCCTTAGGCTAGGATATATGACGTTATAGATGTATATGCTGTTCCCTCCGAGATGTAGGGTTCGACAGGCCAGGAATGTTGTCACATATTTCATCCGAGATGTTAGGTTGCCTTAGATTAGGATATATACCGTTATAGACGTATATACTGTTCCCTCCGAGCAGTAGGGTTCGACAGGCCAGGAATGTTGTCAAATATTGCATCCGAGATGTTAGGTTGCCTTAGATTAGGATATGCAACGTTATAGACGCATATAATGTTACCACCGAGAAGTAAGGTCCGACACGCCTGGAAGGTTGTAGAATATTACATCCGAGATGTTAGGTTGCCTTAGGTTAGGATATATAACGTTATAGACGTACATACTGTTCCCTCCGAGAAGTAGGGTTCGACAGGCAAGGAATGTTGCCAAATATTGCATCCGAGATGTTAGATTGCCTTAGATTACGATATCGACCGTTATGGACGCATATAATATTCCCACCGAAAAGTATGCACCGACACGCGAGGAATATTGTACAATATTACGTCTGAGATAATAGGTTGCCTTAGATTATGATATACAACGTTATAGACTCATATAATGTTTCCACCGAGAAGTAGGGTCCGGCACGCCTTGAATGATGTAGAATATTACATCCGAGATGTCAGGTTGCCTTCGGTTAGGATATATAACGTTATAGACATATATACTGTTCCCTCCGAGAAGTAGGGTTGGACAGGCCAGGAATGTTGTCAAATATTGCATACGAGATGTTAGGTTGCCTTAGATTAGGATATATACCGCTATAGACGTATATACTGTTCCCTCCGAGATGTAGAGTTCGACAGGCCAGGAATGTTGTCAAATATTGCATCCGAGATGTTAGGTTGCCTTAGATAAGGATATACAACGTTATAGACGCATATAATGTTCCCACCGAGAAGTAGGGTCCAACACGCCTGGAAGGTTGTAGAATATTACATCCGAGATGTTAGGTTGCCCTAGGTTAGGATATATAACGTTATAGACGTATATACTGTTCCCTCCGAGAAGTAGGGTTCGACAGGCTAGGAATGTTGTCAAATATTGCATCCGAGATGTTAGGTTACCTTAGATAAGGATATATAACGTGATAGACGCATATAATGTTACCACCGAGACGTAGGGACCGACATGCCAGGAATGTTGTCAAATGTTACATCCGAGATGTTAGGTTGCCTTAGGTTAGGATATATAACGTTATAGACGCATGTAACGTTACGACCGAGACGTAGGGACCGACACACCTGGAATGTTGTCAAATGTTACATCCCAGATGTTAGGTTGCCTTAGGCTAGGATATATGACGTTATAGATGTATATGCTGTTCCCTCCGATAAGTAGGGTTCGACAGGCCAGGAATGTTGTCAAATATTGCATCCGAGATGTTAGGTTGCCTTAGGTTAGGATATATAACGTTATAGACGCATGTAATGTTACCACCGAGACGTAGGGACCGACACGCCTGGAATGTTGTCAAATGTTACATCCGAGATGTTAGGTTGCCTTAGGTTAGGATATATGACGTTACAGACGTATATACTGTTCCCTCCGAGATGTAGGGTTCGACAGGCCAGGAATGTTGTCACATATTTCATCCGAGATGTTAGGTTGCCTTAGATTAGGATATATACCGTTATAGACGTATATACTGTTCCCTCCGAGAAGTAGGGTTCGACAGGCAAGGAATGTTGTCAAATATTGCATCCGAGATGTTAGATTGCCTTAGATTACGATATCGACCGTTATGGACGCATATAATATTCCCACCGAAGAGTATGCACCGACACGCGAGGAATATTGTACAATATTACGTCTGAGATAATAGGTTGCCTTAGATTAGGATATACAACGTTATAGACTCATATAATGTTCCCACCGAGAAGTAGGGTACTACATGCCTGGAAAGTTGTAGAACAATATATCCGAGATGTCAGGTTGCCTTAGGTTAGGATATATAACGTTATAGACGTATATACTGTTCCCTCCGAGAAGTAGGGTTCGACAGGCCAGGAATGTTGTCAAATATTGCATCCGAGATGTTAGGTTGCCTTAGATTAGGAAATATACCGTTATAGACGCATGTAATGTTACCACCGAGACGTAGGGACCGACGCGCCTGGAATGTTGTCAAATGTTACATCCGAGACGTTAGGTTGCCTTAGGTTAGGATATATGACGTTATAGACGTATATACTGTTCCCTCCGAGAAGTAGGGTTCGACAGGCCAGGAGTGTTGTCAAATATTGCATCCGAGATGTTAGGTTGCCTTAGGTTAGGATATATGACGTTATAGACGTATATACTGTTCCCCCCGAGATGTAGGGTTCGACAGGCCAGGAATGTTGTCACATATTTCATCCGAGATGTTAGGTTGCCTTAGATTAGGATATATACCGTTATAGACGTATATACTGTTCCCTCCGAGCAGTAGGGTTCGACAGGCCAGGAATGTTGTCAAATATTGCATCCGAGATGTTAGGTTGCCTTAGATTAGGATATGCAACGTTATAGACGCATATAATGTTACCACCGAGAAGTAAGGTCCGACACGCCTGGAAGGTTGTAGAATATTACATCCGAGATGTTAGGTTGCCTTAGGTTAGGATATATAACGTTATAGACGTACATACTGTTCCCTCCGAGAAGTAGGGTTCGACAGGCAAGGAATGTTGCCAAATATTGCATCCGAGATGTTAGATTGCCTTAGATTACGATATCGACCGTTATGGACGCATATAATATTCCCACCGAAAAGTATGCACCGACACGCGAGGAATATTGTACAATATTACGTCTGAGATAATAGGTTGCCTTAGATTATGATATACAACGTTATAGACTCATATAATGTTTCCACCGAGAAGTAGGGTCCGGCACGCCTTGAATGATGTAGAATATTACATCCGAGATGTCAGGTTGCCTTCGGTTAGGATATATAACGTTATAGACATATATACTGTTCCCTCCGAGAAGTAGGGTTGGACAGGCCAGGAATGTTGTCAAATATTGCATACGAGATGTTAGGTTGCCTCAGATTAGGATATATACCGCTATAGACGTATATACTGTTCCCTCCGAGATGTAGGGTTCGACAGGCCAGGAATGTTGTCAAATATTGCATCCGAGATGTTAGGTTGCCTTAGATAAGGATATACAACGTTATAGACGCATATAATGTTCCCACCGAGAAGTAGGGTCCAACACGCCTGGAAGGTTGTAGAATATTACATCCGAGATGTTAGGTTGCCCTAGGTTAGGATATATAACGTTATAGACGTATATACTGTTCCCTCCGAGAAGTAGGGTTCGACAGGCTAGGAATGTTGTCAAATATTGCATCCGAGATGTTAGGTTACCTTAGATAAGGATATATAGCGTGAAAGACGCATGTAATGTTACCACCGAGACGTAGGGACCGACGCGCCTGGAATGTTGTCAACTGTTACATCCGAGACGTTAGGTTGCCTTAGGTTAGGATATATGACGTTATAGACGTATATACTGTTCCCTCCGAGATGTAGGGTTCGACAGGCAAGGAATGTTGTCAAATATTGCATCCGAGATGTTAGGTTGCCTTAGATTAGGAAATATACCGTTATAGACGCATGTAATGTTACCACCGAGACGTAGGGACCGACACGCCTGGAATGTTGTCAAATGTTACATCCGAGACGTTAGGTTGCCTTACGTTAGGATATATGACGTTATAGACGTATATACTGTTCCATCCGAGATGTAGGGTTCGACAGGCCAGGAATGTTGTCAAATATTGCATCCGAGATGTTAGGTTGCCTTAGATTAGGAAATATACCGTTATAGACGCATGTAATGTTACCACCGAGACTTAGGGACCGACACGCCTGGAATGTTGTCAAATGTTACATCCGAGACGTTAGGTTGCCTTACGTTAGGATATATGACGTTATAGACGTATATACTGTTCCCTCCGAGATGTAGGGTTCGACAGGCCAGGAATGTTGTCACATATTTCATCCGAGATGTTAGGTTGCCTTAGATTAGGATATATACCGTTATAGACGCATGTAATGTTACCACCGAGACGTAGGGACCGACACGCCTGGAATGTTGTCAAATGTTACATCCGAGATGTTAGGTTGCCTTAGGCTAGGATATATGACGTTATAGATGTATATGCTGTTCCCTCCGAGAAGTAGGGTTCGACAGGCCAGGAGTGTTGTCAAATATTGCATCCGAGATGTTAGGTTGCCTTAGGTTAGGATATATGACGTTATAGACGTATATACTGTTCCCCCCGAGATGTAGGGTTCGACAGGCCAGGAATGTTGTCACATATTTCATCCGAGATGTTAGGTTGCCTTAGATTAGGATATATACCGTTATAGACGTATATACTGTTCCCTCCGAGCAGTAGGGTTCGACAGGCCAGGAATGTTGTCAAATATTGCATCCGAGATGTTAGGTTGCCTTAGATTAGGATATGCAACGTTATAGACGCATATAATGTTACCACCGAGAAGTAAGGTCCGACACGCCTGGAAGGTTGTAGAATATTACATCCGAGATGTTAGGTTGCCTTAGGTTAGGATATATAACGTTATAGACGTACATACTGTTCCCTCCGAGAAGTAGGGTTCGACAGGCAAGGAATGTTGCCAAATATTGCATCCGAGATGTTAGATTGCCTTAGATTACGATATCGACCGTTATGGACGCATATAATATTCCCACCGAAAAGTATGCACCGACACGCGAGGAATATTGTACAATATTACGTCTGAGATAATAGGTTGCCTTAGATTATGATATACAACGTTATAGACTCATATAATGTTTCCACCGAGAAGTAGGGTCCGGCACGCCTTGAATGATGTAGAATATTACATCCGAGATGTCAGGTTGCCTTCGGTTAGGATATATAACGTTATAGACATATATACTGTTCCCTCCGAGAAGTAGGGTTGGACAGGCCAGGAATGTTGTCAAATATTGCATACGAGATGTTAGGTTGCCTTAGATTAGGATATATACCGCTATAGACGTATATACTGTTCCCTCCGAGATGTAGGGTTCGACAGGCCAGGAATGTTGTCAAATATTGCATCCGAGATGTTAGGTTGCCTTAGATAAGGATATACAACGTTATAGACGCATATAATGTTCCCACCGAGAAGTAGGGTCCAACACGCCTGGAAGGTTGTAGAATATTACATCCGAGATGTTAGGTTGCCCTAGGTTAGGATATATAACGTTATAGACGTATATACTGTTCCCTCCGAGAAGTAGGGTTCGACAGGCTAGGAATGTTGTCAAATATTGCATCCGAGATGTTAGGTTACCTTAGATAAGGATATATAGCGTGAAAGACGCATATAATGTTACCACCGAGACGTAGGGACCGACATGCCAGGAATGTTGTCAAATGTTACATCCGAGATGTTAGGTTGCCTTAGGTTAGGATATATAACGTTATAGACGCATGTAACTTTACGACCGAGACGTAGGGACCGACACACCTGGAATGTTGTCAAATGTTACATCCCAGATGTTAGGTTGCCTTAGGCTAGGATATATGACGTTATAGATGTATATGCTGTTCCCTCCGATAAGTAGGGTTCGACAGGCCAGGAATGTTGTCAAATATTGCATCCGAGATGTTAGGTTGCCTTAGGTTAGGATATATAACGTTATAGACGCATGTAATGTTACCACCGAGACGTAGGGACCGACACGCCTGGAATGTTGTCAAATGTTACATCCGAGATGTTAGGTTGCCTTAGGTTAGGATATATGACGTTACAGACGTATATACTGTTCCCTCCGAGATGTAGGGTTCGACAGGCCAGGAATGTTGTCACATATTTCATCCGAGATGTTAGGTTGCCTTAGATTAGGATATATACCGTTATAGACGTATATACTGTTCCCTCCGAGAAGTAGGGTTCGACAGGCAAGGAATGTTGTCATATATTGCATCCGAGATGTTAGATTGCCTTAGATTACGATATCGACCGTTATGGACGCATATAATATTCCCACCGAAGAGTATGCACCGACACGCGAGGAATATTGTACAATATTACGTCTGAGATAATAGGTTGCCTTAGATTAGGATATACAACGTTATAGACTCATATAATGTTCCCACCGAGAAGTAGGGTCCGACATGCCTGGAAAGTTGTAGAACAATATATCCGAGATGTCAGGTTGCCTTAGGTTAGGATATATAACGTTATAGACGTATATACTGTTCCCTCCGAGAAGTAGGGTTCGACAGGCCAGGAATGTTGTCAAATATTGCATCCGAGATGTTAGGTTGCCTTAGATTAGGAAATATACCGTTATAGACGCATGTAATGTTACCACCGAGACGTAGGGACCGACGCGCCTGGAATGTTGTCAACTGTTACATCCGAGACGTTAGGTTGCCTTAGGTTAGGATATATGACGTTATAGACGTATATACTGTTCCCTCCGAGATGTAGGGTTCGACAGGCAAGGAATGTTGTCAAATATTGCATCCGAGATGTTAGGTTGCCTTAGATTAGGAAATATACCGTTATAGACGCATGTAATGTTACCACCGAGACGTAGGGACCGACACGCCTGGAATGTTGTCAAATGTTACATCCGAGACGTTAGGTTGCCTTACGTTAGGATATATGACGTTATAGACGTATATACTGTTCCATCCGAGATGTAGGGTTCGACAGGCCAGGAATGTTGTCACATATTTCATCCGAGATGTTAGGTTGCCTTAGATTAGGATATATACCGTTATAGACGCATGTAATGTTACCACCGAGACGTAGGGACCGACACGCCTGGAATGTTGTCAAATGTTACATCCGAGATGTTAGGTTGCCTTAGGCTAGGATATATGACGTTATAGATGTATATGCTGTTCCCTCCGAGAAGTAGGGTTCGACAGGCCAGGAGTGTTGTCAAATATTGCATCCGAGATGTTAGGTTGCCTTAGGTTAGGATATATGACGTTATAGACGTATATACTGTTCCCTCCGAGATGTAGGGTTCGACAGGCCAGGAATGTTGTCACATATTTCATCCGAGATGTTAGGTTGCCTTAGATTAGGATATATACCGTTATAGACGTATATACTGTTCCCTCCGAGCAGTAGGGTTCGACAGGCCAGGAATGTTGTCAAATATTGCATCCGAGATGTTAGGTTGCCTTAGATTAGGATATGCAACGTTATAGACGCATATAATGTTACCACCGAGAAGTAAGGTCCGACACGCCTGGAAGGTTGTAGAATATTACATCCGAGATGTTAGGTTGCCTTAGGTTAGGATATATAACGTTATAGACGTATATACTGTTCCCTCCGAGAAGTAGGGTTCGACAGGCCAGGAATGTTGTCAAATATTGCATCCGAGATGTTAGGTTGCCTTAGATTAGGATATGCAACGTTATAGACGCATATAATGTTACCACCGAGAAGTAAGGTCCGACACGCCTGGAAGGTTGTAGAATATTACATCCGAGATGTTAGGTTGCCTTAGATTAGGATATATAACGTTATAGACGTTCATACTGTTCCCTCCGAGAAGTAGGGTTCGACAGGCAAGGAATGTTGTCAAATATTGCATCCGAGATGTTAGATTGCCTTAGATTACGATATCGACCGTTGTGGACGCATATAATATTCCCACCGAAAAGTATGCACCGACACGCGAGGAATATTGTAAAATATTACGTCTGAGATAATAGGTTGCCTTAGGTTAGGATATACAACGTTATAGACTCATATAATGTTCCCACCGAGAAGTAGGGTCCGACACGCCTTGAATGCTGTAGAATATTACATCCGAGATGTCAGGTTGCCTTCGGTTAGGATATATAACGTTATAGACGTATATACTGTTCCCTCCGAGAAGTAGGGTTCGACAGGCCTGGAATGTTGTCAAATATTGCATCCGAGATGTTAGGTTGCCTTAGATTAGGATATATACCGCTATAGACGTATATACTGTTCCCTCCGAGATGTAGGGTTCGACAGGCCAGGAATGTTGTCAAATATTGCATCCGAGATGTCAGGTTGCCTTAGATTAGGAAATATACCGTTATAGACACATGTAATGTTACCACCGAGACGTAGGGACCGACACGCCTGGAATGTTGTCAAATGTTACATCCGAGACGTTAGGTTACCTTACGTTAGGATATATGACGTTATAGACGTATATACTGTTCCCTCCGAGATGTAGGGTTCGACAGGCCAGGAATGTTGTCACATATTTCATCCGAGATGTTAGGTTGCCTTAGATTAGGATATATACCGTTATAGACACATGTAATGTTACCACCGAGACGTAGGGACCGACACGCCTGGAATGTTGTCAAATGTTACATCCGAGATGTTATGTTGCCTTAGGCTAGGATATATGACGTTATAGATGTATATGCTGTTCCCTCCGAGAAGTAGGGTTCGACAGGCCAGGAGTGTTGTCAAATATTGCATCCGAGATGTTAGGTTGCCTTATGTTAGGATATATGACGTTATAGACGTATATACTGTTCCCTCCGAGATGTAGGGTTCGACAGGCCAGGAATGTTGTCACATATTTCATCCGAGATGTTAGGTTGCCTTAGATTAGGATATGCAACGTTATAGACGCATATAATGTTACCACCGAGAAGTAAGGTCCGACACGCCTGGAAGGTTGTAGAATATTACATCCGAGATGTTAGGTTGCCTTAGGTTAGGATATATAACGTTATAGACGTACATACTGTTCCCTCCGAGAAGTAGGGTTCGACAGGCAAGGAATGTTGCCAAATATTGCATCCGAGATGTTAGATTGCCTTAGATTACGATATCGACCGTTATGGACGCATATAATATTCCCACCGAAAAGTATGCACCGACACGCGAGGAATATTGTACAATATTACGTCTGAGATAATAGGTTGCCTTAGATTATGATATACAACGTTATAGACTCATATAATGTTTCCACCGAGAAGTAGGGTCCGGCACGCCTTGAATGATGTAGAATATTACATCCGAGATGTCAGGTTGCCTTCGGTTAGGATATATAACGTTATAGACATATATACTGTTCCCTCCGAGAAGTAGGGTTGGACAGGCCAGGAATGTTGTCAAATATTGCATACGAGATGTTAGGTTTCCTTAGATTAGGATATATACCGCTATAGACGTATATACTGTTCCCTCCGAGATGTAGAGTTCGACAGGCCAGGAATGTTGTCAAATATTGCATCCGAGATGTTAGGTTGCCTTAGATAAGGATATACAACGTTATAGACGCATATAATGTTCCCACCGAGAAGTAGGGTCCAACACGCCTGGAAGGTTGTAGAATATTACATCCGAGATGTTAGGTTGCCCTAGGTTAGGATATATAACGTTATAGACGTATATACTGTTCCCTCCGAGAAGTAGGGTTCGACAGGCTAGGAATGTTGTCAAATATTGCATCCGAGATGTTAGGTTACCTTAGATAAGGATATATAACGTGATAGACGCATATAATGTTACCACCGAGACGTAGGGACCGACATGCCAGGAATGTTGTCAAATGTTACATCCGAGATGTTAGGTTGCCTTAGGTTAGGATATATAACGTTATAGACGCATGTAACGTTACGACCGAGACGTAGGGACCGACACACCTGGAATGTTGTCAAATGTTACATCCCAGATGTTAGGTTGCCTTAGGCTAGGATATATGACGTTATAGATGTATATGCTGTTCCCTCCGATAAGTAGGGTTCGACAGGCCAGGAATGTTGTCAAATATTGCATCCGAGATGTTAGGTTGCCTTAGGTTAGGATATATAACGTTATAGACGCATGTAATGTTACCACCGAGACGTAGGGACCGACACGCCTGGAATGTTGTCAAATGTTACATCCGAGATGTTAGGTTGCCTTAGGTTAGGATATATGACGTTACAGACGTATATACTGTTCCCTCCGAGATGTAGGGTTCGACAGGCCAGGAATGTTGTCACATATTTCATCCGAGATGTTAGGTTGCCTTAGATTAGGATATATACCGTTATAGACGTATATACTGTTCCCTCCGAGAAGTAGGGTTCGACAGGCAAGGAATGTTGTCAAATATTGCATCCGAGATGTTAGATTGCCTTAGATTACGATATCGACCGTTATGGACGCATATAATATTCCCACCGAAGAGTATGCACCGACACGCGAGGAATATTGTACAATATTACGTCTGAGATAATAGGTTGCCTTAGATTAGGATATACAACGTTATAGACTCATATAATGTTCCCACCGAGAAGTAGGGTCCGACATGCCTGGAAAGTTGTAGAACAATATATCCGAGATGTCAGGTTGCCTTAGGTTAGGATATATAACGTTATAGACGTATATACTGTTCCCTCCGAGAAGTAGGGTTCGACAGGCCAGGAATGTTGTCAAATATTGCATCCGAGATGTTAGGTTGCCTTAGATTAGGAAATATACCGTTATAGACGCATGTAATGTTACCACCGAGACGTAGGGACCGACGCGCCTGGAATGTTGTCAAATGTTACATGCGAGACGTTAGGTTGCCTTAGGTTAGGATATATGACGTTATAGACGTATATACTGTTCCCTCCGAGATGTAAGGTTCGACAGGCAAGGAATGTTGTCAAATATTGCATCCGAGATGTTAGATTGCCTTAGATTACGATATCGACCGTCATGGACGCATATAATATTCCCACCGAAAAGTATGCACCGACACGCGAGGAATATTGTACAATATTACGTCTGAGATAATAGGTTGCCTTAGATTATGATATACAACGTTATAGACTCATATAATGTTCCCACCGAGAAGTAGGGTCCGACACGCCTTGAATGATGTAGAATATTACATCCGAGATGTTAGGTTGCCCTAGGTTAGGATATATAACGCTATAGACGTATATACTGTTCCCTCCGAGATGTAGGGTTCGACAGGCCAGGAATGTTGTCAAATATTGCATCCGAGATGTTAGGTTGCCTTAGATTAGGAAATATACCGTTATAGACGCATGTAATGTTACCACCGAGACTTAGGGACCGACACGCCTGGAATGTTGTCAAATGTTACATCCGAGACGTTAGGTTGCCTTACGTTAGGATATATGACGTTATAGACGTATATACTGTTCCCTCCGAGATGTAGGGTTCGACAGGCCAGGAATGTTGTCACATATTTCATCCGAGATGTTAGGTTGCCTTAGATTAGGATATATACCGTTATAGACGCATGTAATGTTACCACCGAGACGTAGGGACCGACACGCCTGGAATGTTGTCAAATGTTACATCCGAGATGTTAGGTTGCCTTAGGCTAGGATATATGACGTTATAGATGTATATGCTGTTCCCTCCGAGAAGTAGGGTTCGACAGGCCAGGAGTGTTGTCAAATATTGCATCCGAGATGTTAGGTTGCCTTAGGTTAGGATATATGACGTTATAGACGTATATACTGTTCCCCCCGAGATGTAGGGTTCGACAGGCCAGGAATGTTGTCACATATTTCATCCGAGATGTTAGGTTGCCTTAGATTAGGATATATACCGTTATAGACGTATATACTGTTCCCTCCGAGCAGTAGGGTTCGACAGGCCAGGAATGTTGTCAAATATTGCATCCGAGATGTTAGGTTGCCTTAGATTAGGATATGCAACGTTATAGACGCATATAATGTTACCACCGAGAAGTAAGGTCCGACACGCCTGGAAGGTTGTAGAATATTACATCCGAGATGTTAGGTTGCCTTAGGTTAGGATATATAACGTTATAGACGTACATACTGTTCCCTCCGAGAAGTAGGGTTCGACAGGCAAGGAATGTTGCCAAATATTGCATCCGAGATGTTAGATTGCCTTAGATTACGATATCGACCGTTATGGACGCATATAATATTCCCACCGAAAAGTATGCACCGACACGCGAGGAATATTGTACAATATTACGTCTGAGATAATAGGTTGCCTTAGATTATGATATACAACGTTATAGACTCATATAATGTTTCCACCGAGAAGTAGGGTCCGGCACGCCTTGAATGATGTAGAATATTACATCCGAGATGTCAGGTTGCCTTCGGTTAGGATATATAACGTTATAGACATATATACTGTTCCCTCCGAGAAGTAGGGTTGGACAGGCCAGGAATGTTGTCAAATATTGCATACGAGATGTTAGGTTGCCTTAGATTAGGATATATACCGCTATAGACGTATATACTGTTCCCTCCGAGATGTAGGGTTCGACAGGCCAGGAATGTTGTCAAATATTGCATCCGAGATGTTAGGTTGCCTTAGATAAGGATATACAACGTTATAGACGCATATAATGTTCCCACCGAGAAGTAGGGTCCAACACGCCTGGAAGGTTGTAGAATATTACATCCGAGATGTTAGGTTGCCCTAGGTTAGGATATATAACGTTATAGACGTATATACTGTTCCCTCCGAGAAGTAGGGTTCGACAGGCTAGGAATGTTGTCAAATATTGCATCCGAGATGTTAGGTTACCTTAGATAAGGATATATAGCGTGAAAGACGCATATAATGTTACCACCGAGACGTAGGGACCGACATGCCAGGAATGTTGTCAAATGTTACATCCGAGATGTTAGGTTGCCTTAGGTTAGGATATATAACGTTATAGACGCATGTAACGTTACGACCGAGACGTAGGGACAGACACACCTGGAATGTTGTCAAATGTTACATCCCAGATGTTAGGTTGCCTTAGGCTAGGATATATGACGTTATAGATGTATATGCTGTTCCCTCCGATAAGTAGGGTTCGACAGGCCAGGAATGTTGTCAAATATTGCATCCGAGATGTTAGGTTGCCTTAGGTTAGGATATATAACGTTATAGACGCATGTAATGTTACCACCGAGACGTAGGGACCGACACGCCTGGAATGTTGTCAAATGTTACATCCGAGATGTTAGGTTGCCTTAGGTTAGGATATATGACGTTACAGACGTATATACTGTTCCCTCCGAGATGTAGGGTTCGACAGGCCAGGAATGTTGTCACATATTTCATCCGAGATGTTAGGTTGCCTTAGATTAGGATATATACCGTTATAGACGTATATACTGTTCCCTCCGAGAAGTAGGGTTCGACAGGCAAGGAATGTTGTCAAATATTGCATCCGAGATGTTAGATTGCCTTAGATTACGATATCGACCGTTATGGACGCATATAATATTCCCACCGAAGAGTATGCACCGACACGCGAGGAATATTGTACAATATTACGTCTGAGATAATAGGTTGCCTTAGATTAGGATATACAACGTTATAGACTCATATAATGTTCCCACCGAGAAGTAGGGTCCGACATGCCTGGAAAGTTGTAGAACAATATATCCGAGATGTCAGGTTGCCTTAGGTTAGGATATATAACGTTATAGACGTATATACTGTTCCCTCCGAGAAGTAGGGTTCGACAGGCCAGGAATGTTGTCAAATATTG
This sequence comes from Xylocopa violacea, assembly GCA_963969225.1. NCBI lineage: Eukaryota > Metazoa > Arthropoda > Insecta > Hymenoptera > Apidae > Xylocopa > Xylocopa violacea. The sequence continues at coordinate 62,189 of CAXAJV010000922.1, forward strand.
CATCCGAGATGTTAGGTTGCCTTAGATTAGGAAATATACCGTTATAGACGCATGTAATGTTACCACCGAGACGTAGGGACCGACGCGCCTGGAATGTTGTCAACTGTTACATCCGAGACGTTAGGTTGCCTTAGGTTAGGATATATGACGTTATAGACGTATATACTGTTCCCTCCGAGATGTAGGGTTCGACAGGCAAGGAATGTTGTCAAATATTGCATCCGAGATGTTAGGTTGCCTTAGATTAGGAAATATACCGTTATAGACGCATGTAATGTTACCACCGAGACGTAGGGACCGACACGCCTGGAATGTTGTCAAATGTTACATCCGAGACGTTAGGTTGCCTTACGTTAGGATATATGACATTATAGACGTATATACTGTTCCCTCCGAGATGTAGGGTTCGACAGGCCAGGAATGTTGTCACATATTTCATCCGAGATGTTAGGTTGCCTTAGATTAGGATATATACCGTTATAGACGCATGTAATGTTACCACCGAGACGTAGGGACCGACACGCCTGGAATGTTGTCAAATGTTACATCCGAGATGTTAGGTTGCCTTAGGCTAGGATATATGACGTTATAGATGTATATGCTGTTCCCTCCGAGAAGTAGGGTTCGACAGGCCAGGAGTGTTGTCAAATATTGCATCCGAGATGTTAGGTTGCCTTAGGTTAGGATATATGACGTTATAGACGTATATACTGTTCCCTCCGAGATGTAGGGTTCGACAGGCCAGGAATGTTGTCACATATTTCATCCGAGATGTTAGGTTGCCTTAGATTAGGATATATACCGTTATAGACGTATATACTGTTCCCTCCGAGCAGTAGGGTTCGACAGGCCAGGAATGTTGTCAAATATTGCATCCGAGATGTTAGGTTGCCTTAGATTAGGATATGCAACGTTATAGACGCATATAATGTTACCACCGAGAAGTAAGGTCCGACACGCCTGGAAGGTTGTAGAATATTACATCCGAGATGTTAGGTTGCCTTAGGTTAGGATATATAACGTTATAGACGTATATACTGTTCCCTCCGAGAAGTAGGGTTCGACAGGCCAGGAATGTTGTCAAATATTGCATCCGAGATGTTAGGTTGCCTTAGATTAGGATATGCAACGTTATAGACGCATATAATGTTACCACCGAGAAGTAAGGTCCGACACGCCTGGAAGGTTGTAGAATATTACATCCGAGATGTTAGGTTGCCTTAGATTAGGATATATAACGTTATAGACGTTCATACTGTTCCCTCCGAGAAGTAGGGTTCGACAGGCAAGGAATGTTGTCAAATATTGCATCCGAGATGTTAGATTGCCTTAGATTACGATATCGACCGTTGTGGACGCATATAATATTCCCACCGAAAAGTATGCACCGACACGCGAGGAATATTGTAAAATATTACGTCTGAGATAATAGGTTGCCTTAGGTTAGGATATACAACGTTATAGACTCATATAATGTTCCCACCGAGAAGTAGGGTCCGACACGCCTTGAATGCTGTAGAATATTACATCCGAGATGTCAGGTTGCCTTCGGTTAGGATATATAACGTTATAGACGTATATACTGTTCCCTCCGAGAAGTAGGGTTCGACAGGCCTGGAATGTTGTCAAATATTGCATCCGAGATGTTAGGTTGCCTTAGATTAGGATATATACCGCTATAGACGTATATACTGTTCCCTCCGAGATGTAGGGTTCGACAGGCCAGGAATGTTGTCAAATATTGCATCCGAGATGTCAGGTTGCCTTAGATTAGGAAATATACCGTTATAGACACATGTAATGTTACCACCGAGACGTAGGGACCGACACGCCTGGAATGTTGTCAAATGTTACATCCGAGACGTTAGGTTACCTTACGTTAGGATATATGACGTTATAGACGTATATACTGTTCCCTCCGAGATGTAGGGTTCGACAGGCCAGGAATGTTGTCACATATTTCATCCGAGATGTTAGGTTGCCTTAGATTAGGATATATACCGTTATAGACACATGTAATGTTACCACCGAGACGTAGGGACCGACACGCCTGGAATGTTGTCAAATGTTACATCCGAGATGTTATGTTGCCTTAGGCTAGGATGTATGACGTTATAGATGTATATGCTGTTCCCTCCGAGAAGTAGGGTTCGACAGGCCAGGAGTGTTGTCAAATATTGCATCCGAGATATTAGGTTGCCTTATGTTAGGATATATGACGTTATAGACGTATATACTGTTCCCTCCGAGCAGTAGGGTTCGACAGGCCAGGAATGTTGTCAAATATTGCATCCGAGATGTTAGGTTGCCTTAGATTAGGATATGCAACGTTATAGACGCATATAATGTTACCACCGAGAAGTAAGGTCCGACACGCCTGGAAGGTTGTGGAATATTACATCCGAGATGTTAGGTTGCCTTAGGTTAGGATATATAACGTTATAGACGTATATACTGTTCCCTCCGAGAAGTAGGGTTCGACAGGCCAGGAATGTTGTCAAATATTGCATCCGAGATGTTAGGTTGCCTTAGATTAGGAAATATACCGTTATAGACGCATGTAATGTTACCACCGAGACGTAGGGACCGACGCGCCTGGAATGTTGTCAAATGTTACATCCGAGACGTTAGGTTGCCTTAGGTTAGGATATATGACGTTATAGACGTATATACTGTTCCCTCCGAGATGTAAGGTTCGACAGGCAAGGAATGTTGTCAAATATTGCATCCGAGATGTTAGATTGCCTTAGATTACGATATCGACCGTCATGGACGCATATAATATTCCCACCGAAAAGTATGCACCGACACGCGAGGAATATTGTACAATATTACGTCTGAGATAATAGGTTGCCTTAGATTATGATATACAACGTTATAGACTCATATAATGTTCCCACCGAGAAGTAGGGTCCGACACGCCTTGAATGATGTAGAATATTACATCCGAGATGTTAGGTTGCCCTAGGTTAGGATATATAACGCTATAGACGTATATACTGTTCCCTCCGAGATGTAGGGTTCGACAGGCCAGGAATGTTGTCAAATATTGCATCCGAGATGTTAGGTTGCCTTAGATTAGGAAATATACCGTTATAGACGCATGTAATGTTACCACCGAGACTTAGGGACCGACACGCCTGGAATGTTGTCAAATGTTACATCCGAGACGTTAGGTTGCCTTACGTTAGGATATATGACGTTATAGACGTATATACTGTTCCCTCCGAGATGTAGGGTTCGACAGGCCAGGAATGTTGTCACATATTTCATCCGAGATGTTAGGTTGCCTTAGATTAGGATATATACCGTTATAGACGCATGTAATGTTACCACCGAGACGTAGGGACCGACACGCCTGGAATGTTGTCAAATGTTACATCCGAGATGTTAGGTTGCCTTAGGCTAGGATATATGACGTTATAGATGTATATGCTGTTCCCTCCGAGAAGTAGGGTTCGACAGGCCAGGAGTGTTGTCAAATATTGCATCCGAGATGTTAGGTTGCCTTAGGTTAGGATATATGACGTTATAGACGTATATACTGTTCCCCCCGAGATGTAGGGTTCGACAGGCCAGGAATGTTGTCACATATTTCATCCGAGATGTTAGGTTGCCTTAGATTAGGATATATACCGTTATAGACGTATATACTGTTCCCTCCGAGCAGTAGGGTTCGACAGGCCAGGAATGTTGTCAAATATTGCATCCGAGATGTTAGGTTGCCTTAGATTAGGATATGCAACGTTATAGACGCATATAATGTTACCACCGAGAAGTAAGGTCCGACACGCCTGGAAGGTTGTAGAATATTACATCCGAGATGTTAGGTTGCCTTAGGTTAGGATATATAACGTTATAGACGTACATACTGTTCCCTCCGAGAAGTAGGGTTCGACAGGCAAGGAATGTTGCCAAATATTGCATCCGAGATGTTAGATTGCCTTAGATTACGATATCGACCGTTATGGACGCATATAATATTCCCACCGAAAAGTATGCACCGACACGCGAGGAATATTGTACAATATTACGTCTGAGATAATAGGTTGCCTTAGATTATGATATACAACGTTATAGACTCATATAATGTTTCCACCGAGAAGTAGGGTCCGGCACGCCTTGAATGATGTAGAATATTACATCCGAGATGTCAGGTTGCCTTCGGTTAGGATATATAACGTTATAGACATATATATTGTTCCCTCCGAGAAGTAGGGTTGGACAGGCCAGGAATGTTGTCAAATATTGCATACGAGATGTTAGGTTGCCTTAGATTAGGATATATACCGCTATAGACGTATATACTGTTCCCTCCGAGATGTAGGGTTCGACAGGCCAGGAATGTTGTCAAATATTGCATCCGAGATGTTAGGTTGCCTTAGATAAGGATATACAACGTTATAGACGCATATAATGTTCCCACCGAGAAGTAGGGTCCAACACGCCTGGAAGGTTGTAGAATATTACATCCGAGATGTTAGGTTGCCCTAGGTTAGGATATATAACGTTATAGACGTATATACTGTTCCCTCCGAGAAGTAGGGTTCGACAGGCTAGGAATGTTGTCAAATATTGCATCCGAGATGTTAGGTTACCTTAGATAAGGATATATAGCGTGAAAGACGCATATAATGTTACCACCGAGACGTAGGGACCGACATGCCAGGAATGTTGTCAAATGTTACATCCGAGATGTTAGGTTGCCTTAGGTTAGGATATATAACGTTATAGACGCATGTAACGTTACGACCGAGACGTAGGGACCGACACACCTGGAATGTTGTCAAATGTTACATCCCAGATGTTAGGTTGCCTTAGGCTAGGATATATGACGTTATAGATGTATATGCTGTTCCCTCCGATAAGTAGGGTTCGACAGGCCAGGAATGTTGTCAAATATTGCATCCGAGATGTTAGGTTGCCTTAGGTTAGGATATATAACGTTATAGACGCATGTAATGTTACCACCGAGACGTAGGGACCGACACGCCTGGAATGTTGTCAAATGTTACATCCGAGATGTTAGGTTGCCTTAGGTTAGGATATATGACGTTACAGACGTATATACTGTTCCCTCCGAGATGTAGGGTTCGACAGGCCAGGAATGTTGTCACATATTTCATCCGAGATGTTAGGTTGCCTTAGATTAGGATATATACCGTTATAGACGTATATACTGTTCCCTCCGAGAAGTAGGGTTCGACAGGCAAGGAATGTTGTCAAATATTGCATCCGAGATGTTAGATTGCCTTAGATTACGATATCGACCGTTATGGACGCATATAATATTCCCACCGAAGAGTATGCACCGACACGCGAGGAATATTGTACAATATTACGTCTGAGATAATAGGTTGCCTTAGATTAGGATATACAACGTTATAGACTCATATAATGTTCCCACCGAGAAGTAGGGTCCGACATGCCTGGAAAGTTGTAGAACAATATATCCGAGATGTCAGGTTGCCTTAGGTTAGGATATATAACGTTATAGACGTATATACTGTTCCCTCCGAGAAGTAGGGTTCGACAGGCCAGGAATGTTGTCAAATATTGCATCCGAGATGTTAGGTTGCCTTAGATTAGGAAATATACCGTTATAGACGCATGTAATGTTACCACCGAGACGTAGGGACCGACGCGCCTGGAATGTTGTCAACTGTTACATCCGAGACGTTAGGTTGCCTTAGGTTAGGATATATGACGTTATAGACGTATATACTGTTCCCTCCGAGATGTAGGGTTCGACAGGCAAGGAATGTTGTCAAATATTGCATCCGAGATGTTAGGTTGCCTTAGATTAGGAAATATACCGTTATAGACGCATGTAATGTTACCACCGAGACGTAGGGACCGACACGCCTGGAATGTTGTCAAATGTTACATCCGAGACGTTAGGTTGCCTTACGTTAGGATATATGACGTTATAGACGTATATACTGTTCCCTCCGAGATGTAGGGTTCGACAGGCCAGGAATGTTGTCACATATTTCATCCGAGATGTTAGGTTGCCTTAGATTAGGATATATACCGTTATAGACGCATGTAATGTTACCACCGAGACGTAGGGACCGACACGCCTGGAATGTTGTCAAATGTTACATCCGAGATGTTAGGTTGCCTTAGGCTAGGATATATGACGTTATAGATGTATATGCTGTTCCCTCCGAGAAGTAGGGTTCGACAGGCCAGGAGTGTTGTCAAATATTGCATCCGAGATGTTAGGTTGCCTTAGGTTAGGATATATGACGTTATAGACGTATATACTGTTCCCTCCGAGATGTAGGGTTCGACAGGCCAGGAATGTTGTCACATATTTCATCCGAGATGTTAGGTTGCCTTAGATTAGGATATATACCGTTATAGACGTATATACTGTTCCCTCCGAGCAGTAGGGTTCGACAGGCCAGGAATGTTGTCAAATATTGCATCCGAGATGTTAGGTTGCCTTAGATTAGGATATGCAACGTTATAGACGCATATAATGTTACCACCGAGAAGTAAGGTCCGACACGCCTGGAAGGTTGTAGAATATTACATCCGAGATGTTAGGTTGCCTTAGGTTAGGATATATAACGTTATAGACGTATATACTGTTCCCTCCGAGAAGTAGGGTTCGACAGGCCAGGAATGTTGTCAAATATTGCATCCGAGATGTTAGGTTGCCTTAGATTAGGATATGCAACGTTATAGACGCATATAATGTTACCACCGAGAAGTAAGGTCCGACACGCCTGGAAGGTTGTAGAATATTACATCCGAGATGTTAGGTTGCCTTAGATTAGGATATATAACGTTATAGACGTTCATACTGTTCCCTCCGAGAAGTAGGGTTCGACAGGCAAGGAATGTTGTCAAATATTGCATCCGAGATGTTAGATTGCCTTAGATTACGATATCGACCGTTGTGGACGCATATAATATTCCCACCGAAAAGTATGCACCGACACGCGAGGAATATTGTAAAATATTACGTCTGAGATAATAGGTTGCCTTAGGTTAGGATATACAACGTTATAGACTCATATAATGTTCCCACCGAGAAGTAGGGTCCGACACGCCTTGAATGCTGTAGAATATTACATCCGAGATGTCAGGTTGCCTTCGGTTAGGATATATAACGTTATAGACGTATATACTGTTCCCTCCGAGAAGTAGGGTTCGACAGGCCTGGAATGTTGTCAAATATTGCATCCGAGATGTTAGGTTGCCTTAGATTAGGATATATACCGCTATAGACGTATATACTGTTCCCTCCGAGATGTAGGGTTCGACAGGCCAGGAATGTTGTCAAATATTGCATCCGAGATGTCAGGTTGCCTTAGATTAGGAAATATACCGTTATAGACACATGTAATGTTACCACCGAGACGTAGGGACCGACACGCCTGGAATGTTGTCAAATGTTACATCCGAGACGTTAGGTTACCTTACGTTAGGATATATGACGTTATAGACGTATATACTGTTCCCTCCGAGATGTAGGGTTCGACAGGCCAGGAATGTTGTCACATATTTCATCCGAGATGTTAGGTTGCCTTAGATTAGGATATATACCGTTATAGACACATGTAATGTTACCACCGAGACGTAGGGACCGACACGCCTGGAATGTTGTCAAATGTTACATCCGAGATGTTATGTTGCCTTAGGCTAGGATATATGACGTTATAGATGTATATGCTGTTCCCTCCGAGATGTAGGGTTCGACAGGCCAGGAGTGTTGTCAAATATTGCATCCGAGATGTTAGGTTGCCTTATGTTAGGATATATGACGTTATAGACGTATATACTGTTCCCTCCGAGCAGTAGGGTTCGACAGGCCAGGAATGTTGTCAAATATTGCATCCGAGATGTTAGGTTGCCTTAGATTAGGATATGCAACGTTATAGACGCATATAATGTTACCACCGAGAAGTAAGGTACGACACGCCTGGAAGGTTGTAGAATATTACATCCGAGATGTTAGGTTGCCTTAGGTTAGGATATATAACGTTATAGACGTATATACTGTTCCCTCCGAGAAGTAGGGTTCGACAGGCCAGGAATGTTGTCAAATATTGCATCCGAGATGTTAGGTTGCCTTAGATTAGGATATGCAACGTTATAGACGCATATAATGTTACCACCGAGAAGTAAGGTCCGACACGCCTGGAAGGTTGTAGAATATTACATCCGAGATGTTAGGTTGCCTTAGATTAGGATATATAACGTTATAGACGTACATACTGTTCCCTCCGAGAAGTAGGGTTCGACAGGCAAGGAATGTTGTCAAATATTGCATCCGAGATGTTAGATTGCCTTAGATTACGATATCGACCGTTATGGACGCATATAATATTCCCGCCGAAAAGTATGCACCGACACGCGAGGAATATTGTAAAATATTACGTCTGAGATAATAGGTTGCCTTAGATTAGGATATACAACGTTATAGACTCATATAATGTTCCCACCGAGAAGTAGGGTCGGACACGCCTTGAATGATGTAGAATATTACATCCGGGATGTCAGGTTGCCTTCGGTTAGGATATATAACGTTATAGACGTATATACTGTTCCCTCCGAGAAGTAGGGTTCGACAGGCGAGGAATGTTGTCAAATATTGCATCCGAGATGTTAGGTTGCCTTAGATTAGGATATATACCGTTATAGACGCATGTAATGTTACCACCGAGACGTAGGGACCGACACGCCTGGAATGTTGTCAAATGTTACATCCGAGATGTTAGGTTGCCTTACGTTAGGATATATGACGTTATAGACGTATATACTGTTCCCTCCGAGATGTAGGGTTCGACAGGCCAGGAATGTTGTCACATATTTCATCCGAGATGTTAGGTTGCCTTAGATTAGGATATATACCGTTATAGACGCATGTAATGTTACCACCGAGACGTAGGGACCGACACGCCTGGAATGTTGTCAAATGTTACATCCGAGATGTTAGGTTGCCTTAGGCTAGGATATATGACGTTATAGATGTATATGCTGTTCCCTCCGAGAAGTAGGGTTCGACAGGCCAGGAGTGTTGTCAAATATTGCATCCGAGATGTTAGGTTGCCTTAGGTTAGGATATATGACGTTATAGACGTATATACTGTTCCCCCCGAGATGTAGGGTTCGACAGGCCAGGAATGTTGTCACATATTTCATCCGAGATGTTAGGTTGCCTTAGATTAGGATATATACCGTTATAGACGTATATACTGTTCCCTCCGAGCAGTAGGGTTCGACAGGCCAGGAATGTTGTCAAATATTGCATCCGAGATGTTAGGTTGCCTTAGATTAGGATATGCAACGTTATAGACGCATATAATGTTACCACCGAGAAGTAAGGTCCGACACGCCTGGAAGGTTGTAGAATATTACATCCGAGATGTTAGGTTGCCTTAGGTTAGGATATATAACGTTATAGACGTACATACTGTTCCCTCCGAGAAGTAGGGTTCGACAGGCAAGGAATGTTGCCAAATATTGCATCCGAGATGTTAGATTGCCTTAGATTACGATATCGACCGTTATGGACGCATATAATATTCCCACCGAAAAGTATGCACCGACACGCGAGGAATATTGTACAATATTACGTCTGAGATAATAGGTTGCCTTAGATTATGATATACAACGTTATAGACTCATATAATGTTTCCACCGAGAAGTAGGGTCCGGCACGCCTTGAATGATGTAGAATATTACATCCGAGATGTCAGGTTGCCTTCGGTTAGGATATATAACGTTATAGACATATATACTGTTCCCTCCGAGAAGTAGGGTTGGACAGGTCAGGAATGTTGTCAAATATTGCATACGAGATGTTAGGTTGCCTTAGATTAGGATATATACCGCTATAGACGTATATACTGTTCCCTCCGAGATGTAGGGTTCGACAGGCCAGGAATGTTGTCAAATATTGCATCCGAGATGTTAGGTTGCCTTAGATAAGGATATACAACGTTATAGACGCATATAATGTTCCCACCGAGAAGTAGGGTCCAACACGCCTGGAAGGTTGTAGAATATTACATCCGAGATGTTAGGTTGCCCTAGGTTAGGATATATAACGTTATAGACGTATATACTGTTCCCTCCGAGAAGTAGGGTTCGACAGGCTAGGAATGTTGTCAAATATTGCATCCGAGATGTTAGGTTACCTTAGATAAGGATATATAGCGTGAAAGACGCATATAATGTTACCACCGAGACGTAGGGACCGACATGCCAGGAATGTTGTCAAATGTTACATCCGAGATGTTAGGTTGCCTTAGGTTAGGATATATAACGTTACAGACGCATGTAACGTTACGACCGAGACGTAGGGACCGACACACCTGGAATGTTGTCAAATGTTACATCCCAGATGTTAGGTTGCCTTAGGCTAGGATATATGACGTTATAGATGTATATGCTGTTCCCTCCGATAAGTAGGGTTCGACAGGCCAGGAATGTTGTCAAATATTGCATCCGAGATGTTAGGTTGCCTTAGGTTAGGATATATAACGTTATAGACGCATGTAATGTTACCACCGAGACGTAGGGACCGACACGCCTGGAATGTTGTCAAATGTTACATCCGAGATGTTAGGTTGCCTTAGGTTAGGATATATGACGTTACAGACGTATATACTGTTCCCTCCGAGATGTAGGGTTCGACAGGCCAGGAATGTTGTCACATATTTCATCCGAGATGTTAGGTTGCCTTAGATTAGGATATATACCGTTATAGACGTATATACTGTTCCCTCCGAGAAGTAGGGTTCGACAGGCAAGGAATGTTGTCAAATATTGCATCCGAGATGTTAGATTGCCTTAGATTACGATATCGACCGTTATGGACGCATATAATATTCCCACCGAAGAGTATGCACCGACACGCGAGGAATATTGTACAATATTACGTCTGAGATAATAGGTTGCCTTAGATTAGGATATACAACGTTATAGACTCATATAATGTTCCCACCGAGAAGTAGGGTCCGACATGCCTGGAAAGTTGTAGAACAATATATCCGAGATGTCAGGTTGCCTTAGGTTAGGATATATAACGTTATAGACGTATATACTGTTCCCTCCGAGAAGTAGGGTTCGACAGGCCAGGAATGTTGTCAAATATTGCATCCGAGATGTTAGGTTGCCTTAGATTAGGAAATATACCGTTATAGACGCATGTAATGTTACCACCGAGACGTAGGGACCGACGCGCCTGGAATGTTGTCAACTGTTACATCCGAGACGTTAGGTTGCCTTAGGTTAGGATATATGACGTTATAGACGTATATACTGTTCCCTCCGAGATGTAGGGTTCGACAGGCAAGGAATGTTGTCAAATATTGCATCCGAGATGTTAGGTTGCCTTAGATTAGGAAATATACCGTTATAGACGCATGTAATGTTACCACCGAGACGTAGGGACCGACACGCCTGGAATGTTGTCAAATGTTACATCCGAGACGTTAGGTTGCCTTACGTTAGGATATATGACGTTATAGACGTATATACTGTTCCCTCCGAGATGTAGGGTTCGACAGGCCAGGAATGTTGTCACATATTTCATCCGAGATGTTAGGTTGCCTTAGATTAGGATATATACCGTTATAGACGCATGTAATGTTACCACCGAGACGTAGGGACCGACACGCCTGGAATGTTGTCAAATGTTACATCCGAGATGTTAGGTTGCCTTAGGCTAGGATATATGACGTTATAGATGTATATGCTGTTCCCTCCGAGAAGTAGGGTTCGACAGGCCAGGAGTGTTGTCAAATATTGCATCCGAGATGTTAGGTTGCCTTAGGTTAGGATATATGACGTTATAGACGTATATACTGTTCCCTCCGAGATGTAGGGTTCGACAGGCCAGGAATGTTGTCACATATTTCATCCGAGATGTTAGGTTGCCTTAGATTAGGATATATACCGTTATAGACGTATATACTGTTCCCTCCGAGCAGTAGGGTTCGACAGGCCAGGAATGTTGTCAAATATTGCATCCGAGATGTTAGGTTGCCTTAGATTAGGATATGCAACGTTATAGACGCATATAATGTTACCACCGAGAAGTAAGGTCCGACACGCCTGGAAGGTTGTAGAATATTACATCCGAGATGTTAGGTTGCCTTAGGTTAGGATATATAACGTTATAGACGTATATACTGTTCCCTCCGAGAAGTAGGGTTCGACAGGCCAGGAATGTTGTCAAATATTGCATCCGAGATGTTAGGTTGCCTTAGATTAGGATATGCAACGTTATAGACGCATATAATGTTACCACCGAGAAGTAAGGTCCGACACGCCTGGAAGGTTGTAGAATATTACATCCGAGATGTTAGGTTGCCTTAGATTAGGATATATAACGTTATAGACGTTCATACTGTTCCCTCCGAGAAGTAGGGTTCGACAGGCAAGGAATGTTGTCAAATATTGCATCCGAGATGTTAGATTGCCTTAGATTACGATATCGACCGTTGTGGACGCATATAATATTCCCACCGAAAAGTATGCACCGACACGCGAGGAATATTGTAAAATATTACGTCTGAGATAATAGGTTGCCTTAGGTTAGGATATACAACGTTATAGACTCATATAATGTTCCCACCGAGAAGTAGGGTCCGACACGCCTTGAATGCTGTAGAATATTACATCCGAGATGTCAGGTTGCCTTCGGTTAGGATATATAACGTTATAGACGTATATACTGTTCCCTCCGAGAAGTAGGGTTCGACAGGCCTGGAATGTTGTCAAATATTGCATCCGAGATGTTAGGTTGCCTTAGATTAGGATATATACCGCTATAGACGTATATACTGTTCCCTCCGAGATGTAGGGTTCGACAGGCCAGGAATGTTGTCAAATATTGCATCCGAGATGTCAGGTTGCCTTAGATTAGGAAATATACCGTTATAGACACATGTAATGTTACCACCGAGACGTAGGGACCGACACGCCTGGAATGTTGTCAAATGTTACATCCGAGACGTTAGGTTACCTTACGTTAGGATATATGACGTTATAGACGTATATACTGTTCCCTCCGAGATGTAGGGTTCGACAGGCCAGGAATGTTGTCACATATTTCATCCGAGATGTTAGGTTGCCTTAGATTAGGATATATACCGTTATAGACACATGTAATGTTACCACCGAGACGTAGGGACCGACACGCCTGGAATGTTGTCAAATGTTACATCCGAGATGTTATGTTGCCTTAGGCTAGGATATATGACGTTATAGATGTATATGCTGTTCCCTCCGAGAAGTAGGGTTCGACAGGCCAGGAGTGTTGTCAAATATTGCATCCGAGACGTTAGGTTGCCTTACGTTAGGATATATGACGTTATAGACGTATATACTGTTCCCTCCGAGATGTAGGGTTCGACAGGCCAGGAATGTTGTCACATATTTCATCCGAGATGTTAGGTTGCCTTAGATTAGGATATATACCGTTATAGACGCATGTAATGTTACCACCGAGACGTAGGGACCGACACGCCTGGAATGTTGTCAAATGTTACATCCGAGATGTTAGGTTGCCTTAGGCTAGGATATATGACGTTATAGATGTATATGCTGTTCCCTCCGAGAAGTAGGGTTCGACAGGCCAGGAGTGTTGTCAAATATTGCATCCGAGATGTTAGGTTGCCTTAGGTTAGGATATATGACGTTATAGACGTATATACTGTTCCCCCCGAGATGTAGGGTTCGACAGGCCAGGAATGTTGTCACATATTTCATCCGAGATGTTAGGTTGCCTTAGATTAGGATATATACCGTTATAGACGTATATACTGTTCCCTCCGAGCAGTAGGGTTCGACAGGCCAGGAATGTTGTCAAATATTGCATCCGAGATGTTAGGTTGCCTTAGATTAGGATATGCAACGTTATAGACGCATATAATGTTACCACCGAGAAGTAAGGTCCGACACGCCTGGAAGGTTGTAGAATATTACATCCGAGATGTTAGGTTGCCTTAGGTTAGGATATATAACGTTATAGACGTACATACTGTTCCCTCCGAGAAGTAGGGTTCGACAGGCAAGGAATGTTGCCAAATATTGCATCCGAGATGTTAGATTGCCTTAGATTACGATATCGACCGTTATGGACGCATATAATATTCCCACCGAAAAGTATGCACCGACACGCGAGGAATATTGTACAATATTACGTCTGAGATAATAGGTTGCCTTAGATTATGATATACAACGTTATAGACTCATATAATGTTTCCACCGAGAAGTAGGGTCCGGCACGCCTTGAATGATGTAGAATATTACATCCGAGATGTCAGGTTGCCTTCGGTTAGGATATATAACGTTATAGACATATATATTGTTCCCTCCGAGAAGTAGGGTTGGACAGGCCAGGAATGTTGTCAAATATTGCATACGAGATGTTAGGTTGCCTTAGATTAGGATATATACCGCTATAGACGTATATACTGTTCCCTCCGAGATGTAGGGTTCGACAGGCCAGGAATGTTGTCAAATATTGCATCCGAGATGTTAGGTTGCCTTAGATAAGGATATACAACGTTATAGACGCATATAATGTTCCCACCGAGAAGTAGGGTCCAACACGCCTGGAAGGTTGTAGAATATTACATCCGAGATGTTAGGTTGCCCTAGGTTAGGATATATAACGTTATAGACGTATATACTGTTCCCTCCGAGAAGTAGGGTTCGACAGGCTAGGAATGTTGTCAAATATTGCATCCGAGATGTTAGGTTACCTTAGATAAGGATATATAGCGTGAAAGACGCATATAATGTTACCACCGAGACGTAGGGACCGACATGCCAGGAATGTTGTCAAATGTTACATCCGAGATGTTAGGTTGCCTTAGGTTAGGATATATAACGTTATAGACGCATGTAACGTTACGACCGAGACGTAGGGACCGACACACCTGGAATGTTGTCAAATGTTACATCCCAGATGTTAGGTTGCCTTAGGCTAGGATATATGACGTTATAGATGTATATGCTGTTCCCTCCGATAAGTAGGGTTCGACAGGCCGGGAATGTTGTCAAATATTGCATCCGAGATGTTAGGTTGCCTTAGGTTAGGATATATAACGTTATAGACGCATGTAATGTTACCACCGAGACGTAGGGACCGACACGCCTGGAATGTTGTCAAATGTTACATCCGAGATGTTAGGTTGCCTTAGGTTAGGATATATGACGTTACAGACGTATATACTGTTCCCTCCGAGATGTAGGGTTCGACAGGCCAGGAATGTTGTCACATATTTCATCCGAGATGTTAGGTTGCCTTAGATTAGGATATATACCGTTATAGACGTATATACTGTTCCCTCCGAGAAGTAGGGTTCGACAGGCAAGGAATGTTGTCAAATATTGCATCCGAGATGTTAGATTGCCTTAGATTACGATATCGACCGTTATGGACGCATATAATATTCCCACCGAAGAGTATGCACCGACACGCGAGGAATATTGTACAATATTACGTCTGAGATAATAGGTTGCCTTAGATTAGGATATACAACGTTATAGACTCATATAATGTTCCCACCGAGAAGTAGGGTCCGACATGCCTGGAAAGTTGTAGAACAATATATCCGAGATGTCAGGTTGCCTTAGGTTAGGATATATAACGTTATAGACGTATATACTGTTCCCTCCGAGAAGTAGGGTTCGACAGGCCAGGAATGTTGTCAAATATTGCATCCGAGATGTTAGGTTGCCTTAGATTAGGAAATATACCGTTATAGACGCATGTAATGTTACCACCGAGACGTAGGGACCGACGCGCCTGGAATGTTGTCAACTGTTACATCCGAGACGTTAGGTTGCCTTAGGTTAGGATATATGACGTTATAGACGTATATACTGTTCCCTCCGAGATGTAGGGTTCGACAGGCAAGGAATGTTGTCAAATATTGCATCCGAGATGTTAGGTTGCCTTAGATTAGGAAATATACCGTTATAGACGCATGTAATGTTACCACCGAGACGTAGGGACCGACACGCCTGGAATGTTGTCAAATGTTACATCCGAGACGTTAGGTTGCCTTACGTTAGGATATATGACGTTATAGACGTATATACTGTTCCCTCCGAGATGTAGGGTTCGACAGGCCAGGAATGTTGTCACATATTTCATCCGAGATGTTAGGTTGCCTTAGATTAGGATATATACCGTTATAGACGCATGTAATGTTACCACCGAGACGTAGGGACCGACACGCCTGGAATGTTGTCAAATGTTACATCCGAGATGTTAGGTTGCCTTAGGCTAGGATATATGACGTTATAGATGTATATGCTGTTCCCTCCGAGAAGTAGGGTTCGACAGGCCAGGAGTGTTGTCAAATATTGCATCCGAGATGTTAGGTTGCCTTAGGTTAGGATATATGACGTTATAGACGTATATACTGTTCCCTCCGAGATGTAGGGTTCGACAGGCCAGGAATGTTGTCACATATTTCATCCGAGATGTTAGGTTGCCTTAGATTAGGATATATACCGTTATAGACGTATATACTGTTCCCTCCGAGCAGTAGGGTTCGACAGGCCAGGAATGTTGTCAAATATTGCATCCGAGATGTTAGGTTGCCTTAGATTAGGATATGCAACGTTATAGACGCATATAATGTTACCACCGAGAAGTAAGGTCCGACACGCCTGGAAGGTTGTAGAATATTACATCCGAGATGTTAGGTTGCCTTAGATTAGGATATATAACGTTATAGACGTTCATACTGTTCCCTCCGAGAAGTAGGGTTCGACAGGCAAGGAATGTTGTCAAATATTGCATCCGAGATGTTAGATTGCCTTAGATTACGATATCGACCGTTGTGGACGCATATAATATTCCCACCGAAAAGTATGCACCGACACGCGAGGAATATTGTAAAATATTACGTCTGAGATAATAGGTTGCCTTAGGTTAGGATATACAACGTTATAGACTCATATAATGTTCCCACCGAGAAGTAGGGTCCGACACGCCTTGAATGCTGTAGAATATTACATCCGAGATGTCAGGTTGCCTTCGGTTAGGATATATAACGTTATAGACGTATATACTGTTCCCTCCGAGATGTAGGGTTCGACAGGCCAGGAATGTTGTCAAATATTGCATCCGAGATGTCAGGTTGCCTTAGATTAGGAAATATACCGTTATAGACACATGTAATGTTACCACCGAGACGTAGGGACCGACACGCCTGGAATGTTGTCAAATGTTACATCCGAGACGTTAGGTTACCTTACGTTAGGATATATGACGTTATAGACGTATATACTGTTCCCTCCGAGATGTAGGGTTCGACAGGCCAGGAATGTTGTCACATATTTCATCCGAGATGTTAGGTTGCCTTAGATTAGGATATATACCGTTATAGACACATGTAATGTTACCACCGAGACGTAGGGACCGACACGCCTGGAATGTTGTCAAATGTTACATCCGAGATGTTATGTTGCCTTAGGCTAGGATATATGACGTTATAGATGTATATGCTGTTCCCTCCGAGATGTAGGGTTCGACAGGCCAGGAGTGTTGTCAAATATTGCATCCGAGATGTTAGGTTGCCTTATGTTAGGATATATGACGTTATAGACGTATATACTGTTCCCTCCGAGCAGTAGGGTTCGACAGGCCAGGAATGTTGTCAAATATTGCATCCGAGATGTTAGGTTGCCTTAGATTAGGATATGCAACGATATAGACGCATATAATGTTACCACCGAGAAGTAAGGTCCGACACGCCTGGAAGGTTGTAGAATATTACATCCGAGATGTTAGGTTGCCTTAGGTTAGGATATATAACGTTATAGACGTATATACTGTTCCCTCCGAGAAGTAGGGTTCGACAGGCCAGGAATGTTGTCAAATATTGCATCCGAGATGTTAGGTTGCCTTAGATTAGGATATGCAACGTTATAGACGCATATAATGTTACCACCGAGAAGTAAGGTCCGACACGCCTGGAAGGTTGTAGAATATTACATCCGAGATGTTAGGTTGCCTTAGATTAGGATATATAACGTTATAGACGTTCATACTGTTCCCTCCGAGAAGTAGGGTTCGACAGGCAAGGAATGTTGTCAAATATTGCATCCGAGATGTTAGATTGCCTTAGATTACGATATCGACCGTTGTGGACGCATATAATATTCCCACCGAAAAGTATGCACCGACACGCGAGGAATATTGTAAAATATTACGTCTGAGATAATAGGTTGCCTTAGGTTAGGATATACAACGTTATAGACTCATATAATGTTCCCACCGAGAAGTAGGGTCCGACACGCCTTGAATGCTGTAGAATATTACATCCGAGATGTCAGGTTGCCTTCGGTTAGGATATATAACGTTATAGACGTATATACTGTTCCCTCCGAGATGTAGGGTTCGACAGGCCAGGAATGTTGTCAAATATTGCATCCGAGATGTCAGGTTGCCTTAGATTAGGAAATATACCGTTATAGACACATGTAATGTTACCACCGAGACGTAGGGACCGACACGCCTGGAATGTTGTCAAATGTTACATCCGAGACGTTAGGTTACCTTACGTTAGGATATATGACGTTATAGACGTATATACTGTTCCCTCCGAGATGTAGGGTTCGACAGGCCAGGAATGTTGTCACATATTTCATCCGAGATGTTAGGTTGCCTTAGATTAGGATATATACCGTTATAGACACATGTAATGTTACCACCGAGACGTAGGGACCGACACGCCTGGAATGTTGTCAAATGTTACATCCGAGATGTTATGTTGCCTTAGGCTAGGATATATGACGTTATAGATGTATATGCTGTTCCCTCCGAGATGTAGGGTTCGACAGGCCAGGAGTGTTGTCAAATATTGCATCCGAGATGTTAGGTTGCCTTATGTTAGGATATATGACGTTATAGACGTATATACTGTTCCCTCCGAGCAGTAGGGTTCGACAGGCCAGGAATGTTGTCAAATATTGCATCCGAGATGTTAGGTTGCCTTAGATTAGGATATGCAACGTTATAGACGCATATAATGTTACCACCGAGAAGTAAGGTCCGACACGCCTGGAAGGTTGTAGAATATTACATCCGAGATGTTAGGTTGCCTTAGGTTAGGATATATAACGTTATAGACGTATATACTGTTCCCTCCGAGAAGTAGGGTTCGACAGGCCAGGAATGTTGTCAAATATTGCATCCGAGATGTTAGGTTGCCTTAGATTAGGATATGCAACGTTATAGACGCATATAATGTTACCACCGAGAAGTAAGGTCCGACACGCCTGGAAGGTTGTAGAATATTACATCCGAGATGTTAGGTTGCCTTAGATTAGGATATATAACGTTATAGACGTACATACTGTTCCCTCCGAGAAGTAGGGTTCGACAGGCAAGGAATGTTGTCAAATATTGCATCCGAGATGTTAGATTGCCTTAGATTACGATATCGACCGTTATGGACGCATATAATATTCCCGCCGAAAAGTATGCACCGACACGCGAGGAATATTGTAAAATATTACGTCTGAGATAATAGGTTGCCTTAGATTAGGATATACAACGTTATAGACTCATATAATGTTCCCACCGAGAAGTAGGGTCGGACACGCCTTGAATGATGTAGAATATTACATCCGGGATGTCAGGTTGCCTTCGGTTAGGATATATAACGTTATAGACGTATATACTGTTCCCTCCGAGAAGTAGGGTTCGACAGGCGAGGAATGTTGTCAAATATTGCATCCGAGATGTTAGGTTGCCTTAGATTAGGATATATACCGTTATAGACGCATGTAATGTTACCACCGAGACGTAGGGACCGACACGCCTGGAATGTTGTCAAATGTTACATCCGAGATGTTAGGTTGCCTTACGTTAGGATATATGACGTTATAGACGTATATACTGTTCCCTCCGAGATGTAGGGTTCGACAGGCCAGGAATGTTGTCACATATTTCATCCGAGATGTTAGGTTGCCTTAGATTAGGATATATACCGTTATAGACGCATGTAATGTTACCACCGAGACGTAGGGACCGACACGCCTGGAATGTTGTCAAATGTTACATCCGAGATGTTAGGTTGCCTTAGGCTAGGATATATGACGTTATAGATGTATATGCTGTTCCCTCCGAGAAGTAGGGTTCGACAGGCCAGGAGTGTTGTCAAATATTGCATCCGAGATGTTAGGTTGCCTTAGGTTAGGATATATGACGTTATAGACGTATATACTGTTCCCCCCGAGATGTAGGGTTCGACAGGCCAGGAATGTTGTCACATATTTCATCCGAGATGTTAGGTTGCCTTAGATTAGGATATATACCGTTATAGACGTATATACTGTTCCCTCCGAGCAGTAGGGTTCGACAGGCCAGGAATGTTGTCAAATATTGCATCCGAGATGTTAGGTTGCCTTAGATTAGGATATGCAACGTTATAGACGCATATAATGTTACCACCGAGAAGTAAGGTCCGACACGCCTGGAAGGTTGTAGAATATTACATCCGAGATGTTAGGTTGCCTTAGGTTAGGATATATAACGTTATAGACGTACATACTGTTCCCTCCGAGAAGTAGGGTTCGACAGGCAAGGAATGTTGCCAAATATTGCATCCGAGATGTTAGATTGCCTTAGATTACGATATCGACCGTTATGGACGCATATAATATTCCCACCGAAAAGTATGCACCGACACGCGAGGAATATTGTACAATATTACGTCTGAGATAATAGGTTGCCTTAGATTATGATATACAACGTTATAGACTCATATAATGTTTCCACCGAGAAGTAGGGTCCGGCACGCCTTGAATGATGTAGAATATTACATCCGAGATGTCAGGTTGCCTTCGGTTAGGATATATAACGTTATAGACATATATACTGTTCCCTCCGAGAAGTAGGGTTGGACAGGTCAGGAATGTTGTCAAATATTGCATACGAGATGTTAGGTTGCCTTAGATTAGGATATATACCGCTATAGACGTATATACTGTTCCCTCCGAGATGTAGGGTTCGACAGGCCAGGAATGTTGTCAAATATTGCATCCGAGATGTTAGGTTGCCTTAGATAAGGATATACAACGTTATAGACGCATATAATGTTCCCACCGAGAAGTAGGGTCCAACACGCCTGGAAGGTTGTAGAATATTACATCCGAGATGTTAGGTTGCCCTAGGTTAGGATATATAACGTTATAGACGTATATACTGTTCCCTCCGAGAAGTAGGGTTCGACAGGCTAGGAATGTTGTCAAATATTGCATCCGAGATGTTAGGTTACCTTAGATAAGGATATATAGCGTGAAAGACGCATATAATGTTACCACCGAGACGTAGGGACCGACATGCCAGGAATGTTGTCAAATGTTACATCCGAGATGTTAGGTTGCCTTAGGTTAGGATATATAACGTTACAGACGCATGTAACGTTACGACCGAGACGTAGGGACCGACACACCTGGAATGTTGTCAAATGTTACATCCCAGATGTTAGGTTGCCTTAGGCTAGGATATATGACGTTATAGATGTATATGCTGTTCCCTCCGATAAGTAGGGTTCGACAGGCCAGGAATGTTGTCAAATATTGCATCCGAGATGTTAGGTTGCCTTAGGTTAGGATATATAACGTTATAGACGCATGTAATGTTACCACCGAGACGTAGGGACCGACACGCCTGGAATGTTGTCAAATGTTACATCCGAGATGTTAGGTTGCCTTAGGTTAGGATATATGACGTTACAGACGTATATACTGTTCCCTCCGAGATGTAGGGTTCGACAGGCCAGGAATGTTGTCACATATTTCATCCGAGATGTTAGGTTGCCTTAGATTAGGATATATACCGTTATAGACGTATATACTGTTCCCTCCGAGAAGTAGGGTTCGACAGGCAAGGAATGTTGTCAAATATTGCATCCGAGATGTTAGATTGCCTTAGATTACGATATCGACCGTTATGGACGCATATAATATTCCCACCGAAGAGTATGCACCGACACGCGAGGAATATTGTACAATATTACGTCTGAGATAATAGGTTGCCTTAGATTAGGATATACAACGTTATAGACTCATATAATGTTCCCACCGAGAAGTAGGGTCCGACATGCCTGGAAAGTTGTAGAACAATATATCCGAGATGTCAGGTTGCCTTAGGTTAGGATATATAACGTTATAGACGTATATACTGTTCCCTCCGAGAAGTAGGGTTCGACAGGCCAGGAATGTTGTCAAATATTGCATCCGAGATGTTAGGTTGCCTTAGATTAGGAAATATACCGTTATAGACGCATGTAATGTTACCACCGAGACGTAGGGACCGACGCGCCTGGAATGTTGTCAACTGTTACATCCGAGACGTTAGGTTGCCTTAGGTTAGGATATATGACGTTATAGACGTATATACTGTTCCCTCCGAGATGTAGGGTTCGACAGGCAAGGAATGTTGTCAAATATTGCATCCGAGATGTTAGGTTGCCTTAGATTAGGAAATATACCGTTATAGACGCATGTAATGTTACCACCGAGACGTAGGGACCGACACGCCTGGAATGTTGTCAAATGTTACATCCGAGACGTTAGGTTGCCTTACGTTAGGATATATGACGTTATAGACGTATATACTGTTCCCTCCGAGATGTAGGGTTCGACAGGCCAGGAATGTTGTCACATATTTCATCCGAGATGTTAGGTTGCCTTAGATTAGGATATATACCGTTATAGACGCATGTAATGTTACCACCGAGACGTAGGGACCGACACGCCTGGAATGTTGTCAAATGTTACATCCGAGATGTTAGGTTGCCTTAGGCTAGGATATATGACGTTATAGATGTATATGCTGTTCCCTCCGAGAAGTAGGGTTCGACAGGCCAGGAGTGTTGTCAAATATTGCATCCGAGATGTTAGGTTGCCTTAGATTAGGATATATACCGTTATAGACGTATATACTGTTCCCTCCGAGCAGTAGGGTTCGACAGGCCAGGAATGTTGTCAAATATTGCATCCGAGATGTTAGGTTGCCTTAGATTAGGATATGCAACGTTATAGACGCATATAATGTTACCACCGAGAAGTAAGGTCCGACACGCCTGGAAGGTTGTAGAATATTACATCCGAGATGTTAGGTTGCCTTAGGTTAGGATATATAACGTTATAGACGTATATACTGTTCCCTCCGAGAAGTAGGGTTCGACAGGCCAGGAATGTTGTCAAATATTGCATCCGAGATGTTAGGTTGCCTTAGATTAGGATATGCAACGTTATAGACGCATATAATGTTACCACCGAGAAGTAAGGTCCGACACGCCTGGAAGGTTGTAGAATATTACATCCGAGATGTTAGGTTGCCTTAGATTAGGATATATAACGTTATAGACGTTCATACTGTTCCCTCCGAGAAGTAGGGTTCGACAGGCAAGGAATGTTGTCAAATATTGCATCCGAGATGTAAGATTGCCTTAGATTACGATATCGACCGTTGTGGACGCATATAATATTCCCACCGAAAAGTATGCACCGACACGCGAGGAATATTGTAAAATATTACGTCTGAGATAATAGGTTGCCTTAGGTTAGGATATACAACGTTATAGACTCATATAATGTTCCCACCGAGAAGTAGGGTCCGACACGCCTTGAATGCTGTAGAATATTACATCCGAGATGTCAGGTTGCCTTCGGTTAGGATATATAACGTTATAGACGTATATACTGTTCCCTCCGAGAAGTAGGGTTCGACAGGCCTGGAATGTTGTCAAATATTGCATCCGAGATGTTAGGTTGCCTTAGATTAGGATATATACCGCTATAGACGTATATACTGTTCCCTCCGAGATGTAGGGTTCGACAGGCCAGGAATGTTGTCAAATATTGCATCCGAGATGTCAGGTTGCCTTAGATTAGGAAATATACCGTTATAGACACATGTAATGTTACCACCGAGACGTAGGGACCGACACGCCTGGAATGTTGTCAAATGTTACATCCGAGACGTTAGGTTACCTTACGTTAGGATATATGACGTTATAGACGTATATACTGTTCCCTCCGAGATGTAGGGTTCGACAGGCCAGGAATGTTGTCACATATTTCATCCGAGATGTTAGGTTGCCTTAGATTAGGATATATACCGTTATAGACACATGTAATGTTACCACCGAGACGTAGGGACCGACACGCCTGGAATGTTGTCAAATGTTACATCCGAGATGTTATGTTGCCTTAGGCTAGGATATATGACGTTATAGATGTATATGCTGTTCCCTCCGAGAAGTAGGGTTCGACAGGCCAGGAGTGTTGTCAAATATTGCATCCGAGATGCTAGGTTGCCTTATGTTAGGATATATGACGTTATAGACGTATATACTGTTCCCTCCGAGATGTAGGGTTCGACAGGCCAGGAATGTTGTCACATATTTCATCCGAGATGTTAGGTTGCCTTAGATTAGGATATATACCGTTATAGACGTATATACTGTTCCCTCCGAGCAGTAGGGTTCGACAGGCCAGGAATGTTGTCAAATATTGCATCCGAGATGTTAGGTTGCCTTAGATTAGGATATGCAACGTTATAGACGCATATAATGTTACCACCGAGAAGTAAGGTCCGACACGCCTGGAAGGTTGTAGAATATTACATCCGAGATGTTAGGTTGCCTTAGGTTAGGATATATAACGTTATAGACGTATATACTGTTCCCTCCGAGAAGTAGGGTTCGACAGGCCAGGAATGTTGTCAAATATTGCATCCGAGATGTTAGGTTGCCTTAGATTAGGATATGCAACGTTATAGACGCATATAATGTTACCACCGAGAAGTAAGGTCCGACACGCCTGGAAGGTTGTAGAATATTACATCCGAGATGTTAGGTTGCCTTAGATTAGGATATATAACGTTATAGACGTACATACTGTTCCCTCCGAGAAGTAGGGTTCGACAGGCAAGGAATGTTGTCAAATATTGCATCCGAGATGTTAGATTGCCTTAGATTACGATATCGACCGTTATGGACGCATATAATATTCCCGCCGAAAAGTATGCACCGACACGCGAGGAATATTGTAAAATATTACGTCTGAGATAATAGGTTGCCTTAGATTAGGATATACAACGTTATAGACTCATATAATGTTCCCACCGAGAAGTAGGGTCGGACACGCCTTGAATGATGTAGAATATTACATCCGAGATGTCAGGTTGCCTTCGGTTAGGATATATAACGTTATAGACGTATATACTGTTCCCTCCGAGAAGTAGGGTTCGACAGGCGAGGAATGTTGTCAAATATTGCATCCGAGATGTTAGGTTGCCTTAGATTAGGATATGCAACGGTATAGACGCATATAATGTTACCACCGAGAAGTAGGGTCCGACACGCCTGGAAGGTTGTAGAATATTACATCCGAGATGTTAGGTTGCCTTAGGTTAGGATATATAACGTTATAGACGTACATACTGTTCCCTCCGAGAAGTAGGGTTCGACAGGCAAGGAATGTTGTCAAATATTGCATCCGTAATGTTAAATTGCCTTAGATTACGATATCGACCGTTGTGGACGCATATAATATTCCCACCGAAAAGTATGCACCGACACGCGAGGAATATTGTAAAATATTACGTCTGAGATAATAGGTTGCCTTAGATTAGGATATACAACGTTATAGACTCATATAATGTTCCCAACGAGAAGTAGGGTCGGACACGCCTTGAATGATGTAGAATATTACATCCGAGATGTCAGGTTGCCTTCGGTTAGGATATATAACGTTATAGACGTATATACTGTTCCCTCCGAGAAGTAGGGTTCGACAGGCGAGGAATGTTGTCAAATATTGCATCCGAGATGTTAGGTTGCCTTAGATTAGGATATGCAACGGTATAGACGCATAGAATGTTACCACCGAGAAGTAGGGTCCGACACGCCTGGAAGGTTGTAGAATATTACATCCGAGATGTTAGGTTGCCTTAGGTTAGGATATATAACGTTATAGACGTACATACTGTTCCCTCCGAGAAGTAGGGTTCGACAGGCAAGGAATGTTGTCAAATATTGCATCCGAGATGTTAGATTGCCTTAGATTACGATATCGACCGTTGTGGACGCATATAATATTCCCACCGAAAAGTATGCACCGACACGCGATGAATATTGTAAAATATTACGTCTGAGATAATAGGTTGCCTTAGGTTAGGATATACAACGTTATAGACTCATATAATGTTCCCACCGAGAAGTAGGGTCCGACACGCCTTGAATGCTGTAGAATATTACATCCGAGATGTCAGGTTGCCTTCGGTTAGGATATATAACGTTATAGACGTATATACTGTTCCCTCCGAGAAGTAGGGTTCGACAGGCCTGGAATGTTGTCAAATATTGCATCCGAGATGTTAGGTTGCCTTAGATTAGGATATATACCGCTATAGACGTATATACTGTTCCCTCCGAGATGTAGGGTTCGACAGGCCAGGAATGTTGTCAAATATTGCATCCGAGATGTCAGGTTGCCTTAGATTAGGAAATATACCGTTATAGACGCATGTAATGTTACCACCGAGACGTAGGGACCGACACGCCTGGAATGTTGTCAAATGTTACATCCGAGACGTTAGGTTACCTTACGTTAGGATATATGACGTTATAGACGTATATACTGTTCCCTCCGAGATGTAGGGTTCGACAGGCCAGGAATGTTGTCACATATTTCATCCGAGATGTTAGGTTGCCTTAGATTAGGATATATACCGTTATAGACGCATGTAATGTTACCACCGAGACGTAGGGACCGACACGCCTGGAATGTTGTCAAATGTTACATCCGAGATGTTAGGTTGCCTTAGGCTAGGATATATGACGTTATAGATGTATATGCTGTTCCCTCCGAGAAGTAGGGTTCGACAGGCCAGGAGTGTTGTCAAATATTGCATCCGAGATGTTAGGTTGCCTTAGGTTAGGATATATGACGTTATAGACGTATATACTGTTCCCTCCGAGATGTAGGGTTCGACAGGCCAGGAATGTTGTCACATATTTCATCCGAGATGTTAGGTTGCCTTAGATTAGGATATATACAGTTATAGACGTATATACTGTTCCCTCCGAGCAGTAGGGTTCGACAGGCCAGGAATGTCGTCAAATATTGCATCCGAGATGTTAGGTTGCCTTAGATTAGGATATGCAACGTTATAGACGCATATAATGTTACCACCGAGAAGTAAGGTCCGACACGCCTGGAAGGTTGTAGAATATTACATCCGAGATGTTAGGTTGCACTAGGTTAGGATATATAATGCTATAGACGTATATACTTTTCCCTCCGAGATGTAGGGTTCGACAGGCCAGGAATGTTGTCAAATATTGCATCCGAGATGTTAGGTTGCCTTAGATTAGGAAATATACCGTTATAGACGCATGTAATGTTACCACCGAGACGTAGGGACCGACACGCCTGGAATGTTGTCAAATGTTACATCCGAGACGTTAGGTTGCCTTACGTTAGGATATATGACGTTATAGACGTATATACTGTTCCCTCCGAGATGTAGGGTTCGACAGGCCAGGAATGTTGTCACATATTTCATCCGAGATGTTAGGTTGCCTTAAATTAGGATATATACCGTTATAGACGCATGTAATGTTACCACCGAGACGTAGGGACCGACATGCCTGGAATGTTGTCAAATGTTACATCCGAGATGTTAGGTTGCCTTAGGTTAGGATATATGACGTTATAGACGTATATACTGTTCCCTCCGAGAAGTAGGGTTCGACAGGCCAGGAATGTTGTCAAATATTGCATCCGAGATGTTAGGTTGCCTTAGGTTAGGATATATGACGTTATAGGCGTATATACTGTTCCCTCCGAGATGTAGGGTTCGACAGGCCAGGAATGTTGTCACATATTTCATCCGAGATGTTAGGTTGCCTTAGATTAGGATATATACCGTTATAGACGTATATACTGTTCCCTCCGAGCAGTAGGGTTCGACAGGCCAGGAATGTTGTCAAATATTGCATCCGAGATGTTAGGTTGCCTTAGATTAGGATATATACCGTTATAGACGTATATACTGTTCCCTCCGAGAAGTAGGGTTCGACAGGCAAGGAATGTTGTGAAATATTGCATCCGAGATGTTAGATTGCCTTAGATTACGATATCGACCGTTATGGACGCATATAATATTCCCACCGAAGAGTATGCACCGACACGCGAGGAATATTGTACAATATTACGTCTGAGATAATAGGTTGCCCTAGATTATGATATACAACGTTATAGACTCATATAATGTTCCCACCGAGAAGTAGGGTCCGACACGCCTTGAATGATGTAGAATATTACATCCGAGATGTCAGGTTGCCTTAGGTTAGGATATATAACGTTATAGACGTATATACTGTTCCCTCCGAGAGGTAGGGTTCGACAGGCCAGGAATGTTGTCAAATATTGCATCCGAGATGTTAGGTTGCCTTAGATTAGGAAATATACCGTTATAGACGCATGTAATGTTACCACCGAGACGTAGGGACCGACACGCCTGGAATGTTGTCAAATGTTACATCCGAGACGTTAGGTTGCCTTAGGTTAGGATATATGACGTTATAGACGTATGTACTGTTCCCTCCGAGATGTAGGGTTCGACAGGCAAGGAATGTTGTCAAATATTGCATCCGAGATGTTAGATTGCCTTAGATTACGATATCGACCGTTATGGACGCATATAATATTCCCACCGAAAAGTATGCACCGACACGCGAGGAATATTGTACAATATTACGTCTGAGATAATAGGTTGCCTTAGATTATGATATACAACGTTATAGACTCATATAATGTTCCCACCGAGAAGTAGGGTCCGACACGCCTTGAATGATGTAGAATATTACATCCGAGATGTCAGGTTGCCTTCGGTTAGGATATATAACGTTATAGACATATATACTGTTCCCTCCGAGAAGTAGGGTTCGACAGGCCAGGAATGTTGTCAAATATTGCATACGAGATGTTAGGTTGCCTTAGATTAGGATATCGACCGTTATGGACGCATATAATATTCCCACCGAAAAGTATGCACCGACACGCGAGGAATATTGTAAAATATTACGTCTGAGATAATAGGTTGCCTTAGATTAGGATATACAACGTTATAGACTCATATAATGTTCCCACCGAGAAGTAGGGTCCGACACGCCTTGAATGATGTAGAATATTACATCCGAGATGTCAGGTTGCCTTCGGTTAGGATATATAACGTTATAGACGTATATACTGTTCCCTCCGAGAAGTAGGGTTCGACAGGCCAGGAATGTTGTCAAATATTGCATCCGAGATGTTAGGTTGCCTTAGATTAGGATATGCAAAGTTATAGACGCATATAATGTTACCACCGAGAAGTAGGGTCCGACACGCCTGGAAGGTTGTAGAATATTACATCCGAGATGTTAGGTTGCCTTAGGTTAGGATATATAACGTTATAGACGTACATACTGTTCCCTTCGAGAAGTAGGGTTCGACAGGCAAGGAATGTTGTCAAATATTGCATCCGAGATGTTAGATTGCCTTAGATTACGATATCGACCGTTGTGGACGCATATAATATTCCCACCGAAAAGTATGCACCGACACGCGAGGAATATTGTAAAATATTACGTCTGAGATAATAGGTTGCCTTAGGTTAGGATATACAACGTTATAGACTCATATAATGTTCCCACCGAGAAGTAGGGTCCGACACGCCTTGAATGCTGTAGAATATTACATCCGAGATGTCAGGTTGCCTTCGGCTAGGATATATAACGTTATAGACGTATATACTGTTCCCTCCGAGAAGTAGGGTTCGACAGGCCTGGAATGTTGTCAAATATTGCATCCGAGATGTTAGGTTGCCTTAGATTAGGATATATACCGCTATAGACGTATATACTGTTCCCTCCGAGATGTAGGGTTCGACAGGCCAGGAATGTTGTCAAATATTGCATCCGAGATGTTAGGTTGCCTTAGATAAGGATATACAACGTTATAGACGCATATAATGTTCCCACCGAGAAGTAGGGTCCAACACGCCTGGAAGGTTGTAGAATATTACATCCGAGATGTTAGGTTGCCCTAGGTTAGGATATATAACGTTATAGACGTATATACTGTTCCCTCCGAGAAGTAGGGTTCGACAGGCTAGGAATGTTGTCAAATATTGCATCCGAGATGTTAGGTTGCCTTAGATAAGGATATATAACGTTATAGATGTATATGCTGTTCCCTCCGAGAAGTAGGGTTCGACAGGCCAGGAATGTTGTCAAATATTGCATCCGAGATGTTAGGTTGCCTTAGGTTAGGATATATAACGTTATAGACGCATGTAATGTTACCACCGAGACGTAGGGACCGACACGCCTGGAATGTTGTCAAATGTTACATCCGAGATGTCAGGTTGCCTTCGGTTAGGATATATAACGTTATAGACATATATACTGTTCCCTCCGAGAAGTAGGGTTCGACAGGCCAGGAATGTTGTCAAATATTGCATACGAGATGTTAGGTTGCCTTAGATTAGGATATATACCGCTATAGACGTATATACTGTTCCCTCCGAGATGTAGGGTTCGACAGGCCAGGAATGTTGTCAAATATTGCATCCGAGATGTTAGGTTGCCTTAGATAAGGATATACAACGTTATAGACGCATATAATGTTCCCACCGAGAAGTAGCGTCCAACACGCCTGGAAGGTTGTAGAATATTACATCCGAGATGTTAGGTTGCCCTAGGTTAGGATATATAACGTTATAGACGTATATACTGTTCCCTCCGAGAAGTAGGGTTCGACAGGCTAGGAATGTTGTCAAATATTGCATCCGAGATGTTAGGTTGCCTTAGATAAGGATATATAACGTTATAGATGTATATGCTGTTCCCTCCGAGAAGTAGGGTTCGACAGGCCAGGAATGTTGTCAAATATTGCATCCGAGATGTTAGGTTGCCTTAGATTAGGAAATATACCGTTATAGACGCATGTAATGTTACCACCGAGACGTAGGGACCGACACGCCTGGAATGTTGTCAAATGTTACATCCGAGACGTTAGGTTGCCTTACGTTAGGATATATGACGTTATAGACGTATATACTGTTCCCTCCGAGATGTAGGGTTCGACAGGCCAGGAATGTTGTCACATATTTCATCCGAGATGTTAGGTTGCCTTAAATTAGGATATATACCGTTATAGACGCATGTAATGTTACCACCGAGACGTAGGGACCGACATGCCTGGAATGTTGTCAAATGTTACATCCGAGATGTTAGGTTGCCTTAGGTTAGGATATATGACGTTATAGACGTATATACTGTTCCCTCCGAGAAGTAGGGTTCGACAGGCCAGGAATGTTGTCAAATATTGCATCCGAGATGTTAGGTTGCCTTAGGTTAGGATATATGACGTTATAGGCGTATATACTGTTCCCTCCGAGATGTAGGGTTCGACAGGCCAGGAATGTTGTCACATATTTCATCCGAGATGTTAGGTTGCCTTAGATTAGGATATATACCGTTATAGACGTATATACTGTTCCCTCCGAGCAGTAGGGTTCGACAGGCCAGGAATGTTGTCAAATATTGCATCCGAGATGTTAGGTTGCCTTAGATTAGGATATATACCGTTATAGACGTATATACTGTTCCCTCCGAGAAGTAGGGTTCGACAGGCAAGGAATGTTGTGAAATATTGCATCCGAGATGTTAGATTGCCTTAGATTACGATATCGACCGTTATGGACGCATATAATATTCCCACCGAAGAGTATGCACCGACACGCGAGGAATATTGTACAATATTACGTCTGAGATAATAGGTTGCCCTAGATTATGATATACAACGTTATAGACTCATATAATGTTCCCACCGAGAAGTAGGGTCCGACACGCCTTGAATGATGTAGAATATTACATCCGAGATGTCAGGTTGCCTTAGGTTAGGATATATAACGTTATAGACGTATATACTGTTCCCTCCGAGAGGTAGGGTTCGACAGGCCAGGAATGTTGTCAAATATTGCATCCGAGATGTTAGGTTGCCTTAGATTAGGAAATGTACCGTTATAGACGCATGTAATGTTACCACCGAGACGTAGGGACCGACACGCCTGGAATGTTGTCAAATGTTACATCCGAGACGTTAGGTTGCCTTAGGTTAGGATATATGACGTTATAGACGTATGTACTGTTCCCTCCGAGATGTAGGGTTCGACAGGCAAGGAATGTTGTCAAATATTGCATCCGAGATGTTAGATTGCCTTAGATTACGATATCGACCGTTATGGACGCATATAATATTCCCACCGAAAAGTATGCACCGACACGCGAGGAATATTGTACAATATTACGTCTGAGATAATAGGTTGCCTTAGATTATGATATACAACGTTATAGACTCATATAATGTTCCCACCGAGAAGTAGGGTCCGACACGCCTTGAATGATGTAGAATATTACATCCGAGATGTCAGGTTGCCTTCGGTTAGGATATATAACGTTATAGACATATATACTGTTCCCTCCGAGAAGTAGGGTTCGACAGGCCAGGAATGTTGTCAAATATTGCATCCGAGATGTTAGGTTGCCTTAGATTAGGATATGCAAAGTTATAGACGCATATAATGTTACCACCGAGAAGTAGGGTCCGACACGCCTGGAAGGTTGTAGAATATTACATCCGAGATGTTAGGTTGCCTTAGGTTAGGATATATAACGTTATAGACGTACATACTGTTCCCTTCGAGAAGTAGGGTTCGACAGGCAAGGAATGTTGTCAAATATTGCATCCGAGATGTTAGATTGCCTTAGATTACGATATCGACCGTTGTGGACGCATATAATATTCCCACCGAAAAGTATGCACCGACACGCGAGGAATATTGTAAAATATTACGTCTGAGATAATAGGTTGCCTTAGGTTAGGATATACAACGTTATAGACTCATATAATGTTCCCACCGAGAAGTAGGGTCCGACACGCCTTGAATGCTGTAGAATATTACATCCGAGATGTCAGGTTGCCTTCGGCTAGGATATATAACGTTATAGACGTATATACTGTTCCCTCCGAGAAGTAGGGTTCGACAGGCCTGGAATGTTGTCAAATATTGCATCCGAGATGTTAGGTTGCCTTAGATTAGGATATATACCGCTATAGACGTATATACTGTTCCCTCCGAGATGTAGGGTTCGACAGGCCAGGAATGTTGTCAAATATTGCATCCGAGATGTTAGGTTGCCTTAGATAAGGATATACAACGTTATAGACGCATATAATGTTCCCACCGAGAAGTAGGGTCCAACACGCCTGGAAGGTTGTAGAATATTACATCCGAGATGTTAGGTTGCCCTAGGTTAGGATATATAACGTTATAGACGTATATACTGTTCCCTCCGAGAAGTAGGGTTCGACAGGCTAGGAATGTTGTCAAATATTGCATCCGAGATGTTAGGTTGCCTTAGATAAGGATATATAACGTTATAGATGTATATGCTGTTCCCTCCGAGAAGTAGGGTTCGACAGGCCAGGAATGTTGTCAAATATTGCATCCGAGATGTTAGGTTGCCTTAGGTTAGGATATATAACGTTATAGACGCATGTAATGTTACCACCGAGACGTAGGGACCGACACGCCTGGAATGTTGTCAAATGTTACATCCGAGATGTCAGGTTGCCTTCGGTTAGGATATATAACGTTATAGACATATATACTGTTCCCTCCGAGAAGTAGGGTTCGACAGGCCAGGAATGTTGTCAAATATTGCATACGAGATGTTAGGTTGCCTTAGATTAAGATATATACCGCTATAGACGTATATACTGTTCCCTCCGAGATGTAGGGTTCGACAGGCCAGGAATGTTGTCAAATATTGCATCCGAGATGTTAGGTTGCCTTAGATAAGGATATACAACGTTATAGACGCATATAATGTTCCCACCGAGAAGTAGCGTCCAACACGCCTGGAAGGTTGTAGAATATTACATCCGAGATGTTAGGTTGCCCTAGGTTAGGATATATAACGTTATAGACGTATATACTGTTCCCTCCGAGAAGTAGGGTTCGACAGGCTAGGAATGTTGTCAAATATTGCATCCGAGATGTTAGGTTGCCTTAGATAAGGATATATAACGTTATAGATGTATATGCTGTTCCCTCCGAGAAGTAGGGTTCGACAGGCCAGGAATGTTGTCAAATATTGCATCCGAGATGTTAGGTTGCCTTAGGTTAGGATATATAACGTTATAGACGCATGTAATGTTACCACCGAGACGTAGGGACCGACACGCCTGGAATGTTGTCAAATGTTACATCCGAGATGTCAGGTTGCCTTCGGTTAGGATATATAACGTTATAGACATATATACTGTTCCTTCCGAGAAGTAGGGTTCGACAGGCCAGGAATGTTGTCAAATATTGCATACGAGATGTTAGGCTGCCTTAGATTAGGATATATACCGCTATAGACGTATATACTGTTCCCTCCGAGATGTAGGGTTCGACAGGCCAGGAATGTTGTCAAATATTGCATCCGAGATGTTAGGTTGCCTTAGATAAGGATATACAACGTTATAGACGCATATAATGTTCCCACCGAGAAGTAGGGTCCGACACGCCTGGAAGGTTGTAGAATATTACATCCGAGATGTTAGGTTGCCCTATGTTAGGATATATAACGTTATAGACGTATATACTGTTCCCTCCGAGAAGTAGGGTTCGACAGGCTAGGAATGTTGTCAAATATTGCATCCGAGATGTTAGGTTGCCTTAGATAAGGATATATAACGTTATAGACGCATATAATGTTACCACCGAGACGTAGGGACCGACATGCCTGGAATGTTGTCAAATGTTACATCCGAGATGTTAGGTTGCCTTAGGTTAGGATATATAACGTTATAGACGCATGTAACTTTACCACCGAGACGTAGGGACCGACACACCTGGAATGTTGTCAAATGTTACATCCGAGATGTTAGGTTGTCTTAGGTTAGGATATATGACGTTACAGACGTATATACTGTTCCCTCCGAGATGTAGCGTTCGACAGGCCAGGAATGTTGTCACATATTTCATCCGAGATGTTAGGTTGCCTTAGATTAGGATATATACCGTTATAGACGTATATACTGTTTCCTCCGAGCAGTAAGGTTCGACAGGCCAGGTATGTTGTCAAATATTGCATCCGAGCTGTTAGGTTGCCTTAGATTAGGATATGCAACGTTATAGACGCATATAATGTTACCACCGAGAAGTCGGGTCCGACACGCCTGGAAGGTTGTAGAATATTACATCCGAGATGTTAGGTTGCCTTAGGTTAGGATATATAACGTTATAGATGTACATACTGTTCCCTCCGAGAAGTAGGGTTCGACAGGCAAGGAATGTTGTCAAATATTGCATCCGAGATGTTAGATTGCCTTAGATTACGATATCGACCGTTATGGACGCATATAATATTCCCACCGAAGAGTATGCACCGACACGCGAGGAATATTGTACAATATTATGTCTGAGATAATAGGTTGCCTTAGATTAGGATATACAACGTTATAGACTCATATAATGTTCCCACCGAGAAGTAGGGTCCGACACGCCTTGAATGATGTAGAATATTACATCCGAGATGTCAGTTTGCCTTCGGTTAGGATATATAACGTTATAGACGTATATACTGTTCCCTCCGAGAAGTAGGGTTCGACAGGCCAGGAATGTTGTCAAATATTGCATACGAGATGTTAGGCTGCCTTAGATTAGGATATATACCGCTATAGACGTATATACTGTTCCCTCCGAGATGTAGGGTTCGACAGGCCAGGAATGTTGTCAAATATTGCATCCGAGATGTTAGGTTGCCTTAGATAAGGATATACAACGTTATAGACGCATATAATGTTCCCACCGAGAAGTAGGGTCCAACACGCCTGGAAGGTTGTAGAATATTACATCCGAGATGTTAGGTTGCCCTAGGTTAGGATATATAACGTTATAGACGTATATACTGTTCCCTCCGAGAAGTAGGGTTCGACAGGCTAGGAATGTTGTCAAATATTGCATCCGAGATGTTAGGTTGCCTTAGATAAGGATATATAACGTTATAGATGTATATGCTGTTCCCTCCGAGAAGTAGGGTTCGACAGGCCAGGAATGTTGTCAAATATTGCATCCGAGATGTTAGGTTGCCTTAGGTTAGGATATACAACGTTATAGACTCATATAATGTTCCCACCGAGAAGTAGGGTCCGACACGCCTTGAATGCTGTAGAATATTACATCCGAGATGTCAGGTTGCCTTCGGTTAGGATATATAACGTTATAGACGTATATACTGTTCCCTCCGAGAAGTAGGGTTCGACAGGCCAGGAATGTTGTCAAATATTGCATCCGAGAAGTTAGGTTGCCTTAGATTAGGAAATATACCGTTATAGACGCATGTAATGTTACAACCGAGACGTAGGGACCGACATGCCTGGAATGTTGTCAAATGTTACATCCGAGATGTTAGGTTGCCTTAGGTTAGGATATATGACGTTATAGACGTATATACTGTTCCCTCCGAGAAGTAGGGTTCGACAGGCCTGGAATGTTGTCAAATATTGCATCCGAGATGTTAGGTTGCCTTAGATTAGGAAATATACCGTTATAGACGCATGTAATGTTACCACCGAGACGTAGGGTTCGACAGGCTAGGAATGTTGTCAAATATTGCATCCGAGATGTTAGGTTGCCTTAGATAAGGATATATAACGTTATAGACGCATATAATGTTACCACCGAGACGTAGGGACCGACATGCCTGGAATGTTGTCAAATGTTACATCCGAGATGCTAGGTTGCCTTAGGTTAGGATATATAACGTTATAGACGTATATACTGTTCCGTCCGAGAAGTATTGTTCGACAGGTCAGGAATGTTGTCAAATATTGCATCCGAGATGTTAGGTTGCCTTAGGTTAGGATATATAACGTTATAGACGCATGTAACGTTACCACCGAGACGTAGGGACCGACACGCCTGAAATGTTGTCAAATGTTACATCCGAAATGTTAGGTTGCCTTAGGTTAGGATTTATGACGTTATAGACGTATATGCTGTTCCCTCCGAGAAGTAGGGCTCGACAGGCCAGGAATGTTGTCAAATATTGCATCCGAGATATTAGGTTGCCTTAGGTTAGCATATATAACGTTATAGACGCACGTAATGTTACCAGCGAGACGTAGGGTTCCAACACGCCTGGAATGTTGTCAAATGTTATATCCGAGATGTTAGGTTGCCTTAGGTTAGGATATATAACGTTATAGACGTATATACTGTTCCCACCGAGAAGTAGGGTTCGACACGCCAGGAATGTTGTCAAATATTACATACGAGATGTTAGTTGGCCTAAGGTTAGGATATATAACGTTATAGACGCATGTAATTTTACCACCGAGACGTAGGGACCGACACGCCTGGAATGTTGTCAAATGTTACATCCGAGATGTTAGGTTGCCTTAGGCTAGGATATATGACGTTATAGATGTATATGCTGTTCCCTCCGAGAAGTAGGGTTCGACAGGCCAGGAATGTTGTCAAATATTGCATCCGAGATGTTAGGTTGCCTTAGATTAGGATATATACCGCTATAGACGTATATACTGTTCCCTACGAGATGTAGGGTTCGACAGGCTAGGAATGTTGTCAAATATTGCATCCGAGATGTTAGGTTGCCTTAGATTAGGATATACAACGTTATAGGCGCATATAATGTTCCCACCGAGAAGTAGGGTCCGACATGCCTGGAATGTTGTAGAATAATATATCCGAGATGTCAGGTTGCCTTAGGTTAGGATATATAACGTTATAGACGTATATACTGTTCCCTCCGAGAAGTAGGGTTCGACAGGCCAGGAATGTTGTCAAATATTGCATCCGAGATGTTAGGTTGCCTTAGGTTAGGATATATAACGTTATAGACGCATGTAACGTTACCACAGAGACGTAGGGACCGACACGCCTGGAATGTTGTCAAATGTTACATCCGGGATGTTAGGTTGCCTTAGGTTAGGATATATAACGTTATAGACGTATATACTGTTCCCACCGAGAAGTAGGGTTCGACACGCCAGGAATGTTGTCAAACATTACATACCAGATGTTAGTTGGCCTTAGGTTAGGATATATAACGTTATAGACGCATGTAATGTTACCACCGAGACGTAGGGACCGACACGCCTGGAATGTGGTAAAATGTTACATCCGAGATGTCAGGTTGCCTAAGATTAGGATATATACCGTTATAGACGCATGTAATGTTACCACCGAGACGTAGGGACCGACACGCCTGGAATGTTACCAAATGTTACATCCGAGACGTTAGGTTGCCTTAGGCTAGGATATATGACGTTATAGAAGTATATGCTGTTCCCTCCGAGAAGTAGGGTTCGACAGGCCAGGAATGTTGTCAAATATTGCATCCGAGATGTTAGGTTGCCTTAGGTTAGAATATATAACGTTATAGATGCATGTAATGTTACCACGGAGACGTAGGGACCGACACGCCTGGAATGTTGTCAAATGTTACATCCGAGACGTTAGGTTGCCTTAGGTTAGGATATATATCGTTATAGACGTTATACTGTTCCCACCGAGAGGTAGGGTTCGACAGGCCAGGAATGTTGTCAAATATTGCATCCGAGATGTTAGGTTGCCTTAGGTTAGGATATATAACGTTATAGACGCATGTAATGTTACCACAGAGACGTAGGGACCGACACGCCTGGAATGTTGTCAAATGTTACATCCGAGATGTTAGGTTGCCTTATGTTAGGATATATTACGCTACAAACGTATATACTGTTCCCTCCGAGAAGTAGAGTTCGACTGGCCAGGAATGTTGTCAAACATTGCATCCGAGATGTTAGGTTGCCTTAGGTTAGGATATATAACGTTATAGACGCATGTAATCTTACCACCGTGACGTAGTGACCGACGCGCCTGGAATGTTGTCAAATGTTACATCCGAGATGTTAGGTTGCCTTAGGTTAGGATATATGACGTTACAGACGTATATACTGCTCCCTCCGAGAAGTAGGTTTCGACAGGCCAGGAATGTTGTCAAATATTACATCCGAGTTGTTACGTTGCCGTTATAGACGCATTAATGTTACCACCGAGATGTAGGGTCCGACACGCATGGAATGATGTAGAATATTACATCCGACATGTCAGGTTGCCTTAGGTTAGGATATATAACGTTATAGACGTATATACTGTTCCCTCCGAGAAGTAGGGTTCGACAGGCCAGGAATGTTGTCAAATATTGCATCCGAGATGTTAGGTTGCCTTAGATTAGGATATATACCGTTATAGACG
Organism: Xylocopa violacea; assembly: GCA_963969225.1. Lineage (NCBI taxonomy): Eukaryota > Metazoa > Arthropoda > Insecta > Hymenoptera > Apidae > Xylocopa > Xylocopa violacea. The sequence goes on from CAXAJV010000922.1 coordinate 101,568, forward strand.
TATATAATGTTCCCTCCGAGAAGTAGGGTTCGACAGGCCAGGAATGTTGTCAAATATTGCATCCGAGATGTTAGGTTGCCTTAGATTATGATATACAACGTTATAGACGCATATAATGTTCCCACCGAGATGTAGGTTCCGACACGCCTGGAATGATGTAGAATATTACATCCGACATGTCAGGTTGCCTTAGGTTAGGATATATAACGTTATAGACGTATATACTGTTCCCTCCGAGAAGTAGGGTTCGACAGGCCAGGAATGTTGTCAAATATTGCATCCGAGATGTTAGGTTGCCTTAGATTAGGATATACAACGTTATAGACCCATATACTGTTCCCACCGAGAAGTAGGGTCCGACACGCCAGGAATGTTGTGAAATATTAAATCCGAGTTGTTACGTTGCCGTTATAGACGCATGTAATCTTACCACCGTGACGTAGTGACCGACGCGCCTGGAATGTTGTCAAATGTTACATCCGAGATGTTAGGTTGCCTTAGGTTAGGATATATGACGTTACAGACGTATATACTGCTCCCTCCGAGAAGTAGGTTTCGACAGGCCAGGAATGTTGTCAAATATTACATCCGAGTTGTTACGTTGCCGTTATAGACGCATTAATGTTACCACCGAGATGTAGGGTCCGACACGCATGGAATGATGTAGAATATTACATCCGACATGTCAGGTTGCCTTAGGTTAGGATATATAACGTTATAGACGTATATACTGTTCCCTCCGAGAAGTAGGGTTCGACAGGCCAGGAATGTTGTCAAATATTGCATCCGAGATGTTAGGTTGCCTTAGATTAGGATATATAACGTTATAGACGTATATACTGTTCCCTCCGAGAAGTAGGGTTCGACAGGCCAGGAATGTTGTCAAATATTGCATCCGAGATGTTAGGTTGCCTTAGATTAGGATATACAACGTTATAGACCCATATACTGTTCCCACCGAGAAGTAGGGTCCGACACGCCAGGAATGTTGTGAAATATTAAATCCGAGTTGTTACGTTGCCGTTATAGACGCATTAATGTTACCACCGAGACGTAAGGACCGACACGCCTGGAATGTTGTCAAATGTTACATCCGAGATGTTAGGTTGCCTTAGGTTAGGATATATATCGTTATAGACGTATATACTGTTCCCACCGAGGGGTAGGGTCCGACACGCCTGGAAGGTTGTCAAATGTTACATCCGAGATGTTAGGTTGCCTTAGGTTAGGATATATAACGTTATAGACGCATGTCATGTTACCACCGAGACGTAGGTCCGACACGATTGGAATGTTGTCAAATGTTACATCCGAGATGTTAGGTTGCCTTAGGTTAGGATATATAACGTTATAGACGCATGTCATGTTACCACCGAGACGTAGGGACCGACACGCCTGGAATGTTGTCAAATGTTACATCCAAGATGTTAGGTTGCCTTATGTTAGGATGTATGACGCTACAAACGTATATACTGTTCCCTCCGAGAAGTAGGGTTCGGCAGGCCAGGAATGTTGTCAAACATTGCATCCGAGATGTTAGATTGCCTTAGATTACGATATCTACCGTTATAGACGCATATAATATTCCCACCGAAAAGTATGCACCGACACGCCAGGAATATTGTAAAATATTACATCTGAGATAATAGGTTGCCTTAGATTAGGATTTACAACGTTATAGACTCATATAATGTTCCCACCGAGAAGTAGGGTCCGACACGCCTGGAATGATGTAGAATATTACATCCGAGATGTCAGGTTGCCTTAGGTTAGGATATATAACGTTATAGACGCATGTAATGTTACCACCGAGAAGTAGGGTCCGACACGCCAGGAATGTTTAAAATATTACGTCTGAGATGATAGGTTGCCTTAGGTTACGATATATACCGTTATAGACGCATGTAATGTTACCACTGAGAGGTAGGGCCGACTCGCCTGGAATGTTGTCAAATGTTACATTCGAGATGGTAGGTTGCCTTAGGTTAGGCTATATGACGTTATAGACGTATATACTGTTCCCTCCGAGAAGTAGGGTTCGACAGGCTAGGAATGTTGTCAAATATTGGATCCGAGATGTTAGGTTGCCTTAGGTTAGGATATATGACGTTATAGACGCATGTAGTGTTACCTCCGAGACGTAGGGACCGACATGCCTGGAATGTTGTCAAATGTTACATCCGAGATGTTAGGTTGCCTTAGGTTAGGATTTATGACGTTATAGACGTATATGCTGTTCCCTCCGAGAAGTAGGGCTCGACAGGCCAGGAATGTTGTCAAATATTGCATCCGAGATATTAGGTTGCCTTAGGTTAGCATATATAACGTTATAGACGCACGTAATGTTACCAGCGAGACGTAGGGTTCCAACACGCCTGGAATGTTGTCAAATGTTATATCCGAGATGTTAGGTTGCCTTAGGTTAGGATATATAACGTTATAGACGTATATACTGTTCCCACCGAGAAGTAGGGTTCGACACGCCAGGAATGTTGTCAAATATTACATACGAGATGTTAGTTGGCCTAAGGTTAGGATATATAACGTTATTGACGCATGTAATGTTACCACCGAGACGTAGGGACCGACACGCCTGGAATGTTGTCAAATGTTACATCCGAGATGTTAGGTTGCCTTAGGCTAGGATATATGACGTTATAGATGTATATGCTGTTCCCTCCGAGAAGTAGGGTTCGACAGGCCAGGAATGTTGTCAAATATTGCATCCGAGATGTTAGGTTGCCTTAGGTTAGGATATATAACGTTATAGACGCATGTAACGTTACCACCGAGACGTAGGGACCGACACGCCTGGAATGTTGTCAAATGTTACATCCGAGATGTTAGGTTGCCTTAGTTTAGGATATATAACGTTATAGACGTATATACTGTTCCCACCGAGAAGTAGGGTTCGACACGCCAGGAATGTTGTCAAACATTACATACCAGATGTTAGTTGGCCTTAGGTTAGGATATATAACGTTATAGACGCATGTAATGTTACCACCGAGACGTAGTGACCGACACGCCTGGAATGTGGTAAAATGTTACATCCGAGATGTCAGGTTGCCTAAGATTAGGTTATATACCGTTATAGACGCATGTAATGTTACCACCGAGACGTAGGGACCGACACGCCTGGAATGTTACCAAATGTTACATCAGAGATGTTAGGTTGCCTTAGGCTAGGATATATGACGTCATAGAGGTATATGCTGTTCCCTCCGAGAAGTAGGGTTCGACAGGCCAGGAATGTTGTCAAATATTGCATCCGAGATGTTAGGTTGCCTTAGGTTAGAATATATAACGTTATAGACGCATGTAATGTTACCACGGAGACGTAGGGACCGACACGCCTGGAATGTTGTCAAATGTTACATCCGAGACGTTAGGTTGCCTTAGGTTAGGATATATATCGTTATAGACGTTATACTGTTCCCACCGAGAGGTAGGGTTCGACAGGCCAGGAATGTTGTCAAATATTGCATCCGAGATGTTAGGTTGCCTTAGGTTAGGATATATAACGTTATAGACGCATGTAATGTTACCACCGAGACGTAGGGACCGACACGCCTGGAATGTTGTCAAACGTTACATCCGAGATGTTAGGTTGCCTTATGTTAGGATATATTACGCTACAAACGTATATACTGTTCCCTCCGAGAAGTAGGGTTCGACTGGCCAGGAATGTTGTCAAACATTGCATCCGAGATGTTAGGTTGCCTTAGGTTAGGATATATAACGTTATAGACGCATGTAATCTTACCACCGTGACGTAGTGACCGACGCGCCTGGAATGTTGTCAAATGTTACATCCGAGATGTTAGGTTGCCTTAGGTTAGGATATAGGACGTTACAGACGTATATACTGCTCCCTCCGAGAAGTAGGTTTCGACAGGCCAGGAATGTTGTCAAATATTACATCCGAGTTGTTACGTTGCCGTTATAGACGCATTAATGTTACCACCGAGATGTAGGGTCCGACACGCATGGAATGATGTAGAATATTACATCCGACATGTCAGGTTGCCTTAGGTTAGGATATATAACGTTATAGACGTATATACTGTTCCCTCCGAGAAGTAGGGTTCGACAGGCCAGGAATGTTGTCAAATATTGCATCCGAGATGTTAGGTTGCCTTAGATTAGGATATATACCGTTATAGACGTATATAATGTTCCCTCCGAGAAGTAGGGTTCGACAGGCCAGGAATGTTGTCAAATATTGCATCCGAGATGTTAGGTTGCCTTAGATTATGATATACAACGTTATAGACGCATATAATGTTCCCACCGAGATGTAGGTTCCGACACGCCTGGAATGATGTAGAATATTACATCCGACATGTCAGGTTGCCTTAGGTTAGGATATATGACGTTACAGACGTATATACTGCTCCCTCCGAGAAGTAGGTTTCGACAGGCCAGGAATGTTGTCAAATATTACATCCGAGTTGTTACGTTGCCGTTATAGACGCATTAATGTTACCACCGAGATGTAGGGTCCGACACGCATGGAATGATGTAGAATATTACATCCGACATGTCAGGTTGCCTTAGGTTAGGATATATAACGTTATAGACGTATATACTGTTCCCTCCGAGAAGTAGGGTTCGACAGGCCAGGAATGTTGTCAAATATTGCATCCGAGATGTTAGGTTGCCTTAGATTAGGATATATAACGTTATAGACGTATATACTGTTCCCTCCGAGAAGTAGGGTTCGACAGGCCAGGAATGTTGTCAAATATTGCATCCGAGATGTTAGGTTGCCTTAGATTAGGATATACAACGTTATAGACCCATATACTGTTCCCACCGAGAAGTAGGGTCCGACACGCCAGGAATGTTGTGAAATATTAAATCCGAGTTGTTACGTTGCCGTTATAGACGCATTAATGTTACCACCGAGACGTAGGGACCGACACGCCTGGAATGTTGTCAAATGTTACATCCGAGATGTTAGGTTGCCTTAGGTTAGGATATATATCGTTATAGACGTATATACTGTTCCCACCGAGGGGTAGGGTCCGACACGCCTGGAAGGTTGTCAAATGTTACATCCGAGATGTTAGGTTGCCTTAGGTTAGGATATATAACGTTATAGACGCATGTCATGTTACCACCGAGACGTAGGTCCGACACGATTGGAATGTTGTCAAATGTTACATCCGAGATGTTAGGTTGCCTTACGTTAGGATATATAACGTTATAGACGCATGTCATATTACCACCGAGACGTAGGGACCGACACGCTTGGAATGTTGTCAAATGTTACATCCAAGATGTTAGGTTGCCTTATGTTAGGATGTATGACGCTACAAACGCATATACTGTTCCCTCCGAGAAGTAGGGTTCGGCAGGCCAGGAATGTTGTCAAACATTGCATCCGAGATGTTAGATTGCCTTAGATTACGATATCTACCGTTATAGACGCATATAATATTCCCACCGAAAAGTATGCACCGACACGCCAGGAATATTGTAAAATATTACATCTGAGATAATAGGTTGCCTTAGATTAGGATTTACAACGTTATAGACTCATATAATGTTCCCACCGAGAAGTAGGGTCCGACACGCCTGGAATGATGTAGAATATTACATCCGAGATGTCAGGTTGCCTTAGGTTAGGATATATAACGTTATAGACGTATATACTGTTCCCTCCGAGAAGTAGGGTTCGACAGGCCAGGAATGTTGTCAAATATTGCATCCGAGATGTTAGGTTGCCTTAGATTAGGATATATAACGTTATAGACGTATATACTGTTCCCTCCGAGAAGTAGGGTCCGACACGCCAGGAATGTTGTGAAATATTAAATCCGAGTTGTTACGTTGCCGTTATAGACGCATTAATGTTACCACCGAGACGTAGGGACCGACACGCCTGGAATGTTGTCAAATGTTACATCCGAGATGTTAGGTTGCCTTAGGTTAGGATATATATCGTTATAGACGTATACACTGTTCCCACCGAGGGGTAGGGTCCGACACGCCTGGAAGGTTGTCAAATGTTACATCCGAGATGTTAGGTTGCCTTAGGTTAGGATATATAACGTTATAGACGCATGTCATGTTACCACCGAGACGTAGGTCCGACACGATTGGAATGTTGTCAAATGTTACATCCGAGATGTTAGGTTGCCTTAGGTTAGGATATATAACGTTATAGACGCATGTCATGTTACCACCGAGACGTAGAGACCGACACGCCTGGAATGTTGTCAAATGTTACATCCAAGATGTTAGGTTGCCTTATGTTAGGATGTATGACGCTACAAACGTATATACTGTTCCCTCCGAGAAGTAGGGTTCGGCAGGCCAGGAATGTTGTCAAAAATTTCATCCGAGATGTTAGATTGCCTTAGATTACGATATCTACCGTTATAGACGCATATAATATTCCCACCGAAAAGTATGCACCGACACGCCAGGAATATTGTAAAATATTACATCTGAGATAATAGGTTGCCTTAGATTAGGATTTACAACGTTATAGACTCATATAATGTTCCCACCGAGAAGTAGGGTCCGACACGCCTGGAATGATGTAGAATATTACATCCGAGATGTCAGGTTGCCTTAGGTTAGGATATATAACGTTATAGACGCATGTAATGTTACCACCGAGAAGTAGGGTCCGACACGCTAGGAATGTTTAAAATATTACGTCTGAGATGATAGGTTGCCTTAGGTTACGATATATACCGTTATAGACGCATGTAATGTTACCACTGAGAGGTAGGGCCGACTCGCCTGGAATGTTGTCAAATGTTACATTCGAGATGGTAGGTTGCCTTAGGTTAGGCTATATGACGTTATAGACGTATATACTGTTCCCTCCGAGAAGTAGGGTTCGACAGGCTTGGAATGTTGTCAAATATTGGATCCGAGATGTTAGGTTGCCTTAGGTTAGGATATATATCGTTATAGACGTATATACTGTTCCCACCGAGAGGTAGGGTTCGACAGGCCAGGAATGTTGTCAAATGTTACATCCGAGATGTTAGGTTGCCTTAGGTTAGGATATATGACGCTACAGACGTATATACTGTTCCCTCCGAGAAGTAGGGTTCGACAGGCCAGGAATGTTGTCAAATATTGCAATCGAGATGTTAGGCTGCCTTAGATTAGGATATATACCGTTATAAACGTATATACTGTTCCCTCCGAGAAGTAGGGTTCGACAGGCCTGGAATGTTGTAGAATAATACATCCGAGATGTCAGGTTGCCTTAGGTTAGGATATATAACGTTATAGACGTATATACTCTTCCCTCCGAGAAGTACGGTTCGACAGGCCAGGAATGTTGTCAAATATTGCATCCGAGATGTTAGGTTGCCTTAGGTTAGGATATATAACGTTATAGACGCATGTAATGTTACCACCGAGACGTAGAGACCGACGCGCCTGGAATGTTGTCAAATGTTACATCCGAGATATTAGGTTGCCTTAGGTTAGGATATATGACGTTATAGACGTATATACTGTTCCCTCCGAGAAGTAGGGTTCGACAGGCCAGGAATGTTGTCAAATATTGCATCCGAGATGTTAGGTTGCCTTAGGTTAGGATATATACCATTATAGACGCATGTAATATTACCACCGAGACGTAGGGAACGACAAGCCTGGAATGTTGTCAAATGTTACATCCGAGATGTTAGGTTGCCTTAGGTTAGGATATATGACGTTATATACGTATACACTGTTCCCTCCGAGTAGTAGGGTTCGACAGGCCAGGAATGTTGTCAAATATTGCATCCGAAATGTTAGGTTGCCTTAGGTTATGATATATGACGTTACAGACGTATATACTGCTCCCTCCGAGAAGTAGGTTTCGACAGGCCAGGAATGTTGTCAAATATTACATTCGAGTTGTTACGTTGCCGTTATAGACGCATTAATGTTACCACCGAGATGTAGGGTCCGACACGCCTGGAATGATGTAGAATATTACATCCGACATGTCAGGTTGCCTTAGGTTAGGATATATAACGTTATAGACGTATATACTGTTCCCTCCGAGAAGTAGGGTTCGACAGGCCAGGAATGTTGTCAAATATTGCATCCGAGATGTTAGGTTGCCTTAGATTAGGATATATACCGTTATAGACGTATATAATGTTCCCTCCGAGAAGTAGGGTTCGACAGGCCAGGAATGTTGTCAAATATTGCATCCGAGACGTTAGGTTGCCTTAGATTATGATATACAACGTTATAGACGCATATAATGTTCCCACCGAGATGTAGGTTCCGACACGCCTGGAATGATGTAGAATATTACATCCGACATGTCAGGTTGCCTTAGGTTAGGATATATAACGTTATAGACGTATATACTCTTCCCTCCGAGAAGTACGGTTCGACAGGCCAGGAATGTTGTCAAATTTTACATCCGAGATGTTAGGTTGCCTTAGGTTAGGATATATGACGCTACAGACGTATATACTGTTCCCTCCGAGAAGTAGGGTTCGACAGGCCAGGAATGTTGTCAAATATTGCAATCGAGATGTTAGGCTGCCTTAGATTAGGATATATACCGTTATAAACGTATATACTGTTCCCTCCGAGAAGTAGGGTTCGACAGGCCTGGAATGTTGTAGAATAATACATCCGAGATGTCAGGTTGCCTTAGGTTAGGATATATAACGTTATAGACGTATATACTCTTCCCTCCGAGAAGTACGGTTCGACAGGCCAGGAATGTTGTCAAATATTGCATCCGAGATGTTAGGTTGCCTTAGGTTAGGATATATAACGTTATAGACGCATGTAATGTTACCACCGAGACGTAGAGACCGACGCGCCTGGAATGTTGTCAAATGTTACATCCGAGATATTAGGTTGCCTTAGGTTAGGATATATGACGTTATAGACGTATATACTGTTCCCTCCGAGAAGTAGGGTTCGACAGGCCAGGAATGTTGTCAAATATTGCATCCGAGATGTTAGGTTGCCTTAGGTTAGGATATATACCATTATAGACGCATGTAATGTTACCACCGAGACGTAGGGAACGACAAGCCTGGAATGTTGTCAAATGTTACATCCGAGATGTTAGGTTGCCTTAGGTTAGGATATATGACGTTATATACGTATACACTGTTCCCTCCGAGTAGTAGGGTTCGACAGGCCAGGAATGTTGTCAAATATTGCATCCGAAATGTTAGGTTGCCTTAGGTTATGATATATGACGTTACAGACGTATATACTGCTCCCTCCGAGAAGTAGGTTTCGACAGGCCAGGAATGTTGTCAAATATTACATTCGAGTTGTTACGTTGCCGTTATAGACGCATTAATGTTACCACCGAGATGTAGGGTCCGATACGCCTGGAATGATGTAGAATATTACATCCGACATGTCAGGTTGCCTTAGGTTAGGATATATAACGTTATAGACGTATATACTGTTCCCTCCGAGAAGTAGGGTTCGACAGGCCAGGAATGTTGTCAAATATTGCATCCGAGATGTTAGGTTGCCTTAGATTAGGATATATACCGTTATAGACGTATATAATGTTCCCTCCGAGAAGTAGGGTTCGACAGGCCAGGAATGTTGTCAAATATTGCATCCGAGACGTTAGGTTGCCTTAGATTATGATATACAACGTTATAGACGCATATAATGTTCCCACCGAGATGTAGGTTCCGACACGCCTGGAATGATGTAGAATATTACATCCGACATGTCAGGTTGCCTTAGGTTACGATATATAACGTTATAGACGTATATACTCTTCCCTCCGAGAAGTACGGTTCGACAGGCCAGGAATGTTGTCAAATATTGCATCCGAGATGTTAGGTTGCCTTAGATTAGGATATATACCATTATAGACGCATGTAATGTTACCACCGAGACGTAGGGAACGACACGCCTGAAATGTTGTCAAATGTTACATCCGAGATGTTAGATTGCCTTAGGTTAGGATATATGACGTTATATACGTATATACTGTTCCCTCCGAGTAGTAGGGTTCGACAGGCCAGGAATGTTGTCAAATATTGCATCCGAGATGTTAGGTTGCCTTAGATTAGGATATACAACGTTATAGACTCATATAATGTTCCCACCGAGAAGTAGGGTCCGACACGCCTGGAATGATGTAGAATATTACATCCGACATGTCAGGTTGCCTTAGGTTAGGATATATAACGTTATAGGCGTATATACTGTTCCCTCCGAGTAGTAGGGTTCGACAGGCCAGGAATGTTGTCAAATATTGCATCCGAGATGTTAGGTTGCCTTAGACTAGGATATATATCGTTATAGACGTATATACTGTTCCCTCCGAGAAGTAGGGTTCGACAGGCCAGGAATGTTGTCAAACATTGCATCCGAGATGTTAGATTGCCTTAGATTACGATATCGACCGTTATAGACGCATATAATATTCCCACCGAAAAGTATGCACCGACACGCCAGGAATATTGTAAAATATTACGTCTGAGATAATAGGTTGCCTTAGATTAGGATTTACAACGTTATAGACTCATATAATGTTCCCACCGAGAAGTAGGGTCCGACACGGCTGGAATTATGTAGAATATTACATCCGACATGTCAGGTTGCCTTAGGTTAGGATATATACCGTTATAGACGTATATACTGTTCCCTCCGAAAAGTAGGGTTCGACAGGCCAGGAATGTTGTCAAATATTGCATCCGAGATGTTAGGTTGCGTTAGATTAGGATATACAACGTTATAGACGCATATAATGTTTCCACCGAGAAGAAGGGTCCGACACGCCTGGAAGGTTGTCAAATGTTACATCCGAGATGTTAGGTTGCCTTAGGTTAGGATATATAACGTTATAGACGCATGTAATGTTACCACCGAGACGTAGGTCCGACACGATTGGAATGTTGTCAAATGTTACATCCGAGATGTTAGGTTGCCTTAGGTTAGGATATATAACGTTATAGACGCATGTCATGTTACCACCGAGACGTAGGGACCGACACGCCTGGAATGTTGTCAAATGTTACATCCAAGATGTTAGGTTGCCTTATGTTAGGATGTATGACGCTACAAAAGTATATACTGTTCCCTCCGAGAAGTAGGGTTCGGCAGGCCAGGAATGTTGTCAAACATTGCATCCGAGATGTTAGATTGCCTTAGATTACGATATCTACCGTTATAGACGCATATAATATTCCCACCGAAAAGTATGCACCGACACGCCAGGAATATTGTAAAATATTACATCTGAGATAATAGGTTGCCTTAGATTAGGATTTACAACGTTATAGACTCATATAATGTTCCCACCGAGAAGTAGGGTCCGACACGCCTGGAATGATGTAGAATATTACATCCGAGGTGTCAGGTTGCCTTAGGTTAGGATATATAACGTTATAGACGCATGTAATGTTACCACCGGGACGTAGGGACCGACATGCCTGGAATGTTGTCAAATATTGCATCCGAAATGTTAGGTTGCCTTAGGTTATGATATATGACGTTACAGACGTATATACTGCTCCCTCCGAGAAGTAGGTTTCGACAGGCCAGGAATGTTGTCAAATATTACATTCGAGTTGTTACGTTGCCGTTATAGACGCATTAATGTTACCACCGAGATGTAGGGTCCGACACGCCTGGAATGATGTAGAATATTACATCCGACATGTCAGGTTGCCTTAGGTTAGGATATATAACGTTATAGACGTATATACTGTTCCCTCCGAGAAGTAGGGTTCGACAGGCCAGGAATGTTGTCAAATATTGCATCCGAGATGTTAGGTTGCCTTAGATTAGGATATATACCGTTATAGACGTATATAATGTTCCCTCCGAGAAGTAGGGTTCGACAGGCCAGGAATGTTGTCAAATATTGCATCCGAGACGTTAGGTTGCCTTAGATTATGATATACAACGTTATAGACGCATATAATGTTCCCACCGAGATGTAGGTTCCGACACGCCTGGAATGATGTAGAATATTACATCCGACATGTCAGGTTGCCTTAGGTTAGGATATATAACGTTATAGACGTATATACTCTTCCCTCCGAGAAGTACGGTTCGACAGGCCAGGAATGTTGTCAAATATTGCATCCGAGATGTTAGGTTGCCTTAGATTAGGATATATACCATTATAGACGCATGTAATGTTACCACCGAGACGTAGGGAACGACACGCCTGAAATGTTGTCAAATGTTACATCCGAGATGTTAGATTGCCTTAGGTTAGGATATATGACGTTATATACGTATATACTGTTCCCTCCGAGTAGTAGGGTTCGACAGGCCAGGAATGTTGTCAAATATTGCATCCGAGATGTTAGGTTGCCTTAGATTAGGATATACAACGTTATAGACGCATATAATGTTCCCACCGAGAAGTAGGTTCCGACACGCCTGGAATGTTGTAGAATAATACATCCGAGATGTCAGGTTGCCTTAGGTTAGGATATATAACGTTATAGACGTATATACTCTTCCCTCCGAGATGTACGGTTCGACAGGCCAGGAATGTTGTCAAATATTGCATCCGAGATGTTAGGTTGCCTTAGATTAGGATATATACCATTATAGACGCATGTAATGTTACCACCGAGACGTAGGGAACGACACGCCTGGAATGTTGTCAAATGTTACATCCGAGGTGTTAGATTGCCTTAGGTTAGGATATATGACGTTATATACGTATATACTGTTCCCTCCGAGTAGTAGGGTTCGACAGGCCAGGAATGTTGTCAAATATTGCATCCGAGATGTTAGGTTGCCTTAGACTAGGATATATATCGTTATAGACGTATATACTGTTCCCTCCGAGAAGTAGGGTTCGACAGGCCAGGAATGTTGTCAAACATTGCATCCGAGATGTTAGATTGCCTTAGATTATGATATACAACGTTATGGACGCATATAATGTTCCCACCGAGATGTAGGTTCCGACACGCCTGGAATGATGTAGAATATTACATCCGACATGTCAGGTTGCCTTAGGTTAGGATATATAACGTTATAGACGTATATACTCTTCCCTCCGAGAAGTACGGTTCGACAGGCCAGGAATGTTGTCAAATATTGCATCCGAGATGTTAGGTTGCCTTAGATTAGGATATATACCATTATAGACGCATGTAATGTTACCACCGAGACGTAGGGAACGACACGCCTGAAATGTTGTCAAATGTTACATCCGAGATGTTAGATTGCCTTAGGTTAGGATATATGACGTTATATACGTATATACTGTTCCCTCCGAGTAGTAGGGTTCGACAGGCCAGGAATGTTGTCAAATATTGCATCCGAGATGTTAGGTTGCCTTAGATTAGGATATACAACGTTATAGACTCATATAATGTTCCCACCGAGAAGTAGGGTCCGACACGCCTGGAATGATGTAGAATATTACATCCGACATGTCAGGTTGCCTTAGGTTAGGATATATAACGTTATAGGCGTATATACTGTTCCCTCCGAGTAGTAGGGTTCGACAGGCCAGGAATGTTGTCAAATATTGCATCCGAGATGTTAGGTTGCCTTAGACTAGGATATATATCGTTATAGACGTATATACTGTTCCCTCCGAGAAGTAGGGTTCGACAGGCCAGGAATGTTGTCAAACATTGCATCCGAGATGTTAGATTGCCTTAGATTACGATATCGACCGTTATAGACGCATATAATATTCCCACCGAAAAGTATGCACCGACACGCCAGGAATATTGTAAAATATTACGTCTGAGATAATAGGTTGCCTTAGATTAGGATTTACAACGTTATAGACTCATATAATGTTCCCACCGAGAAGTAGGGTCCGACACGGCTGGAATTATGTAGAATATTACATCCGACATGTCAGGTTGCCTTAGGTTAGGATATATACCGTTATAGACGTATATACTGTTCCCTCCGAAAAGTAGGGTTCGACAGGCCAGGAATGTTGTCAAATATTGCATCCGAGATGTTAGGTTGCGTTAGATTAGGATATACAACGTTATAGACGCATATAATGTTTCCACCGAGAAGAAGGGTCCGACACGCCTGGAAGGTTGTCAAATGTTACATCCGAGATGTTAGGTTGCCTTAGGTTAGGATATATAACGTTATAGACGCATGTAATGTTACCACCGAGACGTAGGTCCGACACGATTGGAATGTTGTCAAATGTTACATCCGAGATGTTAGGTTGCCTTAGGTTAGGATATATAACGTTATAGACGCATGTCATGTTACCACCGAGACGTAGGGACCGACACGCCTGGAATGTTGTCAAATGTTACATCCAAGATGTTAGGTTGCCTTATGTTAGGATGTATGACGCTACAAAAGTATATACTGTTCCCTCCGAGAAGTAGGGTTCGGCAGGCCAGGAATGTTGTCAAACATTGCATCCGAGATGTTAGATTGCCTTAGATTACGATATCGACCGTTATAGACGCATATAATATTCCCACCGAAAAGTATGCACCGACACGCCAGGAATATTGTAAAATATTACGTCTGAGATAATAGGTTGCCTTAGATTAGGATTTACAACGTTATAGACTCATATAATGTTCCCACCGAGAAGTAGGGTCCGACACGGCTGGAATTATGTAGAATATTACATCCGACATGTCAGGTTGCCTTAGGTTAGGATATATACCGTTATAGACGTATATACTGTTCCCTCCGAAAAGTAGGGTTCGACAGGCCAGGAATGTTGTCAAATATTGCATCCGAGATGTTAGGTTGCGTTAGATTAGGATATACAACGTTATAGACGCATATAATGTTTCCACCGAGAAGAAGGGTCCGACACGCCTGGAAGGTTGTCAAATGTTACATCCGAGATGTTAGGTTGCCTTAGGTTAGGATATATAACGTTATAGACGCATGTAATGTTACCACCGAGACGTAGGTCCGACACGATTGGAATGTTGTCAAATGTTACATCCGAGATGTTAGGTTGCCTTAGGTTAGGATATATAACGTTATAGACGCATGTCATGTTACCACCGAGACGTAGGGACCGACACGCCTGGAATGTTGTCAAATGTTACATCCAAGATGTTAGGTTGCCTTATGTTAGGATGTATGACGCTACAAAAGTATATACTGTTCCCTCCGAGAAGTAGGGTTCGGCAGGCCAGGAATGTTGTCAAACATTGCATCCGAGATGTTAGATTGCCTTAGATTACGATATCTACCGTTATAGACGCATATAATATTCCCACCGAAAAGTATGCACCGACACGCCAGGAATATTGTAAAATATTACATCTGAGATAATAGGTTGCCTTAGATTAGGATTTACAACGTTATAGACTCATATAATGTTCCCACCGAGAAGTAGGGTCCGACACGCCTGGAATGATGTAGAATATTACATCCGAGATGTCAGGTTGCCTTAGGTTAGGATATATAACGTTATAGACGCATGTAATGTTACCACCGGGACGTAGGGACCGACATGCCTGGAATGTTGTCAAATGTTACATCCGAGATTTTAGGTTGCCTTAGGTTATGATATATGAGGTTTTAGACGTATATACTGTTCCCTCCGAGAAGTAGGGTTCGACAGGCCAGGAATGTTGTCAAATATTGCATCCGAGATGTTAGGTTGCCTTAGGTTAGGATATATAACGTTATAGACGCATGTAATGTTACCACCGAGACGTAGAGACCGACACGCCTGGAATGTTGTCAAATGTTACATCCGAGATGTTAGGTTGCCTTAGGTTAGGATATATGACGTTATAGACGTATATACTGTTCCCTCCGAGAAGTAGGGTTCGACAGGCCAGGAATGTTGTCAAATATTGCATCCGAGATGTTAGGTTGCCTTAGGTTAGGATATATATCGTTATAGACGTATATACTGTTCCCACCGAGAGGTAGGGTTCGACAGGCCAGGAATGTTGTCAAATATTGCATCCGAGATGTTAGGTTGCCTTAGGTTAGGATATATAACGTTATAGACGCATGTAGTGTTACCTCCGAGACGTAGGGACCGACATGCCTGGAATGTTGTCAAATGTTACATCCGAGAAGTTAGGTTGCCTTATGTTAGGATATATGACGCTACAGACGTATATACTGTTCCCTCCGAGATGTAGGGTTCGACAGGCCAGGAATGTTGTCAAATATTGCATCCCAGATGTTAGGTTGCCTTAGATTAGGATATACAACGTTATAGACGCATATAATGTTCCCACCGAGAAGTAGGTTCCGACACGCCTGGAATGTTGTAGAATAATACATCCGAGATGTCAGGTTGCCTTAGGTTAGGATATATAACGTTATAGACGTATATACTCTTCCCTCCGAGATGTACGGTTCGACAGGCCAGGAATGTTGTCAAATATTGCATCCGAGATGTTAGGTTGCCTTAGATTAGGATATATACCATTATAGACGCATGTAATGTTACCACCGAGACGTAGGGAACGACACGCCTGGAATGTTGTCAAATGTTACATCCGAGGTGTTAGATTGCCTTAGGTTAGGATATATGACGTTATATACGTATATACTGTTCCCTCCGAGTAGTAGGGTTCGACAGGCCAGGAATGTTGTCAAATATTGCATCCGAGATGTTAGGTTGCCTTAGACTAGGATATATATCGTTATAGACGTATATACTGTTCCCTCCGAGAAGTAGGGTTCGACAGGCCAGGAATGTTGTCAAACATTGCATCCGAGATGTTAGATTGCCTTAGATTACGATATATAACGTTATAGACGCATATAATGTTACCACCGAGACGTAGGGACCGACATTCCTGGAATGTTGTCAAATGTTACATCCGAGATTTTAGGTTGCCTTAGGTTATGATATATGACGTTTTAGACGTATATACTGTTCCCTCCGAGATGTAGGGTTCGACAGGCTAGGAATGTTGTCAAATATTGCATCCGAGATGTTAGGTTGCCTTAGGTTAGGATATATAACGTTATAGACGCATGTAGTGTTACCTCCGAGACGTAGGGACCGACATGCCTGGAATGTTGTCAAATGTTACATCCGAGATGTTAGGTTGCCTTATGTTAGGATATATGACGCTAAAGACGTATATACTCTTCCCTCCGAGAAGTACGGTTCGACAGGCCAGGAATGTTGTCAAATATTGCATCCGAGATGTTAGGTTGCCTTAGATTAGGATATATACCATTATAGACGCATGTAATGTTACCACCGAGACGTAGGGAACGCCACGCCTGGAATGTTGTCAAATGTTACATCCGAGATGTTAGGTTGCCTTAGGTTAGGATATATATCGTTATAGACGCATATACTGTTCCCACCGAGAGGTAGGGTTCGACAGGCCAGGAATGTTGTCAAATATTGCATCCGAGCTGTTAGGTTGCCTTAGGTTAGGATATATAACGTTATAGACGCATGTAATGTTACCACCGAGACGTAGGGACCGACACGCCTGGAATGTTGTCAAATGTTACATCCGAGATGTTAGGTTGCCTGAGGTTAGGATATATGACGTTACAGACGTATATACTGTTCCCTCCGAGAAGTAGGGTTCGACAGGCCTGGAATGTTGTCAAATGTTACATCCGAGATGTTAGGTTGCCTGAGGTTAGGATATATGACGTTACAGACGTATATACTGTTCCCTCCGAGAAGTAGGGTTCGACAGGCCAGGAATGATGTAGAATATTACATCCGAGATGTCAGGTTGCCTTAGGTTAGGATATATGGCGTTACAGGCGTATATACTGTTCCCTCCGAGAAGTAGGTTTCGACAGGCCAGGAATGTTGTCAAATCTTACATCCGAGATGTTAGGTTGCCTTATGTTAGGATATATGACGCTACAAACGTATATACTGTTCCCTCCGAGAAGTAGGGTTCGACAGGCCAGGAATGTTGTCAAATATTGCATCCGAAATGTTAGGTTGCCTTAGACTAGGATATATATCGTTATAGACGTATATACTGTTCCCTCCGAGATGTAGGGTTCGACAGGCCAGGAATGTTGTCAAACATTGCATCCGAGATGTTAGATTGCCTTAGATTACGATATCGACCGTTATAGACGCATATAATATTCCCACCGAAAAGTATGCACCGACACGCCAGGAATATTGTAAAATATTACGTCTGAGATAATAGGTTGCCTTAGATTAGGATTTACAACGTTATAGACTCATATAATGTTCCCACCGAGAAGTAGGGTCCGACACGCCTGGATTATGTAGAATATTACATCCGACATGTCAGGTTGCCTTAGGTTAGGATATATAACGTTATAGACGTATATACTGTTCCCTCCGAGAAGTAGGGTTCGACAGGCCAGGAATGTTGTCAAATATTGCATCCGAGATGTTAGGTTGCCTTAGATTAGGATATATAACGTTATAGACGTATATACTGTTCCCTCCGAGAAGTAGGGTCCGACACGCCAGGAATGTTGTGAAATATTAAATCCGAGTTGTTACGTTGCCGTTATAGACGCATTAATGTTACCACCGAGACGTAGAGACCGACACGCCTGGAATGTTGTCAAATGTTACATCCAAGATGTTAGGTTGCCTTATGTTAGGATGTATGACGCTACAAACGTATATACTGTTCCCTCCGAGAAGTAGGGTTCGGCAGGCCAGGAATGTTGTCAAAAATTGCATCCGAGATGTTAGATTGCCTTAGATTACGATATCTACCGTTATAGACGCATATAATATTCCCACCGAAAAGTATGCACCGACACGCCAGGAATATTGTAAAATATTACATCTGAGATAATAGGTTGCCTTAGATTAGGATTTACAACGTTATAGACTCATATAATTTTCCCACCGAGAAGTAGGGTCCGACACGCCTGGAATGATGTAGAATATTACATCCGAGATGTCAGGTTGCCTTAGGTTAGGATATATAACGTTATAGACGCATGTAATGTTACCACCGAGAAGTAGGGTCCGACACGCCAGGAATGTTTAAAATATTACGTCTGAGATGATAGGTTGCCTTAGGTTACGATATATACCGTTATAGACGCATGTAATGTTACCACTGAGAGGTAGGGCCGACTCGCCTGGAATGTTGTCAAATGTTACATTCGAGATGGTAGGTTGCCTTAGGTTAGGCTATATGACGTTATAGACGTATATACTGTTCCCTCCGAGAAGTAGGGTTCGACAGGCTAGGAATGTTGTCAAATATTGGATCCGAGATGTTAGGTTGCCTTAGGTTAGGATATATATCGTTATAGACGTATATACTGTTCCCACCGAGAGGTAGGGTTCGACAGGCCAGGAATGTTGTCAAATGTTACATCCGAGATGTTAGGTTGCCTTAGGTTAGGATATATGACGCTACAGACGTATATACTGTTCCCTCCGAGAAGTAGGGTTCGACAGGCCAGGAATGTTGTCAAATATTGCAATCGAGATGTTAGGCTGCCTTAGATTAGGATATATACCGTTATAAACGTATATACTGTTCCCTCCGAGAAGTAGGGTTCGACAGGCCTGGAATGTTGTAGAATAATACATCCGAGATGTCAGGTTGCCTTAGGTTAGGATATATAACGTTATAGACGTATATACTCTTCCCTCCGAGAAGTACGGTTCGACAGGCCAGGAATGTTGTCAAATATTGCATCCGAGATGTTAGGTTGCCTTAGGTTAGGATATATAACGTTATAGACGCATGTAATGTTACCACCGAGACGTAGAGACCGACGCGCCTGGAATGTTGTCAAATGTTACATCCGAGATGTTAGGTTGCCTTAGGTTAGGATATATGACGTTATAGACGTATATACTGTTCCCTCCGAGAAGTAGGGTTCGACAGGCCAGGAATGTTGTCAAATATTGCATCCGAGATGTTAGGTTGCCTTAGGTTAGGATATATACCATTATAGACGCATGTAATGTTACCACCGAGACGTAGGGAACGACAAGCCTGGAATGTTGTCAAATGTTACATCCGAGATGTTAGGTTGCCTTAGGTTAGGATATATGACGTTATATACGTATACACTGTTCCCTCCGAGTAGTAGGGTTCGACAGGCCAGGAATGTTGTCAAATATTGCATCCGAAATGTTAGGTTGCCTTAGGTTATGATATATGACGTTACAGACGTATATACTGCTCCCTCCGAGAAGTAGGTTTCGACAGGCCAGGAATGTTGTCAAATATTACATCCGAGTTGTTACGTTGCCGTTATAGACGCATTAATGTTACCACCGAGATGTAGGGTCCGACACGCCTGGAATGATGTAGAATATTACATCCGACATGTCAGGTTGCCTTAGGTTAGGATATATAACGTTATAGACGTATATACTGTTCCCTCCGAGAAGTAGGGTTCGACAGGCCAGGAATGTTGTCAAATATTGCATCCGAGATGTTAGGTTGCCTTAGATTAGGATATATACCGTTATAGACGTATATAATGTTCCCTCCGAGAAGTAGGGTTCGACAGGCCAGGAATGTTGTCAAATATTGCATCCGAGACGTTAGGTTGCCTTAGATTATGATATACAACGTTATAGACGCATATAATGTTCCCACCGAGATGTAGGTTCCGACACGCCTGGAATGATGTAGAATATTACATCCGACATGTCAGGTTGCCTTAGGTTAGGATATATAACGTTATAGACGTATATACTCTTCCCTCCGAGAAGTACGGTTCGACAGGCCAGGAATGTTGTCAAATATTGCATCCGAGATGTTAGGTTGCCTTAGATTAGGATATACAACGTTATAGACGCATATACTGTTCCCACCGAGAAGTAGGGTCCGACACGCCAGGAATGTTGTGAAATATTAAATCCGAGTTGTTGCGTTGCCGTTATAGACGCATTAATGTTACCACCGAGACGTAGGGACCGACACGCCTGGAATGTTGTCAAATGTTACATCCGAGATGTTAGGTTGCCTTAGGTTAGGATATATATCGTTATAGACGTATATACTGTTCCCACCGAGGGGTAGGGTTCGACAGGCCAGGAATGTTGTCAAATATTGCATCCGAGATGTTAGGTTGCCTTAGGTTAGGATATATAACGTTATAGACGCATGTAATGTTACCACCGAGACGTAGGGACCGACACGCCTGGAATGTTGTCAAATGTTACATCCGAGATGTTAGGTTGCCTGAGGTTAGGATATATGACGTTACAGACGTATATACTGTTCCCTCCGAGAAGTAGGGTTCGACAGGCCTGGAATGTTGTCAAATGTTACATCCGAGATGTTAGGTTGCCTGAGGTTAGGATATATGACGTTACAGACGTATATACTGTTCCCTCCGAGAAGTAGGGTTCGACAGGCCAGGAATGATGTAGAATATTACATCCGAGATGTCAGGTTGCCTTAGGTTAGGATATATGGCGTTACAGGCGTATATACTGTTCCCTCCGAGAAGTAGGGTTCGACAGGCCAGGAATGTTGTCAAATCTTACATCCGAGATGTTAGGTTGCCTTATGTTAGGATATATGACGCTACAAACGTATATACTGTTCCCTCCGAGAAGTAGGGTTCGACAGGCCAGGAATGTTGTCAAATATTGCATCCGAAATGTTAGGTTGCCTTAGACTAGGATATATATCGTTATAGACGTATATACTGTTCCCTCCGAGAAGTACGGTTCGACAGGCCAGGAATGTTGTCAAATATTGCATCCGAGATGTTAGGTTGCCTTAGATTAGGATATATACCATTATAGACGCATGTAATGTTCCCACCGAGAAGTAGGTTCCGACACGCCTGGAATTATGTAGAATATTACATCCGACATGTCAGGTTGCCTTAGGTTAGGATATATACCGTTATAGACGTATATACTGTTCCCTCCGAAAAGTAGGGTTCGACAGGCCAGGAATGTTGTCAAATATTGCATCCGAGATGTTAGGTTGCCTTAGACTAGGATATACAACGTTATAGACGCATATAATGTTCCCACCGAGAAGAAGGGTCCGACACGCCTGGAAGGTTGTCAAATGTTACATCCGAGATGTTAGGTTGCCTTAGGTTAGGATATATAACGTTATAGACGCATGTCATGTTACCACCGAGACGTAGGTCCGACACGATTGGAATGTTGTCAAATGTTACATCCGAGATGTTAGGTTGCCTTAGGTTAGGATATATAACGTTATAGACGCATGTCATGTTACCACCGAGACGTAGGGACCGACACGCCTGGAATGTTGTCAAATGTTACATCCGAGATGTTAGGTTGCCTTATGTTAGGATGTATGACGCTACAAACGTATATACTGTTCCCTCCGAGAAGTAGGGTTCGGCAGGCCAGGAATGTTGTCAAACATTGCATCCGAGATGTTAGATTGCCTTAGATTACGATATCTACCGTTATAGACGCATATAATATTCCCACCGAAAAGTATGCACCGACACGCCAGGAATATTGTAAAATATTACATCTGAGATAATAGGTTGCCTTAGATTAGGATTTACAACGTTATAGACTCATATAATGTTCCCACCGAGAAGTAGGGTCCGACACGCCTGGAATGATGTAGAATATTACATCCGAGATGTCAGGTTGCCTTAGGTTAGGATATATAACGTTATAGACGCATGTAATGTTACCACCGAGAAGTAGGGTCCGACACGCCAGGAATGTTTAAAATATTACGTCTGAGATGATAGGTTGCCTTAGGTTACGATATATACCGTTATAGACGCATGTAATGTTACCACTGAGAGGTAGGGCCGACTCGCCTGGAATGTTGTCAAATGTTACATTCGAGATGGTAGGTTGCCTTAGGTTAGGCTATATGACGTTGTAGACGTATATACTGTTCCCTCCGAGAAGTAGGGTTCGACAGGCTAGGAATGTTGTCAAATATTGGATCCGAGATGTTAGGTTGCCTTAGGTTAGGATATATATCGTTATAGACGTATATACTGTTCCCACCGAGGGGTAGGGTCCGACACGCCTGGAAGGTTGTCAAATGTTACATCCGAGATGTTAGGTTGCCTTAGGTTAGGATATATAACGTTATAGACGCATGTCATGTTACCACCGAGACGTAGGTCCGACACGATTGGAATGTTGTCAAATGTTACATCCGAGATGTTAGGTTGCCTTAGGTTAGGATATATAACGTTATAGACGCATGTCATGTTACCACCGAGACGTAGAGACCGACACGCCTGGAATGTTGTCAAATGTTACATCCAAGATGTTAGGTTGCCTTATGTTAGGATGTATGACGCTACAAACGTATATACTGTTCCCTCCGAGAAGTAGGGTTCGGCAGGCCAGGAATGTTGTCAAAAATTGCATCCGAGATGTTAGATTGCCTTAGATTACGATATCTACCGTTATAGACGCATATAATATTCCCACCGAAAAGTATGCACCGACACGCCAGGAATATTGTAAAATATTACATCTGAGATAATAGGTTGCCTTAGATTAGGATTTACAACGTTATAGACTCATATAATGTTCCCACCGAGAAGTAGGGTCCGACACGCCTGGAATGATGTAGAATATTACATCCGAGATGTCAGGTTGCCTTAGGTTAGGATATATAACGTTATAGACGCATGTAATGTTACCACCGAGAAGTAGGGTCCGACACGCCAGGAATGTTTAAAATATTACGTCTGAGATGATAGGTTGCCTTAGGTTACGATATATACCGTTATAGACGCATGTAATGTTACCACTGAGAGGTAGGGCCGACTCGCCTGGAATGTTGTCAAATGTTACATTCGAGATGGTAGGTTGCCTTAGGTTAGGCTATATGACGTTGTAGACGTATATACTGTTCCCTCCGAGAAGTAGGGTTCGACAGGCTAGGAATGTTGTCAAATATTGGATCCGAGATGTTAGGTTGCCTTAGGTTAGGATATATATCGTTATAGACGTATATACTGTTCCCACCGAGGGGTAGGGTCCGACACGCCTGGAAGGTTGTCAAATGTTACATCCGAGATGTTAGGTTGCCTTAGGTTAGGATATATAACGTTATAGACGCATGTCATGTTACCACCGAGACGTAGGTCCGACACGATTGGAATGTTGTCAAATGTTACATCCGAGATGTTAGGTTGCCTTAGGTTAGGATATATAACGTTATAGACGCATGTCATGTTACCACCGAGACGTAGAGACCGACACGCCTGGAATGTTGTCAAATGTTACATCCAAGATGTTAGGTTGCCTTATGTTAGGATGTATGACGCTACAAACGTATATACTGTTCCCTCCGAGAAGTAGGGTTCGGCAGGCCAGGAATGTTGTCAAAAATTGCATCCGAGATGTTAGATTGCCTTAGATTACGATATCTACCGTTATAGACGCATATAATATTCCCACCGAAAAGTATGCACCGACACGCCAGGAATATTGTAAAATATTACATCTGAGATAATAGGTTGCCTTAGATTAGGATTTACAACGTTATAGACTCATATAATGTTCCCACCGAGAAGTAGGGTCCGACACGCCTGGAATGATGTAGAATATTACATCCGAGATGTCAGGTTGCCTTAGGTTAGGATATATAACGTTATAGACGCATGTAATGTTACCACCGAGAAGTAGGGTCCGACACGCCAGGAATGAATAAAATATTACGTCTGAGATGATAGGTTGCCTTAGGTTACGATATATACCGTTATAGACGCATGTAATGTTACCACTGAGAGGTAGGGCCGACTCGCCTGGAATGTTGTCAAATGTTACATTCGAGATGGTAGGTTGCCTTAGGTTAGGCTATATGACGTTATAGACGTATATACTGTTCCCTCCGAGAAGTAGGGTTCGACAGGCTAGGAATGTTGTCAAATATTGGATCCGAGATGTTAGGTTGCCTTAGGTTAGGATATATATCGTTATAGACGTATATACTGTTCCCACCGAGAGGTAGGGTTCGACAGGCCAGGAATGTTGTCAAATGTTACATCCGAGATGTTAGGTTGCCTTAGGTTAGGTTATATGACGCTACAGACGTATATACTGTTCCCTCCGAGAAGTAGGGTTCGACAGGCCAGGAATGTTGTCAAATATTGCAATCGAGATGTTAGGCTGCCTTAGATTAGGATATATACCGTTATAAACGTATATACTGTTCCCTCCGAGAAGTAGGGTTCGACAGGCCTGGAATGTTGTAGAATAATACATCCGAGATGTCAGGTTGCCTTAGGTTAGGATATATAACGTTATAGACGTATATACTCTTCCCTCCGAGAAGTACGGTTCGACAGGCCAGGAATGTTGTCAAATATTGCATCCGAGATGTTAGGTTGCCTTAGGTTAGGATATATAACGTTATAGACGCATGTAATGTTACCACCGAGACGTAGAGACCGACGCGCCTGGAATGTTGTCAAATGTTACATCCGAGATGTTAGGTTGCCTTAGGTTAGGATATATGACGTTATAGACGTATATACTGTTCCCTCCGAGAAGTAGGGTTCGACAGGCCAGGAATGTTGTCAAATATTGCATCCGAGATGTTAGGTTGCCTTAGGTTAGAATATATACCATTATAGACGCATGTAATGTTACCACCGAGACGTAGGGAACGACAAGCCTGGAATGTTGTCAAATGTTACATCCGAGATGTTAGGTTGCCTTAGGTTAGGATATATGACGTTATATACGTATATAATGTTCCCTCCGAGAAGTAGGGTTCGACAGGCCAGGAATGTTGTCAAATATTGCATCCGAGACGTTAGGTTGCCTTAGATTATGATATACAACGTTATAGACGCATATAATGTTCCCACCGAGATGTAGGTTCCGACACGCCTGGAATGATGTAGAATATTACATCCGACATGTCAGGTTGCCTTAGGTTAGGATATATAACGTTATAGACGTATATACTCTTCCCTCCGAGAAGTACGGTTCGACAGGCCAGGAATGTTGTCAAATATTGCATCCGAGATGTTAGGTTGCCTTAGATTAGGATATATACCATTATAGACGCATGTAATGTTACCACCGAGACGTAGGGAACGACACGCCTGGAATGTTGTCAAATGTTACATCCGAGATGTTAGATTGCCTTAGGTTAGGATATATGACGTTATATACGTATATACTCTTCCCTCCGAGAAGTACGGTTCGACAGGCCAGGAATGTTGTCAAATATTGCATCCGAGATGTTAGGTTGCCTTAGATTAGGATATATACCATTATAGACGCATGTAATGTTACCACCGAGACGTAGGGAACGCCACGCCTGGAATGTTGTCAAATGTTACATCCGAGATGTTAGGTTGCCTTATGTTAGGATATATGACGCTACAGACGTATATACTGTTCCCTCCGAGTAGTAGGGTTCGACAGGCCAGGAATGTTGTCAAATATTGCATCCGAGATGTTAGGTTGCCTTAGATTAGGATATACAACGTTATAGACTCATATAATGTTGCCACCGAGAAGTAGAGACCGACGCGCCTGGAATGTTGTCAAATGTTACATCCGAGATGTTAGGTTGCCTTAGGTTAGGATATATGACGTTATAGACGTATATACTGTTCCCACCGAGAAGTAGGGTTCGACAGGCCAAGAATGTTGTCAAATAATGCATCCGAGATGTTAGGTTGCCTTAGGTTAGGATATATAACGTTATAGACGCATGTAGTGTTACCTCCGAGACGTAGGGACCGACATGCCTGGAATGTTGTCAAATGTTACATCCGAGATGTTAGGTTGCCTTATGTTAGGATATATGACGCTAAAGACGTATATACTCTTCCCTCCGAGAAGTACGGTTCGACAGGCCAGGAATGTTGTCAAATATTGCATCCGAGATGTTAGGTTGCCTTAGATTAGGATATATACCATTATAGACGCATGTAATGTTACCACCGAGACGTAGGGAACGCCACGCCTGGAATGTTGTCAAATGTTACATCCGAGATGTTAGGTTGCCTTAGGTTAGGATATATATCGTTATAGACGCATATACTGTTCCCACCGAGAGGTAGGGTTCGACAGGCCAGGAATGTTGTCAAATATTGCATCCGAGCTGTTAGGTTGCCTTAGGTTAGGATATATAACGTTATAGACGCATGTAGTGTTACCTCCGAGACGTAGGGACCGACATGCCTGGAATGTTGTCAAATGTTACATCCGAGATGTTAGGTTGCCTTATGTTAGGATATATGACGCTACAGACGTATATACTGTTCCCTCCGAGAAGTAGGGTTCGACAGGCCAGGAATGTTGTCAAATATTGCATCCCAGATGTTAGGTTGCCTTAGATTAGGATATACAACGTTATAGAAGCATATAATGTTCCCACCGAGAAGTAGGTTCCGACACGCCTGGAATGTTGTAGAATAATACATCCGAGATGTCAGGTTGCCTTAGGTTAGGATATATAACGTTATAGACGTATATACTCTTCCCTCCGAGAAGTACGGTTCGACAGGCCAGGAATGTTGTCAAATATTGCATCCGAGATGTTAGGTTGCCTTAGATTAGGATATATACCATTATAGACGCATGTAATGTTACCACCGAGACGTAGGGAACGACACGCCTGAAATGTTGTCAAATGTTACATCCGAGATGTTAGATTGCCTTAGGTTAGGATATATGACGTTATATACGTATATACTGTTCCCTCCGAGTAGTAGGTTTCGACAGGCCAGGAATGTTGTCAAATATTGCATCCGAGATGTTAGGTTGCCTTAGATTAGCATATACAACGTTATAGACTCATATAATGCTCCCACCGAGAAGTAGGGTCCGACACGCCTGGAATGATGTAGAATATTACATCCGACATGTCAGGTTGCCTTAGGTTAGGATATATAACGTTATAGACGTATATACTGTTCCCTCCGAGAAGTAGGGTTCGACAGGCCAGGAATGTTGTCAAATATTGCATCCGAGATGTTAGGCTGCCTTAGATTAGGATATACATCGTTATAGACGCATATACTGTTCCCACCGAGAAGTAGGGTCCGACACGCCAGGAATGTTGTGAAATATTAAATCCGAGTTGTTGCGTTGCCGTTATAGACGCATTAATGTTACCACCGAGACGTAGGGACCGACACGCCTGGAATGTTGTCAAATGTTACATCCGAGATGTTAGGTTGCCTTAGGTTAGGATATATATCGTTATAGACGTATATACTGTTCCCACCGAGGAGTAGGGTTCGACAGGCCAGGAATGTTGTCAAATATTGCATCCGAGATGTTAGGTTGCCTTAGGTTAGGATATATAACGTTATAGACGCATGTAATGTTACCACCGAGACGTAGGGACCGACACGCCTGGAATGTTGTCAAATGTTACATCCGAGATGTTAGGTTGCCTGAGGTTAGGATATATGACGTTACAGACGTATATACTGTTCCCTCCGAGAAGTAGGTTTCGACAGGCCTGGAATGTTGTCAAATGTTACATCCGAGATGTTAGGTTGCCTGAGGTTAGGATATATGACGTTACAGGCGTATATACTGTTCCCTCCGAGAAGTAGGGTTCGACAGGCCAGGAATGATGTAGAATATTACATCCGAGATGTCAGGTTGCCTTAGGTTAGGATATATGGCGTTACAGGCGTATATACTGTTCCCTCCGAGAAGTAGGATTCGACAGGCCAGGAATGTTGTCAAATCTTACATCCGAGATGTTAGGTTGCCTTATGTTAGGATATATGACGCTACAAACGTATATACTGTTCCCTCCGAGAAGTAGGGTTCGACAGGCCAGGAATGTTGTCAAATATTGCATCCGAAATGTTAGGTTGCCTTAGACTAGGATATATATCGTTATAGACGTATATACTGTTCCCTCCGAGATGTAGGGTTCGACAGGCCAGGAATGTTGTCAAACATTGCATCCGAGATGTTAGATTGCCTTAGATTACGATATCGACCGTTATAGACGCATATAATATTCCCACCGAAAAGTATGCACCGACACGCCAGGAATATTGTAAAATATTACGTCTGAGATAATAGGTTGCCTTAGATTAGGATTTACAACGTTATAGACTCATATAATGTTCCCACCGAGAAGTAGGATCCGACACGCCTGGAATTATGTAGAATATTACATCCGACATGTCAGGTTGCCTTAGGTTAGGATATATACCGTTATAGACGTATATACTGTTCCCTCCGAAAAGTAGGGTTCGACAGGCCAGGAATGTTGTCAAATATTGCATCCGAGATGTTAGGTTGCCTTAGATTAGGATATATAACGTTATAGACGCATATAATGTTACCACCGAGACGTAGGGACCGACATGCCTGGAATGTTGTCAAATGCTACATCCGAGATTTTAGGTTGCCTTAGACTAGGATATACAACGTTATAGACGCATATAATGTTCCCACCGAGAAGAAGGGTCCGACACGCCTGGAAGGTTGTCAAATGTTACATCCGAGATGTTAGGTTGCCTTAGGTTAGGATATATAACGTTATAGACGCATGTCATGTTACCACCGAGACGTAGGTCCGACACGATTGGAATGTCGTCAAATGTTACATCCGAGATGTTAGGTTGCCTTAGGTTAGGATATATAACGTTATAGACGCATGTCATGTCACCACCGAGACGTAGGGACCGACACGCCTGGAATGTTGTCAAATGTTACATCCGAGATGTTAGGTTGCCTTATGTTAGGATGTATGACGCTACAAACGTATATACTGTTCCCTCCGAGAAGTAGGGTTCGGCAGGCCAGGAATGTTGTCAAACATTGCATCCGAGATGTTAGATTGCCTTAGATTACGATATCTACCGTTATAGACGCATATAATATTCCCACCGAAAAGTATGCACCGACACGCCAGGAATATTGTAAAATATTACATCTGAGATAATAGGTTGCCTTAGATTAGGATTTACAACGTTATAGACTCATATAATGTTCCCACCGAGAAGTAGGGTCCGACACGCCTGGAATGATGCAGAATATTACATCCGAGATGTCAGGTTGCCTTAGGTTAGGATATATAACGTTATAGACGCATGTAATGTTACCACCGAGAAGTAGGGTCCGACACGCCAGGAATGTTTAAAATATTACGTCTGAGATGATAGGTTGCCTTAGGTTACGATATATAGCGTTATAGACGCATGTAATGTTACCACTGAGACGTAGGGCCGATTCGCCTGGAATGTTGTCAAATGTTACATTCGAGATGGTAGGTTGCCTTAGGTTAGGCTATATGACGTTATAGACGTATATACTATTCCCTCCGAGAAGTAGGGTTCGCCAGGCTAGGAATGTTGTCAAATATTGGATCCGAGATGTTAGGTTGCCTTAGGTTAGGATATATACCATTACAGACGTATATACTGTTCCCACCGAGAAGTAGGGTCCGACACGCCTGGAATGATGCAGAATACTACATCCGACATGTCAGGTTGCCTTTGGTTAGGATATATAACGTTATAGACGTATATACTGTTCCCTCCGAGAAGTAGGGTTCGACTGGCTAGGAATGTTGTCAAATATTGCATCCGAGATGTTAGGTTGCCTTAGATTAGGATATATAACGTTATAGACGCATATAATGTTACCACCGAGACGTAGGGACCGACATGCCTGGAATGTTGTCAAATGTTACATCCGAGATTTTAGGTTGCCTTAGGTTATGATATATGACGTTTTAGACGTATATACTGTTCCCTCCGAGAAGTAGGGTTCGACAGGCCAGGAATGTTGTCAAATATTGCATCCGAGATGTTAGGTTGCCTTAGGTTAGGATATATAACGTTATAGACGCATGTAACGTTACCACCGAGACGTAGGGACCAACACGCCTGGAATGTTGTCAAATGTTACATCCGAGGTGTTAGATTGCCTTAGGTTAGGATATATGACGTTATATACGTATATACTGTTCCCTCCGAGTAGTAGGGTTCGACAGGCCAGGAATGTTGTCAAATATTGCATCCGAGATGTTAGGTTGCCTTAGACTAGGATATATATCGTTATAGACGTATATACTGTTCCCTCCGAGAAGTAGGGTTCGACAGGCCAGGAATGTTGTCAAACATTGCATCCGAGATGTTAGATTGCCTTAGATTACGATATCGACCGTTATAGACGCATATAATATTCCCACAGAAAAGTATGCACCGACACGCCAGGAATATTGTAAAATATTACGTCTGAAATAATAGGTTGCCTTAGATTAGGATTTACAACGTTATAGACTCATATAATGTTCCCACCGAGAAGTAGGGTCCGACACGCCTGGAATTATGTAGAATATTACATCCGAAATGTCAGGTTGCCTTAGGTTAGGATATATACCGTTATAGACGTATATACTGTTCCCTCCGAAAAGTAGGGTTCGACAGGCCAGGAATGTTGTCAAATATTGCATCCGAGATGCTAGGTTGCCTTAGATTAGGATATACAACGTTATAGACGCATATAATGTTTCCACCGAGAAGAAGGGTCCGACACGCCTGGAAGGTTGTCAAATGTTACATCCGAGATGTTAGGTTGCCTCAGGTTAGGGTATATAACGTTATAGACGCATGTCATGTTACCACCG
>CAXAJV010000922.1:133200-264200 GCA_963969225.1 Xylocopa violacea
GTGGTAACATTACATGCGTCTATAACGTTATATATCCTAATCTAAGGCAACCTAACATCTCGGTTGCAATATTTGACAATATTCCTGGCCTGTCGAACCCTGCTTCTCGGAGGGAACAGTATATACGTCTATAACGTCATATATCCTAACCTGAGGCAACATAATATCTCGGATGTAACATTCGACAACATTCCAGGCATGTCGGTCCCTACGTCTCGGTGGTAACATTACATGCGTCTATAACGTTATATATCCTAATCTAAGGCAACCTAACATCTCGGATGTAACATTTGACAACATTCCAGGCGTGTCGGTCCCTACGTCTCGGTGGTAACATTAATGCGTCTATAACGGCAACGTAACAACTCGGATGTAATATTTTACATCATTCCTGGCGTGTCGGACCCTACTTCTCGGTGGGAACATTATATGAGTCTATAGCGTTGTATATCCTAATCCAAGGCAACCTATTATGTCAGACGTAATATTTTACAATATTCCTGGCGTGTCGGTGCATACTTTTCGGAGGTAACATTACATGCGTCTATAACGGCATATATCCTAATCGAAGGCAACCTAACATCTCGGATGCAATATTTGACAACATTCCTGGCCTGTCGAACCCTACTTCTCGGAGGGAACAGCATATACGTCTATAACGTCATATATCCTAACCTAAGGCAACCTAACATCTCGAATGTAACATTTGACAACATTCCAGGCGTGTCGATCCCTACGTCTCGGTGGTAACGTTACATGCGTCTATAACGTTATATATCCTAACCTAAGGCAACCTAACAACTCGGATGTAACATTTGACAACATTTCTGGCGTGTCGGACCCTACTTCTCGGTGGGAACAGTATATACGTCTATAACGCTATATATCCTAACCTAAGGCAACCTGACATCTCGGATGTAATATTCTACAACCTTCCACGCGTGTCGGACCCTACTTATCGGTGGGAACATTATATGCGTCTATAACGTTGTATAGCCTAATCTAAGGCAACCTAACATCTCGGATGCAATATTTGACAACATTCCTGGCCTGTCGACCCCTACTTCTCGGAGGGAACAGCATATACGTCTATAACGTCATATATCCTAACCTAAGGCAACCTAACATCTCGGATGTAACATTTGACAACATTCCAGGCGTGTCGGTCCCTACGTCTCGGTGGTAACGTTACATGCGTCTATAACGTTATATATCCTAACCTAAGGCAACCTAACATCTCGGATGTAACATTCGACAACATTCCAGGCATGTCGGTCCCTACGTCTCGGTGGTAACATTACATGCGTCTATAACGTTATATATCCTAATCTAAGGCAACCTAACATCTCGGATGTAACATTTGACAACATTCCAGGCGTGTCGGTCCCTACGTCTCGGTGGTAATATTAATGCGTCTATAACGGCAACGTAACAACTCGGATGTAATATTTTACAACATTCCTGGCGTGTCGGACCCTACTTCTCGGTGGGAACATTATATGAGTCTATAGCGTTGTATATCCTAATCCAAGGCAACCTATTATGTCAGACGTAATATTTTACAATCTTCCTGGCGTGTCGGTGCATACTTTTCGGAGGTAACATTACATGCGTCTATAACGGCATATATCCTAATCTAAGGCAACCTAAAATCTCGGATGCAATATTTGACAGCATTCCTGGCCTGTCGAACCCTACTTCTCGGAGGGAACAGTATATACGTCTGTAACGTTATATATCCTAACCTAAGGCAACCTAACATCTCGGATGTAACATTTGACAACATTCCAGGCGTGTCGGGCCCTACGTCTCGGAGGTAACATTACATGCGTCTATAACGTTATATATCCTAACCTAAGGCAACCTAACATCTCCGATGCACTATTTGACAACATTCCTGGACTGTCAAACCCTATCTCTCGGTGGGAACAGTATATACGTTTATAACGATATATATCCTAACCTAAGGCAACCTAACATCTCGGATGCAATATTTGACAACATTCCTGGCCTGTCGAACCCTACTTCTCGGAGGGAACAGTATATACGTCTATAACGTCATATATCCTAACCTAAGGCAACCTAACATCTCGGATGTAACATTTGACAACATTCCAGGCGTGTCGGTCCCTACGTCTCGGTGGTAACATTACATGCGTCTATAACGTTATATATCCTAATCTAAGGCAATCTAACATCTCGGATGCAATATTTGACAATATTCCTGGCCTGTCGAACCCTGCTTCTCGGAGGGAACAGTATATACGTCTATAACGTCATATATCCTAACCTGAGGCAACATAACATCTCGGATGTAACATTCGACAACATTCCAGGCATGTCGGTCCCTACGTCTCGGTGGTAACATTACATGCGTCTATAACGTTATATATCCTAATCTAAGGCAACCTAACATCTCGGATGTAACATTTGACAACATTCCAGGCGTGTCGGTCCCTACGTCTCGGTGGTAATATTAATGCGTCTATAACGGCAACGTAACAACTCGGATGTAATATTTTACAACATTCCTGGCGTGTCGGACCCTACTTCTCGGTGGGAACATTATATGAGTCTATAGCGTTGTATATCCTAATCCAAGGCAACCTATTATGTCAGACGTAATATTTTACAATATTCCTGGCGTGTCGGTGCATACTTTTCGGAGGTAACATTACATGCGTCTATAACGGCATATATCCTAATCTAAGGCAACCTAACATCTCGGATGCAATATTTGACAACATTCCTGGCCTGTCGACCCCTACTTCTCGGAGGGAACAGCATATACGTCTATAACGTCATATATCCTAACCTAAGGCAACCTAACATCTCGGATGTAACATTTGCCAACATTCCAGGCGTGTCGGTCCCTACGTCTCAGTGGTAACGTTACATGCGTCTATAACGATATATACCCTAACCTAAGACAACCTAAAATCTCGGATGCAATATTTGACAGCATTCCTGGCCTGTCGAACCCTACTTCTCGGAGGGAACAGTATATACGTCTGTAACGTTATATATCCTAACCTAAGGCAACCTAACATCTCGGATGTAACATTTGACAACATTCCAGGCGTGTCGGGCCCTACGTCTCGGAGGTAACATTACATGCGTCTATAACGTTATATATCCTAACCTAAGGCAACCTAACATCTCCGATGCACTATTTGACAACATTCCTGGACTGTCAAACCCTATCTCTCGGTGGGAACAGTATATACGTTTATAACGATATATATCCTAACCTAAGGCAACCTAACATCTCGGATGTAACATTTGACAACATTCCAGGCGTGTCGGTCCCTACGTCTCGGTGGTAATATTAATGCGTCTATAACGGCAACGTAACAACTCGGATGTAATATTTTACAACATTCCTGGCGTGTCGGACCCTACTTCTCGGTGGGAACATTATATGAGTCTATAGCGTTGTATATCCTAATCCAAGGCAACCTATTATGTCAGACGTAATATTTTACAATCTTCCTGGCGTGTCGGTGCATACTTTTCGGAGGTAACATTACATGCGTCTATAACGGCATATATCCTAATCTAAGGCAACCTAACATCTCGGATGCAATATTTGACAACATTCCTGGCCTATCGAACCCTACTTCTCGGAGGGAACAGCATATACGTCTATAACGTCATATATCCTAACCTAAGGCAACCTACAACTCGGATGTAACATTTGACAACATTTCTGGCGTGTCGGACCCTACTTCTCGGTGGGAACAGTATATACGTCTATAACGCTATATATCCTAACCTATGGCAACCTGACATCTCGGATGTAATATTCTACAACCTTCCAGGCGTGTCGGACCCTACTTCTCGGAGGGAACAGTATATACGTCTATAACGGTATATATCCTAACCTAAGGCAACCTGACATCTCGGATGTAATATTCTACAACCTTCCAGGCGTGTCGGACCCTAATTCTGGGTGGGAACATTATATGCGTCTATAACGTTGTATATCCTAATCTAAGGCAACCTAACATCTCGGATGCAATATTTGACAACATTCCAGGCGTGTCGGTCCCTACTTCTCGGTGGTAACATTACATGCGTCTATAACGTTATATATCCTAACCTAAGGCAACCTAACAACTCGGATGTAACATTTGACAACATTTCTGGCGTGTCGGACCCTACTTCTCGGTGGGAACAGTATATACGTCTATAACGGTATATATCCTAACCTAAGGCAACCTGACATCTCGGATGTAATATTCTACAACCTTCCAGGCGTGTCGGACCCTACTTATCGGTGGGAACATTATATGCGTCTATAACGTTGTATAGCCTAATCTAAGGCAACCTAACATCTCGGATGCAATATTTGACAACATTCCTGGCCTGTCGACCCCTACTTCTCGGAGGGAACGGCATATACGTCTATAACGTCATATATCCTAACCTAAGGCAACCTAACATCTCGGATGCACTATTTGACAACATTCCTGGACTGTCAAACCCTATCTCTCGGTGGCAACAGTATATACGTCTATAACGATATATATCGTAACCTAAGGCAACCTAACATCTCGGATGTAACATTTGACAACATTCCAGGCGTGTCGGTCCCTACGTCTCGATGGTAACATGAATGCGTCTATAACGGCAACGTAACAAGTCGGATGTAATATTTTACATCATTCCAGGCGTGTCGGACCCTAAATCTCGGTGGGAACATTATATGAGTCTATAACGTTGTATATCCTAATCTAAGGCAACCTATTATCTCAGACGTAATATTTTACAATATTCCTGGCGTGTGAGTGCATACTTTTCGGTGGTAACATTAAATGCGTCTATAACGGTATATATCGTAATCTAAGGCAACCTAACATCTCGGATGCAATATTTGACAACATTCCTGGCCTGTCGAACCCTACGTCTCGGAGGTAACAGTATATACGTCTATAACGTCATATATCCTAACTTAAGGCAACCTAACATCTCGGATGTAACATTTGACAACATTCCAGGCGTGTCGGTCCCTACGTCTCGGTGGTAACATTACATGCGTCTATAACGTTATATATCCTAACCTAAGGCAACCTAACATCTCGGATGCAATATTTGACAACATTCCTGGCCTGTCGAACCCTACCTCTCGGTGGGAACAGTATATACGTTTATAACGATATATATCCTAACCTAAGGCAACCTAACATCTCGGATGCAATATTTGACAACATTCCTGGCCTGTCGAACCCTACTTCTCGGAGGGAACAGTATATACGTCTATAACGT
This sequence comes from Xylocopa violacea, assembly GCA_963969225.1. Lineage (NCBI taxonomy): Eukaryota > Metazoa > Arthropoda > Insecta > Hymenoptera > Apidae > Xylocopa > Xylocopa violacea. The sequence goes on from CAXAJV010000922.1 coordinate 138,469, forward strand.
CATATATCCTAACCTAAGGCAACCTAACATCTCGGATGTAACATTTGACAACATTCCAGGCGTGTCGATCCCTACGTCTCGGTGGTAACGTTACATGCGTCTATAACGTTATGTATCCTAACCTAAGGCAACCTAACATCTCGGATGCAATATTTGACAACATTCCTGGCCTGTCGAATCCTACTTCTCGGAGGGAACAGTATATACGTCTAAAACGTCATATATCCTAACCTAAGGCAACCTAAAATCTCGGATGTAACATTTGACAACATTCCAGGCGTGTCGGTCCCTACGTCTCGGTGGTAACGTTAATGCGTCTATTACGGCAACGTAACAACTCGGATGTAATATTTTACAACATTCCTGGCGTGTCGGACCCTACTTCTCGGTGGGAACATTATATGAGTCTATAACGTTGTATATCCTAATCCAAGGCAACCTATTATGTCAGACGTAATATTTTACAATATTCCTGACGTGTCGGTGCATACTTTTCGGAGGTAACATTACATGCGTCTATAACGGCATATATCCTAATCTAAGGCAACCTAACATCTCGGATGCAATATTTGACAACATTCCTGGCCTGTCGAACCCTACTTCTCGGAGGGAACAGTATATACGTCTATAACGTTATATATCCTAACCTAAGGCAACCTGACATGTCGGATGTAATATTCTACATCATTCCAGGCGTGTCGGACCCTACTTCTCGGTGGGAACATTATATGAGTCTATAACGTTCTATATCCTAATCTAAGGCAACCTATTATCTCAGACGTAATATTTTACAATATTCCTGGCGTGTGAGTGCACACTTTTCGGTGGTAACATTACATGCGTCTATAACGGTATATATCCTAATCCAAGGCAACCTAACATGTCGGATGCAATATTTGACAATATTCCTGGCCTGTCGAACCCTACTTCTCGGTGGGAACAGTATATACGTCTGTAACGTTATATATCCTAACCTAAGGCAACCTAACATCTCGGATGTAACATTTGACAACATTCCAGGCGTGTCGGGCCCTACGTCTCGGAGGTAACATTACATGCGTCTATAACGTTATATATCCTAACCTAAGGCAACCTAACATCTCGGATGCACTATTTGACAACATTCCTGGACTGTCAAACCCTATCTCTCGGTGGGAACAGTATATACGTCTATAACGATATATATCGTAACCTAAGGCAACCTAACATCTCGGATGTAACATTTGACAACATTCCAGGCGTGTCGGTCCCTACGTCTCGATGGTAACATGAATGCGTCTATAACGGCAACGTAACAACTCGGATGTAATATTTTACATCATTCCAGGCGTGTCGGACCCTAAATCTCGGTGGGAACATTATATGAGTCTATAACGTTGTATATCCTAATCTAAGGCAACCTATTATCTCAGACGTAATATTTTACAATATTCCTGGCGTGTGAGTGCATACTTTTCGGTGGTAACATTAAATGCGTCTATAACGGTATATATCCTAATCTAAGGCAACCTAACATCTCGGATGCAATATTTGACAACATTCCTGGCCTGTCGAACCCAACGTCTCGGTGGTAACATTAATGCGTCTATAACTGCAACGTAACAACTCGGATGTAATATTTTACAACATTCCTGGCGTGTCGGACCCTACTTCTCGGTGGGAACATTATATGAGTCTATAACGTTGTATATCCTAATCCAAGGCAACCTATTATGTCAGACGTAATATTTTACAATATTCCTGGCGTGTCGGTGCATACTTTTCGGAGGTAACATTACATGCGTCTATAACGGCATATATCCTAATCTAAGGCAACCTTACATCTCGGATGCAATATTTGACAACATTCCTGGCCTGTCGAACCCTACTTCTCGGAGGGAACAGTATATACGTCTATAACGTTATATATCCTAACCTAAGGCAACCTGACATGTCGGATGTAATATTCTACATCATTCCAGGCGTGTCGGACCCTACTTCTCGGTGGGAACATTATATGAGTCTATAACGTTCTATATCCTAATCTAAGGCAACCTATTATCTCAGACGTAATATTTTACAATATTCCTGGCGTGTGAGTGCATACTTTTCGGTGGTAACATTACATGCGTCTATAACGGTATATATCCTAATCTAAGGCAACCTAACATCTCGGATGCAATATTTGACAGCATTCCTGGCCTGTCGAACCCTACTTCTCGGAGGGAACAGTATATACGTCTGTAACGTTATATATCCTAACCTAAGGCAACCTAACATCTCGGATGTAACATTTGACAACATTCCAGGCGTGTCGGGCCCTACGTCTCGGAGGTAACATTACATGCGTCTATAACGTTATATATCCTAACCTAAGGCAACCTAACATCTCGGATGCACTATTTGACAACATTCCTGGACTGTCAAACCCTATCTCTCGGTGGGAACAGTATATACGTCTATAACGATATATATCGTAACCTAAGGCAACCTAACATCTCGGATGTAACATTTGACAACATTCCAGGCGTGTCGGTCCCTACGTCTCGATGGTAACATGAATGCGTCTATAACGGCAACGTAACAACTCGGATGTAATATTTTACATCATTCCAGGCGTGTCGGACCCTAAATCTCGGTGGGAACATTATATGAGTCTATAACGTTGTATATCCTAATCTAAGGCAACCTATTATCTCAGACGTAATATTTTACAATATTCCTGGCGTGTGAGTGCATACTTTTCGGTGGTAACATTAAATGCGTCTATAACGGTATATATCCTAATCTAAGGCAACCTAACATCTCGGATGCAATATTTGACAACATTCCTGGCCTGTCGAACCCTACGTCTCGGTGGTAACATTAATGCGTCTATAACTGCAACGTAACAACTCGGATGTAATATTTTACAACATTCCTGGCGTGTCGGACCCTACTTCTCGGTGGGAACATTATATGAGTCTATAACGTTGTATATCCTAATCCAAGGCAACCTATTATGTCAGACGTAATATTTTACAATATTCCTGGCGTGTCGGTGCATACTTTTCGGAGGTAACATTACATGCGTCTATAACGGCATATATCCTAATCTAAGGCAACCTTACATCTCGGATGCAATATTTGACAACATTCCTGGCCTGTCGAACCCTACTTCTCGGAGGGAACAGTATATACGTCTATAACGTTATATATCCTAACCTAAGGCAACCTGACATGTCGGATGTAATATTCTACATCATTCCAGGCGTGTCGGACCCTACTTCTCGGTGGGAACATTATATGAGTCTATAACGTTCTATATCCTAATCTAAGGCAACCTATTATCTCAGACGTAATATTTTACAATATTCCTGGCGTGTGAGTGCATACTTTTCGGTGGTAACATTACATGCGTCTATAACGGTATATATCCTAATCTAAGGCAACCTAACATCTCGGATGCAATATTTGACAGCATTCCTGGCCTGTCGAACCCTACTTCTCGGAGGGAACAGTATATACGTCTGTAACGTTATATATCCTAACCTAAGGCAACCTAACATCTCGGATGTAACATTTGACAACATTCCAGGCGTGTCGGGCCCTACGTCTCGGAGGTAACATTACATGCGTCTATAACGTTATATATCCTAACCTAAGGCAACCTAACATCTCCGATGCACTATTTGACAACATTCCTGGACTGTCAAACCCTATCTCTCGGTGGGAACAGTATATACGTTTATAACGATATATATCCTAACCTAAGGCAACCTAACATCTCGGATGCAATATTTGACAACATTCCTGGCCTGTCGAACCCTACTTCTCGGAGGGACCAGTATATACGTCTATAACGTCATATATCCTAACCTAAGGCAACCTAACATCTCGGATGTAACATTTGACAACATTCCAGGCGTGTCGGTCCCTACGTCTCGGTGGTAACATTACATGCGTCTATAACGTTATATATCCTAATCTAAGGCAATCTAACATCTCGGATGCAATATTTGACAATATTCCTGGCCTGTCGAACCCTACTTCTCGGAGGGAACAGTATATACGTCTATAACGTCATATATCCTAACCTGAGGCAACATAACATCTCGGATGTAACATTCGACAACATTCCAGGCATGTCGGTCCCTACGTCTCGGTGGTAACATTACATGCGTCTATAACGTTATATATCCTAATCTAAGGCAACCTAACATCTCGGATGTAACATTTGACAACATTCCAGGCGTGTCGGTCCCTACGTCTCGGTGGTAATATTAATGCGTCTATAACGGCAACGTAACAACTCGGATGTAATATTTTACAACATTCCTGGCGTGTCGGACCCTACTTCTCGGTGGGAACATTATATGAGTCTATAGCGTTGTATATCCTAATCCAAGGCAACCTATTATGTCAGACGTAATATTTTACAATATTCCTGGCGTGTCGGTGCATACTTTTCGGAGGTAACATTACATGCGTCTATAACGGCATATATCCTAATCTAAGGCAACCTAACATCTCGGATGCAATATTTGACAACATTCCTGGCCTGTCGAACCCTACTTCTCGGAGGGAACAGCATATACGTCTATAACGTCATATATCCTAACCTAAGGCAACCTAACATCTCGGATGTAACATTTGACAACATTCCAGGCGTGTCGATCCCTACGTCTCGGTGGTAACGTTACATGCGTCTATAACGTCATATATCCTAACCTAAGGCAACCTAACATCTCGGATGTAACATTTGACAACATTCCAGGCGTGTCGGTCCCTACGTCTCGGTGGTAACATTACATGCGTCTATAACGTTATATATCCTAATCTAAGGCAACCTAACATCTCGGATGCAATATTTGACAATATTCCTGGCCTGTCGAACCCTACTTCTCGGAAGGAACAGTATATACGTCTATAACGTCATATATCCTAACCTGAGGCAACATAACATCTCGGATGTAACATTCGACAACATTCCAGGCATGTCGGTCCCTACGTCTCGGTGGTAACATTACATGCGTCTATAACGTTATATATCCTAATCTAAGGCAACCTAACATCTCGGATGTAACATTTGACAACATTCCAGGCGTGTCGGTCCCTACGTCTCGGTGGTAACATTAATGCGTCTATAACGGCAACGTAACAACTCGGATGTAATATTTTACATCATTCCTGGCGTGTCGGACCCTACTTCTCGGTGGGAACATTATATGAGTCTATAGCGTTGTATATCCTAATCCAAGGCAACCTATTATGTCAGACGTAATATTTTACAATATTCCTGGCGTGTCGGTGCATACTTTTCGGAGGTAACATTACATGCGTCTATAACGGCATATATCCTAATCTAAGGCAACCTAACATCTCGGATGCAATGTTTGACAACATTCCTGGCCTGTCGAACCCTACTTCTCGGAGGGAACAGCATATACGTCTATAACGTCATATATCCTAACCTAAGGCAACCTAACATCTCGGATGTAACATTTGACAACATTCCAGGCGTGTCGATCCCTACGTCTCGGTGGTAACGTTACATGCGTCTATAACGTCATATATCCTAACCTAAGGCAACCTAACATCTCGGATGTAACATTTGACAACATTCCAGGCGTGTCGGTCCCTACGTCTCGGTGGTAACATTACATGCGTCTATAACGTTATATGTCCTAATCTAAGGCAACCTAACATCTCGGGTGCAATATTTGACAATATTCCTGGCTTGTCGAACCCTGCTTCTCGGAGGGAACAGTATATACGTCTATAACGTCATATATCCTAACCTGAGGCAACATAACATCTCGGATGTAACATTCGACAACATTCCAGGCATGTCGGTCCCTACGTCTCGGTGGTAACATTACATGCGTCTATAACGTTATATATCCTAATCTAAGGCAACCTAACATCTCGGATGTAACATTTGACAACATTCCAGGCGTGTCGGTCCCTACGTCTCGGTGGTAACATTAATGCGTCTATAACGGCAACGTAACAACTCGGATGTAATATTTTACATCATTCCTGGCGTGTCGGACCCTACTTCTCGGTGGGAACATTATATGAGTCTATAGCGTTGTATATCCTAATCCAAGGCAACCTATTATGTCAGACGTAATATTTTACAATATTCCTGGCGTGTCGGTGCATACTTTTCGGAGGTAACATTACATGCGTCTATAACGGCATATATCCTAATCTAAGGCAACCTAACATCTCGGATGCAATATTTGACAACATTCCTGGCCTGTCGAACCCTACTTCTCGGAGGGAACAGCATATACGTCTATAACGTCATATATCCTAACCTAAGGCAACCTAACATCTCGGATGTAACATTTGACAACATTCCAGGCGTGTCGATCCCTACGTCTCGGTGGTAACGTTACATGCGTCTATAACGTCATATATCCTAACCTAAGGCAACCTAACATCTCGGATGTAACATTTGACAACATTCCAGGCGTGTCGGTCCCTACGTCTCGGTGGTAACATTACATGCGTCTATAACGTTATATGTCCTAATCTAAGGCAACCTAACATCTCGGGTGCAATATTTGACAATATTCCTGGCTTGTCGAACCCTGCTTCTCGGAGGGAACAGTATATACGTCTATAACGTCATATATCCTAACCTGAGGCAACATAACATCTCGGATGTAACATTCGACAACATTCCAGGCATGTCGGTCCCTACGTCTCGGTGGTAACATTACATGCGTCTATAACGTTATATATCCTAATCTAAGGCAACCTAACATCTCGGATGTAACATTTGACAACATTCCAGGCGTGTCGGTCCCTACGTCTCGGTGGTAACATTAATGCGTCTATAACGGCAACGTAACAACTCGGATGTAATATTTTACATCATTCCTGGCGTGTCGGACCCTACTTCTCGGTGGGAACATTATATGAGTCTATAGCGTTGTATATCCTAATCCAAGGCAACCTATTATGTCAGACGTAATATTTTACAATATTCCTGGCGTGTCGGTGCATACTTTTCGGAGGTAACATTACATGCGTCTATAACGGCATATATCCTAATCTAAGGCAACCTAACATCTCGGATGCAATATTTGACAACATTCCTGGCCTGTCGAACCCTACTTCTCGGAGGGAACAGCATATACGTCTATAACGTCATATATCCTAACCTAAGGCAACCTAACATCTCGGATGTAACATTTGACAACATTCCAGGAGTGTCGATCCCTACGTCTCGGTGGTAACGTTACATGCGTCTATAACGTTATATATCCTAACCTAAGGCAACCTAACAACTCGGATGTAACATTTGACAACATTTCTGGCGTGTCGGACCCTACTTCTCGGTGGGAACAGTATATACGTCTATAACGCTATATATCCTAACCTAAGGCAACCTGACATCTCGGATGTAATATTCTACAACCTTCCACGCGTGTCGGACCCTACTTATCGGTGGGAACATTATATGCGTCTATAACGTTGTATAGCCTAATCTAAGGCAACCTAACATCTCGGATGCAATATTTGACAACATTCCTGGCCTGTCGACCCCTACTTCTCGGAGGGAACAGCATATACGTCTATAACGTCATATATCCTAACCTAAGGCAACCTAACATCTCGGATGTAACATTTGCCAACATTCCAGGCGTGTCGGTCCCTACGTCTCAGTGGTAACGTTACATGCGTCTATAACGATATATACCCTAACCTAAGACAACCTAAAATCTCGGATGCAATATTTGACAGCATTCCTGGCCTGTCGAACCCTACTTCTCGGAGGGAACAGTATATACGTCTGTAACGTTATATATCCTAACCTAAGGCAACCTAACATCTCGGATGTAACATTTGACAACATTCCAGGCGTGTCGGGCCCTACGTCTCGGAGGTAACATTACATGCGTCTATAACGTTATATATCCTAACCTAAGGCAACCTAACATCTCCGATGCACTATTTGACAACATTCCTGGACTGTCAAACCCTATCTCTCGGTGGGAACAGTATATACGTTTATAACGATATATATCCTAACCTAAGGCAACCTAACATCTCGGATGCAATATTTGACAACATTCCTGGCCTGTCGAACCCTACTTCTCGGAGGGAACAGTATATACGTCTATAACGTCATATATCCTAACCTAAGGCAACCTAACATCTCGGATGTAACATTTGACAACATTCCAGGCGTGTCGGTCCCTACGTCTCGGTGGTAACATTACATGCGTCTATAACGTTATATATCCTAATCTAAGGCAATCTAACATCTCGGATGCAATATTTGACAATATTCCTGGCCTGTCGAACCCTACTTCTCGGAGGGAACAGTATATACGTCTATAACGTCATATATCCTAACCTGAGGCAACATAACATCTCGGATGTAACATTCGACAACATTCCAGGCATGTCGGTCCCTACGTCTCGGTGGTAACATTACATGCGTCTATAACGTTATATATCCTAATCTAAGGCAACCTAACATCTCGGATGTAACATTTGACAACATTCCAGGCGTGTCGGTCCCTACGTCTCGGTGGTAATATTAATGCGTCTATAACGGCAACGTAACAACTCGGATGTAATATTTTACAACATTCCTGGCGTGTCGGACCCTACTTCTCGGTGGGAACATTATATGAGTCTATAGCGTTGTATATCCTAATCCAAGGCAACCTATTATGTCAGACGTAATATTTTACAATATTCCTGGCGTGTCGGTGCATACTTTTCGGAGGTAACATTACATGCGTCTATAACGGCATATATCCTAATCTAAGGCAACCTAACATCTCGGATGCAATATTTGACAACATTCCTGGCCTATCGAACCCTACTTCTCGGAGGGAACAGCATATACGTCTATAACGTCATATATCCTAACCTAAGGCAACCTAACATCTCGGATGTAACATTTGACAACATTCCAGGCGTGTCGATCCCTACGTCTCGGTGGTAACGTTACATGCGTCTATAACGTCATGTATCCTAACCTAAGGCAACCTAACATCTCGGATGTAACATTTGACAACATTCCAGGCGTGTCGGTCCCTACGTCACGGTGGTAACATTACATGCGTCTATAACGTTATATATCCTAATCTAAGGCAACCTAACATCTCGGATGCAATATTTGACAATATTCCTGGCCTGTCGAACCCTACTTCTCGGAGGGAACAGTATATACGTCTATAACGTCATATATCCTAACCTGAGGCAACATAACATCTCGGATGTAACATTCGACAACATTCCAGGCATGTCGGTCCCTACGTCTCGGTGGTAACATTACATGCGTCTATAACGTTATATATCCTAATCTAAGGCAACCTAACATCTCGGATGTAACATTTGACAACATTCCAGGCGTGTCGGTCCCTACGTCTCGGTGGTAACATTAATGCGTCTATAACGGCAACGTAACAACTCGGATGTAATATTTTACATCATTCCTGGCGTGTCGGACCCTACTTCTCGGTGGGAACATTATATGAGTCTATAGCGTTGTATATCCTAATCCAAGGCAACCTATTATGTCAGACGTAATATTTTACAATATTCCTGGCGTGTCGGTGCATACTTTTCGGAGGTAACATTACATGCGTCTATAACGGCATATATCCTAATCTAAGGCAACCTAACATCTCGGATGCAATATTTGACAACATTCCTGGCCTGTCGAACCCTACTTCTCGGAGGGAACAGCATATACGTCTATAACGTCATATATCCTAACCTAAGGCAACCTAACATCTCGGCTGTAACATTTGACAACATTCCAGGCGTGTCGATCCCTACGTCTCGGTGGTAACGTTACATGCGTCTATAACGTTATATATCCTAACCTAAGGCAACCTAACAACTCGGATGTAACATTTGACAACATTTCTGGCGTGTCGGACCCTACTTCTCGGTGGGAACAGTATATACGTCTATAACGCTATATATCCTAACCTAAGGCAACCTGACATCTCGGATGTAATATTCTACAACCTTCCAGGCGTGTCGGACCCTACTTCTCGGAGGGAACAGTATATACGTCTATAACGGTATATATCCTAACCTAAGGCAACCTCACATCTCGGATGTAATATTCTACAACCTTCCAGGCGTGTCGGACCCTAATTCTGGGTGGGAACATTATATGCGTCTATAACGTTGTATATCCTAATCTAAGGCAACCTAACATCTCGGATGCAATATTTGACAACATTCCAGGCGTGTCGGTCCCTACTTCTCGGTGGTAACATTACATGCGTCTATAACGTTATATATGCTAACCTAAGGCAACCTAACAACTCGGATGTAACATTTGACAACATTTCTGGCGTGTCGGACCCTACTTCTCGGTGGGAACAGTATATACGTCTATAACGGTATATATCCTAACCTAAGGCAACCTGACATCTCGGATGTAATATTCTACAACCTTCCAGGCGTGTCGGACCCTACTTATCGGTGGGAACATTATATGCGTCTATAACGTTGTATAGCCTAATCTAAGGCAACCTAACATCTCGGATGCAATATTTGACAACATTCCTGGCCTGTCGACCCCTACTTCTCGGAGGGAACGGCATATACGTCTATAACGTCATATATCCTAACCTAAGGCAACCTAACATCTCGGATGCACTATTTGACAACATTCCTGGACTGTCAAACCCTATCTCTCGGTGGCAACAGTATATACGTCTATAACGATATATATCGTAACCTAAGGCAACCTAACATCTCGGATGTAACATTTGACAACATTCCAGGCGTGTCGGTCCCTACGTCTCGATGGTAACATGAATGCGTCTATAACGGCAACGTAACAAGTCGGATGTAATATTTTACATCATTCCAGGCGTGTCGGACCCTAAATCTCGGTGGGAACATTATATGAGTCTATAACGTTGTATATCCTAATCTAAGGCAACCTATTATCTCAGACGTAATATTTTACAATATTCCTGGCGTGTGAGTGCATACTTTTCGGTGGTAACATTAAATGCGTCTATAACGGTATATATCCTAATCGAAGGCAACCTAACATCTCGGATGCAATATTTGACAACATTCCTGGCCTGTCGAACCCTACGTCTCGGAGGTAACAGTATATACGTCTATAACGTCATATATCCTAACCTAAGGCAACCTAACATCTCGGATGTAACATTTGACAACATTCCAGGCGTGTCGGTCCCTACGTTTCGGTGGTAACATTACATGCGTCTATAACGTTATATATCCTAACCTAAGGCAACCTAACATCTCGGATGCAATATTTGACAACATTCCAGGCGTGTCGATCCCTACGTCTCGGTGGTAACGTTACATGCGTCTATAACGTTATATATCCTAACCTAAGGCAACCTAACATCTCGGATGCAATATTTAACAACATTCCTGGCCTGTCGAATCCTACTTCTCGGAGGGAACAGTATATACGTCTAAAACGTCATATATCCTAACCTAAGGCAACCTAAAATCTCGGATGTAACATTTGACAACATTCCAGGCGTGTCGGTCCCTACGTCTCGGTGGTAACATTAATGCGTCTATAACGTTAACGTAGCAACTCGGATGTAATATTTTACAACATTCCTGGCGTGTCGGACCCTACTTCACGGTGGGAACAGTATATACGTCCATAACGTTATATATCCTAACCTAAGGCAACCTTACATCTCGGATGCAATATTTGACAACATTCCTGGCCTGTCGGACCCTACTTCTCGGAGGGAACAGTATATGCGTCTGTAACGTTATATATCCTAACCTAAGGCAACCTAACGTCTCGGATGTAACATTTGACAACATTCCAGGCGTGTCGGTCCCTACGTCTCGGTGGTAACATTAATGCGTCTATAACGGCAACGTAACAACTCGGATGTAATATTTTACAACATTCCTGGCGTGTCGGACCCTACTTCTCGGTGGGAACATTATATGAGTCTATAACGTTGTATATCCTAATCCAAGGCAACCTATTATGTCAGACGTAATATTTTACAATATTCCTGGCGTGTCGGTGCATACTTTTCGGAGGTAACATTACATGCGTCTATAACGGCATATATCCTAATCTAAGGCAACCTAACATCTCGGATGCAATATTTGACAACATTCCTGGCCTGTCGAACCCTACTTCTCGGAGGGAACAGTATATACGTCTATAACGTTATATATCCTAACCTAAGGCAACCTGACATGTCGGATGTAATATTCTACATCATTCCAGGCGTGTCGGACCCTACTTCTCGGTGGGAACATTATATGAGTCTATAACGTTCTATATCCTAATCTAAGGCAACCTATTATCTCAGACGTAATATTTTACAATATTCCTGGCGTGTGAGTGCACACTTTTCGGTGGTAACATTACATGCGTCTATAACGGTATATATCCTAATCTAAGGCAACCTAACATCTCGGATGCAATATTTGACAACTTTCCTGGCCTGTCGAACCCTACTTCTCGGAGGGAACAGTATATACGTCTATAACGTTATATATCCTAACCTAAGGCAACCTAACATCTCGGATGTAACATTTGACAACATTCCAGGCGTGTCGGTCCCTACTTCTCGGTGGTAACATTACATGCGTCTATATCGTTATATATCCTAATCCAAGGCAACCTAACATGTCGGATGCAATATTTGACAATATTCCTGGCCTGTCGAACCCTACTTCTCGGTGGGAACAGTATATACGTCTGTAACGTTATATATCCTAACCTAAGGCAACCTAACATCTCGGATGTAACATTTGACAACATTCCAGGCGTGTCGGGCCCTACGTCTCGGAGGTAACATTACATGCGTCTATAACGTTATATATCCTAACCTAAGGCAACCTAACATCTCGGATGCAGTATTTGACAACATTCCTGGACTGTCAAACCCTATCTCTTGGTGGGAACAGTATATACGTCTATAACGATATATATCGTAACCTAAGGCAACCTAACATCTCGGATGTAACATTTGACAACATTCCAGGCGTGTCGGTCCCTACGTCTCGATGGTAACATGAATGCGTCTATAACGGCAACGTAACAACTCGGATGTAATATTTTACATCATTCCAGGCGTGTCGGACCCTAAATCTCGGTGGGAACATTATATGAGTCTATAACGTTGTATATCCTAATCTAAGGCAACCTATTATCTCAGACGTAATATTTTACAATATTCCTGGCGTGTGAGTACATACTTTTCGGTGGTAACATTAAATGCGTCTATAACGGTATATATCCTAATCTAAGGCAACCTAACATCTCGGATGCAATATTTGACAACATTCCTGGCCTGTCGAACCCTACGTCTCGGTGGTAACATTAATGCGTCTATAACTGCAACGTAACAACTCGGATGTAATATTTTACAACATTCCTGGCGTGTCGGACCCTACTTCTCGGTGGGAACATTATATGAGTCTATAACGTTGTATATGCTAATCCAAGGGAACCTATTATATCAGACGTAATGTTTTACAATATTCCTGGCGTGTCGGTGCATACTTTTCGGAGGTAACATTACATGCGTCTATAACGGCATATATCCTAATCTAAGGCAACCTAACATCTCGGATGCAATATTTGACAACATTCCTGGCCTGTCGAACCCTACTTCTCGGAGGGAACAGTATATACGTCTATAACGTTATATATCCTAACCTAAGGCAACCTGACATGTCGGATGTAATATTCTACATCATTCCAGGCGTGTCGGACCCTACTTCTCGGTGGGAACATTATATGAGTCTATAACGTTCTATATCCTAATCTAAGGCAACCTATTATCTCAGACGTAATATTTTACAATATTCCTGGCGTGTGAGTGCATACTTTTCGGTGGTAACATTACATGCGTCTATAACGGTATATATCCTAATCTAAGGCAACCTAACATCTCGGATGCAATATTTGACAATATTCCTGGCCTGTCGAACCCTACTTCTCGGTGGGAACAGTATATACGTCTATAACGGTATATATACTAACCTAAGGCAACTTGACATCTCGGATGTAATATTCTACAACCTTCCACGCGTGTCGGACCCTACTTATCGGTGGGAACATTATATGCGTCTATAACGTTGTATAGCCTAATCTAAGGCAACCTAACATCTCGGATGCAATATTTGACAACATTCCTGGCCTGTCGACCCCTACTTCTCGGAGGGAACAGCATATACGTCTATAACGTCATATATCCTAACCTAAGGCAACCTAACATCTCGGATGTAACATTTGCCAACATTCCAGGCGTGTCGGTCCCTACGTCTCAGTGGTAACGTTACATGCGTCTATAACGATATATACCCTAACCTAAGACAACCTAAAATCTCGGATGCAATATTTGACAGCATTCCTGGCCTGTCGAACCCTACTTCTCGGAGGGAACAGTATATACGTCTGTAACGTTATATATCCTAACCTAAGGCAACCTAACATCTCGGATGTAACATTTGACAACATTCCAGGCGTGTCGGGCCCTACGTCTCGGAGGTAACATTACATGCGTCTATAACGTTATATATCCTAACCTAAGGCAACCTAACATCTCGGATGCAATATTTGACAACATTCCTGGCCTGTCGAACCCTACTTCTCGGAGGGACCAGTATATACGTCTATAACGTCATATATCCTAACCTAAGGCAACCTAACATCTCGGATGTAACATTTGACAACATTCCAGGCGTGTCGGTCCCTACGTCTCGGTGGTAACATTACATGCGTCTATAACGTTATATATCCTAATCTAAGGCAATCTAACATCTCGGATGCAATATTTGACAATATTCCTGGCCTGTCGAACCCTACTTCTCGGAGGGAACAGTATATACGTCTATAACGTCATATATCCTAACCTGAGGCAACATAACATCTCGGATGTAACATTCGACAACATTCCAGGCATGTCGGTCCCTACGTCTCGGTGGTAACATTACATGCGTCTATAACGTTATATATCCTAATCTAAGGCAACCTAACATCTCGGATGTAACATTTGACAACATTCCAGGCGTGTCGGTCCCTACGTCTCGGTGGTAACATTACATGCGTCTATAACGTTACATATCCTAATCTAAGGCAACCTAACATCTCGGATGTAACATTTGACAACATTCCAGGCGTGTCGGTCCCTACGTCTCGGTGGTAATATTAATGCGTCTATAACGGCAACGTAACAACTCGGATGTAATATTTTACAACATTCCTGGCGTGTCGGACCCTACTTCTCGGTGGGAACATTATATGAGTCTATAGCGTTTTATATCCTAATCCAAGGCAACCTATTATGTCAGACGTAATATTTTACAATATTCCTGGCGTGTCGGTGCATACTTTTCGGAGGTAACATTACATGCGTCTATAACGGCATATATCCTAATCTAAGGCAACCTAACATCTCGGATGCAATATTTGACAACATTCCTGGCCTGTCGAACCCTACTTCTCGGAGGGAACAGCATATACGTCTATAACGTCATATATCCTAACCTAAGGCAACCTAACATCTCGGATGTAACATTTGACAACATTCCAGGCGTGTCGATCCCTACGTCTCGGTGGTAACGTTACATGCGTCTATAACGTCATATATCCTAACCTAAGGCAACCTAACATCTCGGATGTAACATTTGACAACATTCCAGGCGTGTCGGTCCCTACGTCTCGGTGGTAACATTACATGCGTCTATAACGTTATATATCCTAATCTAAGGCAACCTAACATCTCGGATGCAATATTTGACAATATTCCTGGCCTGTCGAACCCTACTTCTCGGAGGGAACAGTATATACGTCTATAACGTCATATATCCTAACCTGAGGCAACATAACATCTCGGATGTAACATTCGACAACATTCCAGGCATGTCGGTCCCTACGTCTCGGTGGTAACATTACATGCGTCTATAACGTTATATATCCTAATCTAAGGCAACCTAACATCTCGGATGTAACATTTGACAACATTCCAGGCGTGTCGGTCCCTACGTCTCGGTGGTAACATTAATGAGTCTATAACGGCAACGTAACAACTCGGATGTAATATTTTACATCATTCCTGGCGTGTCGGACCCTACTTCTCGGTGGGAACATTATATGAGTCTATAGCGTTGTATATCCTAATCCAAGGCAACCTATTATGTCAGACGTAATATTTTACAATATTCCTGGCGTGTGAGTGCATACTTTTCGGTGGTAACATTAAATGCGTCTATAACGGTATATATCCTAATCGAAGGCAACCTAACATCTCGGATGCAATATTTGACAACATTCCTGGCCTGTCGAACCCTACGTCTCGGAGGTAACAGTATATACGTCTATAACGTCATATATCCTAACCTAAGGCAACCTAACATCTCGGATGTAACATTTGACAACATTCCAGGCGTGTCGGTCCCTACGTCTCGGTGGTAACATTACATGCGTCTATAACGTTATATATCCTAACCTAAGGCAACCTAACATCTCGGATGCAATATTTGACAACATTCCAGGCGTGTCGATCCCTACGTCTCGGTGGTAACGTTACATGCGTCTATAACGTTATATATCCTAACCTAAGGCAACCTAACATCTCGGATGCAATATTTAACAACATTCCTGGCCTGTCGAATCCTACTTCTCGGAGGGAACAGTATATACGTCTAAAACGTCATATATCCTAACCTAAGGCAACCTAAAATCTCGGATGTAACATTTGACAACATTCCAGGCGTGTCGGTCCCTACGTCTCGGTGGTAACATTAATGCGTCTATAACGTTAACGTAGCAACTCGGATGTAATATTTTACAACATTCCTGGCGTGTCGGACCCTACTTCACGGTGGGAACAGTATATACGTCCATAACGTTATATATCCTAACCTATGGCAACCTTACATCTCGGATGCAATATTTGACAACATTCCTGGCCTGTCGAACCCTACTTCTCGGAGGGAACAGTATATACGTCTGTAACGTTATATATCCTAACCTAAGGCAACCTAACGTCTCGGATGTAACATTTGACAACATTCCAGGCGTGTCGGTCCCTACGTCTCGGTGGTAACATTAATGCGTCTATAACGGCAACGTAACAACTCGGATGTAATATTTTACAACATTCCTGGCGTGTCGGACCCTACTTCTCGGTGGGAACATTATATGAGTCTATAACGTTGTATATCCTAATCCAAGGCAACCTATTATGTCAGACGTAATATTTTACAATATTCCTGGCGTGTCGGTGCATACTTTTCGGAGGTAACATTACATGCGTCTATAACGGCATATATCCTAATCTAAGGCAACCTAACATCTCGGATGCAATATTTGACAACATTCCTGGCCTGTCGAACCCTACTTCTCGGAGGGAACAGTATATACGTCTATAACGTTATATATCCTAACCTAAGGCAACCTGACATGTCGGATGTAATATTCTACATCATTCCAGGCGTGTCGGACCCTACTTCTCGGTGGGAACATTATATGAGTCTATAACGTTCTATATCCTAATCTAAGGCAACCTATTATCTCAGACGTAATATTTTACAATATTCCTGGCGTGTGAGTGCACACTTTTCGGTGGTAACATTACATGCGTCTATAACGGTATATATCCTAATCTAAGGCAACCTAACATCTCGGATGCAATATTTGACAACTTTCCTGGCCTGTCGAACCCTACTTCTCGGAGGGAACAGTATATACGTCTATAACGTTATATATCCTAACCTAAGGCAACCTAACATCTCGGATGTAACATTTGACAACATTCCAGGCGTGTCGGTCCCTACTTCTCGGTGGTAACATTACATGCGTCTATATCGTTATATATCCTAATCCAAGGCAACCTAACATGTCGGATGCAATATTTGACAATATTCCTGGCCTGTCGAACCCTACTTCTCGGTGGGAACAGTATATACGTCTGTAACGTTATATATCCTAACCTAAGGCAACCTAACATCTCGGATGTAACATTTGACAACATTCCAGGCGTGTCGGGCCCTACGTCTCGGAGGTAACATTACATGCGTCTATAACGTTATATATCCTAACCTAAGGCAACCTAACATCTCGGATGCACTATTTGACAACATTCCTGGACTGTCAAACCCTATCTCTCGGTGGGAACAGTATATACGTCTATAACGATATATATCGTAACCTAAGGCAACCTAACATCTCGGATGTAACATTTGACAACATTCCAGGCGTGTCGGTCCCTACGTCTCGATGGTAACATGAATGCGTCTATAACGGCAACGTAACAACTCGGATGTAATATTTTACATCATTCCAGGCGTGTCGGACCCTAAATCTCGGTGGGAACATTATATGAGTCTATAACGTTGTATATCCTAATCTAAGGCAACCTATTATCTCAGACGTAATATTTTACAATATTCCTGGCGTGTGAGTACATACTTTTCGGTGGTAACATTAAATGCGTCTATAACGGTATATATCCTAATCTAAGGCAACCTAACATCTCGGATGCAATATTTGACAACATTCCTGGCCTGTCGAACCCTACGTCTCGGTGGTAACATTAATGCGTCTATAACTGCAACGTAACAACTCGGATGTAATATTTTACAACATTCCTGGCGTGTCGGACCCTACTTCTCGGTGGGAACATTATATGAGTCTATAACGTTGTATATGCTAATCCAAGGGAACCTATTATGTCAGACGTAATGTTTTACAATATTCCTGGCGTGTCGGTGCATACTTTTCGGAGGTAACATTACATGCGTCTATAACGGCATATATCCTAATCTAAGGCAACCTAACATCTCGGATGCAATATTTGACAACATTCCTGGCCTGTCGAACCCTACTTCTCGGAGGGAACAGTATATACGTCTATAACGTTATATATCCTAACCTAAGGCAACCTGACATGTCGGATGTAATATTCTACATCATTCCAGGCGTGTCGGACCCTACTTCTCGGTGGGAACATTATATGAGTCTATAACGTTCTATATCCTAATCTAAGGCAACCTATTATCTCAGACGTAATATTTTACAATATTCCTGGCGTGTGAGTGCATACTTTTCGGTGGTAACATTACATGCGTCTATAACGGTATATATCCTAATCTAAGGCAACCTAACATCTCGGATGCAATATTTGACAATATTCCTGGCCTGTCGAACCCTACTTCTCGGTGGGAACAGTATATACGTCTATAACGGTATATATACTAACCTAAGGCAACTTGACATCTCGGATGTAATATTCTACAACCTTCCACGCGTGTCGGACCCTACTTATCGGTGGGAACATTATATGCGTCTATAACGTTGTATAGCCTAATCTAAGGCAACCTAACATCTCGGATGCAATATTTGACAACATTCCTGGCCTGTCGACCCCTACTTCTCGGAGGGAACAGCATATACGTCTATAACGTCATATATCCTAACCTAAGGCAACCTAACATCTCGGATGTAACATTTGCCAACATTCCAGGCGTGTCGGTCCCTACGTCTCAGTGGTAACGTTACATGCGTCTATAACGATATATACCCTAACCTAAGACAACCTAAAATCTCGGATGCAATATTTGACAGCATTCCTGGCCTGTCGAACCCTACTTCTCGGAGGGAACAGTATATACGTCTGTAACGTTATATATCCTAACCTAAGGCAACCTAACATCTCGGATGTAACATTTGACAACATTCCAGGCGTGTCGGGCCCTACGTCTCGGAGGTAACATTACATGCGTCTATAACGTTATATATCCTAACCTAAGGCAACCTAACATCTCGGATGCAATATTTGACAACATTCCTGGCCTGTCGAACCCTACTTCTCGGAGGGACCAGTATATACGTCTATAACGTCATATATCCTAACCTAAGGCAACCTAACATCTCGGATGTAACATTTGACAACATTCCAGGCGTGTCGGTCCCTACGTCTCGGTGGTAACATTACATGCGTCTATAACGTTATATATCCTAATCTAAGGCAATCTAACATCTCGGATGCAATATTTGACAATATTCCTGGCCTGTCGAACCCTACTTCTCGGAGGGAACAGTATATACGTCTATAACGTCATATATCCTAACCTGAGGCAACATAACATCTCGGATGTAACATTCGACAACATTCCAGGCATGTCGGTCCCTACGTCTCGGTGGTAACATTACATGCGTCTATAACGTTATATATCCTAATCTAAGGCAACCTAACATCTCGGATGTAACATTTGACAACATTCCAGGCGTGTCGGTCCCTACGTCTCGGTGGTAACATTACATGCGTCTATAACGTTATATATCCTAATCTAAGGCAACCTAACATCTCGGATGTAACATTTGACAACATTCCAGGCGTGTCGGTCCCTACGTCTCGGTGGTAATATTAATGCGTCTATAACGGCAACGTAACAACTCGGATGTAATATTTTACAACATTCCTGGCGTGTCGGACCCTACTTCTCGGTGGGAACATTATATGAGTCTATAGCGTTTTATATCCTAATCCAAGGCAACCTATTATGTCAGACGTAATATTTTACAATATTCCTGGCGTGTCGGTGCATACTTTTCGGAGGTAACATTACATGCGTCTATAACGGCATATATCCTAATCTAAGGCAACCTAACATCTCGGATGCAATATTTGACAACATTCCTGGCCTGTCGAACCCTACTTCTCGGAGGGAACAGCATATACGTCTATAACGTCATATATCCTAACCTAAGGCAACCTAACATCTCGGATGTAACATTTGACAACATTCCAGGCGTGTCGATCCCTACGTCTCGGTGGTAACGTTACATGCGTCTATAACGTCATATATCCTAACCTAAGGCAACCTAACATCTCGGATGTAACATTTGACAACATTCCAGGCGTGTCGGTCCCTACGTCTCGGTGGTAACATTACATGCGTCTATAACGTTATATATCCTAATCTAAGGCAACCTAACATCTCGGATGCAATATTTGACAATATTCCTGGCCTGTCGAACCCTACTTCTCGGAGGGAACAGTATATACGTCTATAACGTCATATATCCTAACCTGAGGCAACATAACATCTCGGATGTAACATTCGACAACATTCCAGGCATGTCGGTCCCTACGTCTCGGTGGTAACATTACATGCGTCTATAACGTTATATATCCTAATCTAAGGCAACCTAACATCTCGGATGTAACATTTGACAACATTCCAGGCGTGTCGGTCCCTACGTCTCGGTGGTAACATTAATGAGTCTATAACGGCAACGTAACAACTCGGATGTAATATTTTACATCATTCCTGGCGTGTCGGACCCTACTTCTCGGTGGGAACATTATATGAGTCTATAGCGTTGTATATCCTAATCCAAGGCAACCTATTATGTCAGACGTAATATTTTACAATATTCCTGGCGTGTGAGTGCATACTTTTCGGTGGTAACATTAAATGCGTCTATAACGGTATATATCCTAATCGAAGGCAACCTAACATCTCGGATGCAATATTTGACAACATTCCTGGCCTGTCGAACCCTACGTCTCGGAGGTAACAGTATATACGTCTATAACGTCATATATCCTAACCTAAGGCAACCTAACATCTCGGATGTAACATTTGACAACATTCCAGGCGTGTCGGTCCCTACGTCTCGGTGGTAACATTACATGCGTCTATAACGTTATATATCCTAACCTAAGGCAACCTAACATCTCGGATGCAATATTTGACAACATTCCAGGCGTGTCGATCCCTACGTCTCGGTGGTAACGTTACATGCGTCTATAACGTTATATATCCTAACCTAAGGCAACCTAACATCTCGGATGCAATATTTAACAACATTCCTGGCCTGTCGAATCCTACTTCTCGGAGGGAACAGTATATACGTCTAAAACGTCATATATCCTAACCTAAGGCAACCTAAAATCTCGGATGTAACATTTGACAACATTCCAGGCGTGTCGGTCCCTACGTCTCGGTGGTAACATTAATGCGTCTATAACGTTAACGTAGCAACTCGGATGTAATATTTTACAACATTCCTGGCGTGTCGGACCCTACTTCACGGTGGGAACAGTATATACGTCCATAACGTTATATATCCTAACCTAAGGCAACCTTACATCTCGGATGCAATATTTGACAACATTCCTGGCCTGTCGAACCCTACTTCTCGGAGGGAACAGTATATACGTCTGTAACGTTATATATCCTAACCTAAGGCAACCTAACGTCTCGGATGTAACATTTGACAACATTCCAGGCGTGTCGGTCCCTACGTCTCGGTGGTAACATTAATGCGTCTATAACGGCAACGTAACAACTCGGATGTAATATTTTACAACATTCCTGGCGTGTCGGACCCTACTTCTCGGTGGGAACATTATATGAGTCTATAACGTTGTATATCCTAATCCAAGGCAACCTATTATGTCAGACGTAATATTTTACAATATTCCTGGCGTGTCGGTGCATACTTTTCGGAGGTAACATTACATGCGTCTATAACGGCATATATCCTAATCTAAGGCAACCTAACATCTCGGATGCAATATTTGACAACATTCCTGGCCTGTCGAACCCTACTTCTCGGAGGGAACAGTATATACGTCTATAACGTTATATATCCTAACCTAAGGCAACCTGACATGTCGGATGTAATATTCTACATCATTCCAGGCGTGTCGGACCCTACTTCTCGGTGGGAACATTATATGAGTCTATAACGTTCTATATCCTAATCTAAGGCAACCTATTATCTCAGACGTAATATTTTACAATATTCCTGGCGTGTGAGTGCACACTTTTCGGTGGTAACATTACATGCGTCTATAACGGTATATATCCTAATCTAAGGCAACCTAACATCTCGGATGCAATATTTGACAACTTTCCTGGCCTGTCGAACCCTACTTCTCGGAGGGAACAGTATATACGTCTATAACGTTATATATCCTAACCTAAGGCAACCTAACATCTCGGATGTAACATTTGACAACATTCCAGGCGTGTCGGTCCCTACTTCTCGGTGGTAACATTACATGCGTCTATATCGTTATATATCCTAATCCAAGGCAACCTAACATGTCGGATGCAATATTTGACAATATTCCTGGCCTGTCGAACCCTACTTCTCGGTGGGAACAGTATATACGTCTGTAACGTTATATATCCTAACCTAAGGCAACCTAACATCTCGGATGTAACATTTGACAACATTCCAGGCGTGTCGGGCCCTACGTCTCGGAGGTAACATTACATGCGTCTATAACGTTATATATCCTAACCTAAGGCAACCTAACATCTCGGATGCACTATTTGACAACATTCCTGGACTGTCAAACCCTATCTCTCGGTGGGAACAGTATATACGTCTATAACGATATATATCGTAACCTAAGGCAACCTAACATCTCGGATGTAACATTTGACAACATTCCAGGCGTGTCGGTCCCTACGTCTCGATGGTAACATGAATGCGTCTATAACGGCAACGTAACAACTCGGATGTAATATTTTACATCATTCCAGGCGTGTCGGACCCTAAATCTCGGTGGGAACATTATATGAGTCTATAACGTTGTATATCCTAATCTAAGGCAACCTATTATCTCAGACGTAATATTTTACAATATTCCTGGCGTGTGAGTACATACTTTTCGGTGGTAACATTAAATGCGTCTATAACGGTATATATCCTAATCTAAGGCAACCTAACATCTCGGATGCAATATTTGACAACATTCCTGGCCTGTCGAACCCTACGTCCCGGAGGTAACAGTATATACGTCTATAACGTCATATATCCTAACCTAAGGCAACCTAACATCTCGGATGTAACATTTGACAACATTCCAGGCGTGTCGGTCCCTACGTCTCGGTGGTAACATTACATGCGTCTATAACGTTATATATCCTAACCTAAGGCAACCTAACATCTCGGATGCAATATTTGACAACATTCCTGGCCTGTCGAACCCTACCTCTCGGTGGGAACAGTATATACGTTTATAACGATATATATCCTAACCTAAGGCAACCTAACATCTCGGATGTAACATTTGACAACATTCCAGGCGTGTCGGTCCCTACGTCTCAGTGGTAACATTAATGCGTCTATAACTGCAACGTAACAACTCGGATGTAATATTTTACAACATTCCTAGCGTGTCGGACCCTACTTCTCGGTGTGAACATTATATGAGTCTATAACGTTGTATATCCTAATCCAAGGCAACCTATTATGTCAGACGTAATATTTTACAATATTCCTGGCGTGTCGGTGCATACTTTTCGGAGGTAACATTACATGCGTCTATAACGGTATATATCCTAATCTAAGGCAACCTAACATCTCGAATGCAATATTTGACAATATTCCTGGCCTGTCGAAACCTACTTCTCGGTGGGAACAGTATATACGTCTATAACGGTATATATCCTAACCTAAGGCAACCTGACATCTCGGATGTAATATTCTACAACCTTCCAGGCGTGTCGGACCCTACTTATCGGTGGGAACATTATATGCGTCTATAACGTTGTATAGCCTAATCTAAGGCAACCTAACATCTCGGATGCAATATTTGACAACATTCCTGGCCTGTCGACCCCTACTTCTCGGAGGGAACAGCATATACGTCTATAACGTCATATATCCTAACCTAAGGCAACCTAACATCTCGGATGTAACATTTGACAACATTCCAGGCGTGTCGATCCCTACGTCTCGGAGGGAACAGTATATACGTCTATAACGGTATATATCCTAACCTAAGGCAACCTGACATCTCGAATGTAATATTCTACAACCTTCCAGGCGTGTCGGACCCTAATTCTGGGTGGGAACATTATATGCGTCTATAACGTTGTATATCCTAATCTAAGGCAACCTAACATCTCGGATGCAATATTTGACAACATTCCAGGCGTGTCGGTCCCTACTTCTCGGTGGTAACATTACATGCGTCTATAACGTTATATATCCTAACCTAAGGCAACCTAACAACTCGGATGCAATATTTGACAACATTCCTGGCCTGTCGACCCCTACTTCTCGGAGGGAACAGCATATACGTCTATAACGTCATATATCCTAACCTAAGGCAACCTAACATCTCGGATGCACTATTAGACAACATTCCTGGACTGTCAAACCCTATCTCTCGGTGGCAACAGTATATACGTCTATAACGATATATATCGTAACCTAAGGCAACCTAACATCTCGGATGTAACATTTGACAACATTCCAGGCGTGTCGGTCCCTACGTCTCGATGGTAACATGAATGCGTCTATAACGGCAACGTAACAACTCGGATGTAATATTTTACATCATTCCAGGCGTGTCGGACCCTAAATCTCGGTGGGAACATTATATGAGTCTATAACGTTGTATATCCTAATCTAAGGCAACCTATTATCTCAGACGTAATATTTTACAATATTCCTGGCGTGTGAGTGCATACTTTTCGGTGGTAACATTAAATGCGTCTATAACGGTATATATCCTAATCTAAGGCAACCTAACATCTCGGATGCAATATTTGACAACATTCCTGGCCTGTCGAACCCTACGTCCCGGAGGTAACAGTATATACGTCTATAACGTCATATATCCTAACCTAAGGCAACCTAACATCTCGGATGTAACATTTGACAACATTCCAGGCGTGTCGGTCCCTACGTCTCGGTGGTAACATTACATGCGTCTATAACGTTATATATCCTAACCTAAGGCAACCTAACATCTCGGATGCAATATTTGACAACATTCCTGGCCTGTCGAACCCTACCTCTCGGTGGGAACAGTATATACGTTTATAACGATATATATCCTAACCTAAGGCAACCTAACATCTCGGATGTAACATTTGACAACATTCCAGGCGTGTCGGTCCCTACGTCTCAGTGGTAACATTAATGCGTCTATAACTGCAACGTAACAACTCGGATGTAATATTTTACAACATTCCTAGCGTGTCGGACCCTACTTCTCGGTGTGAACATTATATGAGTCTATAACGTTGTATATCCTAATCCAAGGCAACCTATTATGTCAGACGTAATATTTTACAATATTCCTGGCGTGTCGGTGCATACTTTTCGGAGGTAACATTACATGCGTCTATAACGGCATATATCCTAATCTAAGGCAACCTAACATCTCGGATGCAATATTTGACAACATTCCTGGCCTGTCGAACCCTACTTCTCGGAGGGAACAGTATATACGTCTATAACGTTATATATCCTAACCTAAGGCAACCTGAAATGTCGGATGTAATATTCTACATCATTCCAGGCGTGTCGGACCCTACTTCTCGGTGGGAACATTATATGAGTCTATAACGTTCTATATCCAAATCTAAGGCAACCTATTATCTCAGACGTAATATTTTACAATATTCCTGGCGTGTGAGTGCATACTTTTCGGTGATAACATTACATGCGTCTATAACGGTATATATCCTAATCTAAGGCAACCTAACATCTCGAATGCAATATTTGACAATATTCCTGGCCTGTCGAACCCTACTTCTCGGTGGGAACAGTATATACGTCTATAACGGTATATATCCTAACCTAAGGCAACCTGACATCTCGGATGTAATATTCTACAACCTTCCAGGCGTGTCGGACCCTACTTATCGGTGGGAACATTATATGCGTCTATAACGTTGTATAGCCTAATCTAAGGCAACCTAACATCTCGGATGCAATATTTAACAAAATTCCTGGCCTGTCGACCCCTACTTCTCGGAGGGAAAAGCATATACGTCTATAACGTCATATATCCTAACCTAAGGCAACCTATCATCTCGGATGTAACATTTGCCAACATTCCAGGCGTGTCGGTCCCTACGTCTCAGTGGTAACGTTACATGCGTCTATAACGATATATACCCTAACCTAAGACAACCTAAAATCTCGGATGCAATATTTGACAGCATTCCTGGCCTGTCGAACCCTACTTCTCGGAGGGAACAGTATATACGTCTGTAACGTTATATATCCTAACCTAAGGCAACCTAACATCTCGGATGTAACATTTGACAACATTCCAGGCGTGTCGGTCCCTACGTCTCGGTGGTAACATTAATGCGTCTATAACTGCAACGTAACAACTCGGATGTAATATTTTACAACATTCCTAGCGTGTCGGACCCTACTTCTCGGTGTGAACATTATATGAGTCTATAACGTTGTATATCCTAATCCAAGGCAACCTATTATGTCAGACGTAATATTTTACAATATTCCTGGCGTGTCGGTGCATACTTTTCGGAGGTAACATTACATGCGTCTATAACGGCATATATCCTAATCTAAGGCAACCTAACATCTCGGATGCAATATTTAACAACATTCCTGGCCTGTCGAACCCTACTTCTCGGAGGGAACAGTATATACGTCTATAACGTTATATATCCTAACCTAAGGCAACCTGAAATGTCGGATGTAATATTCTACATCATTCCAGGCGTGTCGGACCCTACTTCTCGGTGGGAACATTATATGAGTCTATAACGTTCTATATCCTAATCTAAGGCAACCTATTATCTCAGACGTAATATTTTACAATATTCCTGGCGTGTGAGTGCATACTTTTCGGTGATAACATTACATGCGTCTATAACGGTATATATCCTAATCTAAGGCAACCTAACATCTCGAATGCAATATTTGACAATATTCCTGGCCTGTCGAAACCTACTTCTCGGTGGGAACAGTATATACGTCTATAACGGTATATATCCTAACCTAAGGCAACCTGACATCTCGGATGTAATATTCTACAACCTTCCAGGCGTGTCGGACCCTACTTATCGGTGGGAACATTATATGCGTCTATAACGTTGTATAGCCTAATCTAAGGCAACCTAACATCTCGGATGCAATATTTGACAACATTCCTGGCCTGTCGACCCCTACTTCTCGGAGGGAACAGCATATACGTCTATAACGTCATATATCCTAACCTAAGGCAACCTAACATCTCGGATGTAACATTTGACAACATTCCAGGCGTGTCGATCCCTACGTCTCGGAGGGAACAGTATATACGTCTATAACGGTATATATCCTAACCTAAGGCAACCTGACATCTCGAATGTAATATTCTACAACCTTCCAGGCGTGTCGGACCCTAATTCTGGGTGGGAACATTATATGCGTCTATAACGTTGTATATCCTAATCTAAGGCAACCTAACATCTCGGATGCAATATTTGACAACATTCCAGGCGTGTCGGTCCCTACTTCTCGGTGGTAACATTACATGCGTCTATAACGTTATATATCCTAACCTAAGGCAACCTAACAACTCGGATGCAATATTTGACAACATTCCTGGCCTGTCGACCCCTACTTCTCGGAGGGAACAGCATATACGTCTATAACGTCATATATCCTAACCTAAGGCAACCTAACATCTCGGATGCACTATTAGACAACATTCCTGGACTGTCAAACCCTATCTCTCGGTGGCAACAGTATATACGTCTATAACGATATATATCGTAACCTAAGGCAACCTAACATCTCGGATGTAACATTTGACAACATTCCAGGCGTGTCGGTCCCTACGTCTCGATGGTAACATGAATGCGTCTATAACGGCAACGTAACAACTCGGATGTAATATTTTACATCATTCCAGGCGTGTCGGACCCTAAATCTCGGTGGGAACATTATATGAGTCTATAACGTTGTATATCCTAATCTAAGGCAACCTATTATCTCAGACGTAATATTTTACAATATTCCTGGCGTGTGAGTGCATACTTTTCGGTGGTAACATTAAATGCGTCTATAACGGTATATATCCTAATCTAAGGCAACCTAACATCTCGGATGCAATATTTGACAACATTCCTGGCCTGTCGAACCCTACGTCCCGGAGGTAACAGTATATACGTCTATAACGTCATATATCCTAACCTAAGGCAACCTAACATCTCGGATGTAACATTTGACAACATTCCAGGCGTGTCGGTCCCTACGTCTCGGTGGTAACATTACATGCGTCTATAAC
The DNA here is from genome assembly GCA_963969225.1 of Xylocopa violacea. Lineage (NCBI taxonomy): Eukaryota > Metazoa > Arthropoda > Insecta > Hymenoptera > Apidae > Xylocopa > Xylocopa violacea. Next base: position 167,475 of record CAXAJV010000922.1, read on the forward strand.
GTTATATATCCTAACCTAAGGCAACCTAACATCTCGGATGCAATATTTGACAACATTCCTGGCCTGTCGAACCCTACCTCTCGGTGGGAACAGTATATACGTTTATAACGATATATATCCTAACCTAAGGCAACCTAACATCTCGGATGTAACATTTGACAACATTCCAGGCGTGTCGGTCCCTACGTCTCAGTGGTAACATTAATGCGTCTATAACTGCAACGTAACAACTCGGATGTAATATTTTACAACATTCCTAGCGTGTCGGACCCTACTTCTCGGTGTGAACATTATATGAGTCTATAACGTTGTATATCCTAATCCAAGGCAACCTATTATGTCAGACGTAATATTTTACAATATTCCTGGCGTGTCGGTGCATACTTTTCGGAGGTAACATTACATGCGTCTATAACGGCATATATCCTAATCTAAGGCAACCTAACATCTCGGATGCAATATTTGACAACATTCCTGGCCTGTCGAACCCTACTTCTCGGAGGGAACAGTATATACGTCTATAACGTTATATATCCTAACCTAAGGCAACCTGAAATGTCGGATGTAATATTCTACATCATTCCAGGCGTGTCGGACCCTACTTCTCGGTGGGAACATTATATGAGTCTATAACGTTCTATATCCAAATCTAAGGCAACCTATTATCTCAGACGTAATATTTTACAATATTCCTGGCGTGTGAGTGCATACTTTTCGGTGATAACATTACATGCGTCTATAACGGTATATATCCTAATCTAAGGCAACCTAACATCTCGAATGCAATATTTGACAATATTCCTGGCCTGTCGAACCCTACTTCTCGGTGGGAACAGTATATACGTCTATAACGGTATATATCCTAACCTAAGGCAACCTGACATCTCGGATGTAATATTCTACAACCTTCCAGGCGTGTCGGACCCTACTTATCGGTGGGAACATTATATGCGTCTATAACGTTGTATAGCCTAATCTAAGGCAACCTAACATCTCGGATGCAATATTTAACAAAATTCCTGGCCTGTCGACCCCTACTTCTCGGAGGGAACAGCATATACGTCTATAACGTCATATATCCTAACCTAAGGCAACCTATCATCTCGGATGTAACATTTGCCAACATTCCAGGCGTGTCGGTCCCTACGTCTCAGTGGTAACGTTACATGCGTCTATAACGATATATACCCTAACCTAAGACAACCTAAAATCTCGGATGCAATATTTGACAGCATTCCTGGCCTGTCGAACCCTACTTCTCGGAGGGAACAGTATATACGTCTGTAACGTTATATATCCTAACCTAAGGCAACATAACATCTCGGATGTAACATTTGACAACATTCCAGGCGTGTCGGGCCCTACGTCTCGGAGGTAACATTACATGCGTCTATAACGTTATATATCCTAACCTAAGGCAACCTAACATCTCGGATGCACTATTTGACAACATTCCTGGACTGTCAAACCCTATCTCTCGGTGGGAACAGTATATACGTTTATAACGATATATATCCTAACCTAAGGCAACCTAACATCTCGGATGCAATATTTGACAACATTCCTGGCCTGTCGAACCCTACTTCTCGGAGGGAACAGTATATACGTCTGTAACGTTATATATCCTAACCTAAGGCAACCTAACATCTCGGATGTAACATTTGACAACATTCCAGGCGTGTCGGTCCCTACGTCTCGGTGGTAACATTAATGCGTCTATAACTGCAACGTAACAACTCGGATGTAATATTTTACAACATTCCTAGCGTGTCGGACCCTACTTCTCGGTGTGAACATTATATGAGTCTATAACGTTGTATATCCTAATCCAAGGCAACCTATTATGTCAGACGTAATATTTTACAATATTCCTGGCGTGTCGGTGCATACTTTTCGGAGGTAACATTACATGCGTCTATAACGGCATATATCCTAATCTAAGGCAACCTAACATCTCGGATGCAATATTTAACAACATTCCTGGCCTGTCGAACCCTACTTCTCGGAGGGAACAGTATATACGTCTATAACGTTATATATCCTAACCTAAGGCAACCTGAAATGTCGGATGTAATATTCTACATCATTCCAGGCGTGTCGGACCCTACTTCTCGGTGGGAACATTATATGAGTCTATAACGTTCTATATCCTAATCTAAGGCAACCTATTATCTCAGACGTAATATTTTACAATATTCCTGGCGTGTGAGTGCATACTTTTCGGTGATAACATTACATGCGTCTATAACGGTATATATCCTAATCTAAGGCAACCTAACATCTCGAATGCAATATTTGACAATATTCCTGGCCTGTCGAAACCTACTTCTCGGTGGGAACAGTATATACGTCTATAACGGTATATATCCTAACCTAAGGCAACCTGACATCTCGGATGTAATATTCTACAACCTTCCAGGCGTGTCGGACCCTACTTATCGGTGGGAACATTATATGCGTCTATAACGTTGTATAGCCTAATCTAAGGCAACCTAACATCTCGGATGCAATATTTGACAACATTCCTGGCCTGTCGACCCCTACTTCTCGGAGGGAACAGCATATACGTCTATAACGTCATATATCCTAACCTAAGGCAACCTAACATCTCGGATGTAACATTTGACAACATTCCAGGCGTGTCGATCCCTACGTCTCGGAGGGAACAGTATATACGTCTATAACGGTATATATCCTAACCTAAGGCAACCTGACATCTCGAATGTAATATTCTACAACCTTCCAGGCGTGTCGGACCCTAATTCTGGGTGGGAACATTATATGCGTCTATAACGTTGTATATCCTAATCTAAGGCAACCTAACATCTCGGATGCAATATTTGACAACATTCCAGGCGTGTCGGTCCCTACTTCTCGGTGGTAACATTACATGCGTCTATAACGTTATATATCCTAACCTAAGGCAACCTAACAACTCGGATGCAATATTTGACAACATTCCTGGCCTGTCGACCCCTACTTCTCGGAGGGAACAGCATATACGTCTATAACGTCATATATCCTAACCTAAGGCAACCTAACATCTCGGATGCACTATTAGACAACATTCCTGGACTGTCAAACCCTATCTCTCGGTGGCAACAGTATATACGTCTATAACGATATATATCGTAACCTAAGGCAACCTAACATCTCGGATGTAACATTTGACAACATTCCAGGCGTGTCGGTCCCTACGTCTCGATGGTAACATGAATGCGTCTATAACGGCAACGTAACAACTCGGATGTAATATTTTACATCATTCCAGGCGTGTCGGACCCTAAATCTCGGTGGGAACATTATATGAGTCTATAACGTTGTATATCCTAATCTAAGGCAACCTATTATCTCAGACGTAATATTTTACAATATTCCTGGCGTGTGAGTGCATACTTTTCGGTGGTAACATTAAATGCGTCTATAACGGTATATATCCTAATCTAAGGCAACCTAACATCTCGGATGCAATATTTGACAACATTCCTGGCCTGTCGAACCCTACGTCCCGGAGGTAACAGTATATACGTCTATAACGTCATATATCCTAACCTAAGGCAACCTAACATCTCGGATGTAACATTTGACAACATTCCAGGCGTGTCGGTCCCTACGTCTCGGTGGTAACATTACATGCGTCTATAACGTTATATATCCTAACCTAAGGCAACCTAACATCTCGGATGCAATATTTGACAACATTCCTGGCCTGTCGAACCCTACCTCTCGGTGGGAACAGTATATACGTTTATAACGATATATATCCTAACCTAAGGCAACCTAACATCTCGGATGTAACATTTGACAACATTCCAGGCGTGTCGGTCCCTACGTCTCAGTGGTAACATTAATGCGTCTATAACTGCAACGTAACAACTCGGATGTAATATTTTACAACATTCCTAGCGTGTCGGACCCTACTTCTCGGTGTGAACATTATATGAGTCTATAACGTTGTATATCCTAATCCAAGGCAACCTATTATGTCAGACGTAATATTTTACAATATTCCTGGCGTGTCGGTGCATACTTTTCGGAGGTAACATTACATGCGTCTATAACGGCATATATCCTAATCTAAGGCAACCTAACATCTCGGATGCAATATTTGACAACATTCCTGGCCTGTCGAACCCTACTTCTCGGAGGGAACAGTATATACGTCTATAACGTTATATATCCTAACCTAAGGCAACCTGAAATGTCGGATGTAATATTCTACATCATTCCAGGCGTGTCGGACCCTACTTCTCGGTTGGAACATTATATGAGTCTATAACGTTCTATATCCAAATCTAAGGCAACCTATTATCTCAGACGTAATATTTTACAATATTCCTGGCGTGTGAGTGCATACTTTTCGGTGATAACATTACATGCGTCTATAACGGTATATATCCTAATCTAAGGCAACCTAACATCTCGAATGCAATATTTGACAATATTCCTGGCCTGTCGAACCCTACTTCTCGGTGGGAACAGTATATACGTCTATAACGGTATATATCCTAACCTAAGGCAACCTGACATCTCGGATGTAATATTCTACAACCTTCCAGGCGTGTCGGACCCTACTTATCGGTGGGAACATTATATGCGTCTATAACGTTGTATAGCCTAATCTAAGGCAACCTAACATCTCGGATGCAATATTTAACAAAATTCCTGGCCTGTCGACCCCTACTTCTCGGAGGGAACAGCATATACGTCTATAACGTCATATATCCTAACCTAAGGCAACCTATCATCTCGGATGTAACATTTGCCAACATTCCAGGCGTGTCGGTCCCTACGTCTCAGTGGTAACGTTACATGCGTCTATAACGATATATACCCTAACCTAAGACAACCTAAAATCTCGGATGCAATATTTGACAGCATTCCTGGCCTGTCGAACCCTACTTCTCGGAGGGAACAGTATATACGTCTGTAACGTTATATATCCTAACCTAAGGCAACATAACATCTCGGATGTAACATTTGACAACATTCCAGGCGTGTCGGGCCCTACGTCTCGGAGGTAACATTACATGCGTCTATAACGTTATATATCCTAACCTAAGGCAACCTAACATCTCGGATGCACTATTTGACAACATTCCTGGACTGTCAAACCCTATCTCTCGGTGGGAACAGTATATACGTTTATAACGATATATATCCTAACCTAAGGCAACCTAACATCTCGGATGCAATATTTGACAACATTCCTGGCCTGTCGAACCCTACTTCTCGGAGGGAACAGTATATACGTCTATAACGTCATATATCCTAACCTAAGGCAACCTAACATCTCGGATGTAACATTTGACAACATTCCAGGCGTGTCGGTCCCTACGTCTCGGTGGTAACATTACATGCGTCTATAACGTTATATATCCTAATCCAAGGCAACCTAACATCTCGGATGCAATATTTGACAATATTCCTGGCCTGTCGAACCCTACTTCTCGGAGGGAACAGTATATGCGTCTATAACGTCATATATCCTAACCTGAGGCAACATAACATCTCGGATGTAACATTTGCCAACATTCCAGGCGTGTCGGTCCCTACGTCTCAGTGGTAACGTTACATGCGTCTATAACGATATATACCCTAACCTAAGACAACCTAAGATCTCGGATGCAATATTTGACAGCATTCCTGGCCTGTCGAACCCTACTTCTCGGTGGTAACATTACATGCGTCTATAACGTTATATATCCTAATCTAAGGCAACCTAACATCTCGGATGCAATATTTGACAATATTCCTGGCCTGTCGAACCCTACTTCTCGGAGGGAACAGTATATACGTCTATAACGTCATATATCCTAACCTGAGGCAACATAACATCTCGGATGTAACATTCGACAACATTCCAGGCATGTCGGTCCCTACGTCTCGGTGGTAACATTACATGCGTCTATAACGTTATATATCCTAATCTAAGGCAACCTAACATCTCGGATGTAACATTTGACAACATTCCAGGCGTGTCGGTCCCTACGTCTCGGTGGTAACATTAATGCGTCTATAACGGCAACGTAACAACTCGGATGTAATATTTTACAACATTCCTGGCGTGTCGGACCCTACTTCTCGGTGGGAACATTATATGAGTCTATAGCGTTGCATATCCTAATCCAAGGCAACCTATTATCTCAGACGTAATATTTTACAATATTCCTGGCGTGTCGGTGCATACTTTTCGGAGGTAACATTACATGCGTCTATAACGGCATATATCCTAATCTAAGGCAACCTAACATCTCGGATGCAATATTTGACAACATTCCTGGCCTGTCGAACCCTACTTCTCGGAGGGAACAGCATATACGTCTATAACGTTATATATCCTAATCTAAGGCAACCAAACATCTCGGATGCAATATTTGACAATATTCCTGGCCTGTCGAACCCTACTTCTCGGTGGGAACAGTATATACGTCTATAACGGTATATATCCTAACCTAAGGCAACCTGACATCTCGGATGTAATATTCTACAACCTTCCAGGCGTGTCGGACCCTACTTATCGGTGGGAACATTATATGCGTCTATAACGTTGTATAGCCTAATCTAAGGCAACCTAACATCTCGGATGCAATATTTGACAACATTCCTGGCCTGTCGACCCCTACTTCTCGGAGGGAACAGCATATACGTCTATAACGTCATATATCCTAACCTAAGGCAACCTAACATCTCGGATGTAACATTTGCCTACATTCCAGGCGTGTCGGTCCCTACGTCTCAGTGGTAACGTTACATGTGTCTATAACGATATATACCCTAACCTAAGACAACCTAAAATCTCGGATGCAATATTTGACAGCATTCCTGGCCTGTCGAACCCTACTTCTCGGAGGGAACAGTATATACGTCTGTAACGTTATATATCCTAACCTAAGGCAACCTAACATCTCGGATGTAACATTTGACAACATTCCAGGTGTGTCGGGCCCTCCGTCTCGGAGGTAACATTACATGCGTCTATAACGTTATATATCCTAACCTAAGGCAACCTAACATCTCGGATGCACAATTTGACAACATTCCTGGACTGTCAAACCCTATCTCTCGGTGGGAACAGTATATACGTTTATAACGATATATATCCTAACCTAAGGCAACCTAACATCTCGGATGCAATATTTGACAACATTCCTGGCCTGTCGAACCCTACTTCTCGGAGGGAACAGTATATACGTCTATAACGTCATATATCCTAACCTAAGGCAACCTAACATCTCTTATGTAACATTTGACAACATTCCAGGCGTGTCGGTCCCTACGTCTCGGTGGTAACATTACATGCGTCTATAACGGTATATATCCTAATCTAAGGCAACCTAACTTCTCGGATGTAACATTTGACAACATTCCAGGCGTGTCGATCCCTACGTCTCGGTGGTAACGTTACATGCGTCTATAACGTTATATATCCTAACCTAAGGCAACCTAACAACTCGGATGTAACATTTGACATTTCTGGCGTGTCGGACCCTACTTCTCGGTGGGAACAGTATATACGTCTATAACGCTATATATCCTAACCTAAGGCAACCTGACATCTCGGATGTATTATTCTACAACCTTCCAGGCGTGTCGGACCCTACTTCTCGGAGGGAACAGTATATACGTCTATAACGGTATATATCCTAACCTAAGGCAACCTGACATTTCGGATGTAATATTCTACAACCTTCCAGGCGTGTCGGACCCTACCTATCGGTGGGAACATTATATGAGTCTACAACGTTGTATATTCTAATCCAAGGCAACCTATTATGTCAGACGTAATATTTTACAATATTCCTGGCGTGTCGGTGCATACTTTTCGGAGGTAACATTACATGCGTCTATAACGGCATATATCCTAATCTAAGGCAACCTAACATCTCGGATGCACTATTTGACAACATTCCTGGCCTGTCGAACCCTACTTCTCGGAGGGAACAGTATATACGTCTATAACGTCATATATCCTAACCTAAGGCAACCTAACATCTCGGATGTAACATTTGACAACATTCCAGGCGTGTCGGTCCCTACGTCTCGGTGGTAACATTACATGCGTCTATAACGTTATATATCCTAATCTAAGGCAACCTAACATCTCGGATGCAATATTTGACAATATTCCTGGCCTGTCGAACCCTACTTCTCGGAGGGAACAGTATATACGTCTGTAACGTTATATATCCTAACCTAAGGCAACCTAACATCTCGGATGTAACATTTGACAACATTCCAGGCGTGTCGGTCCCTACGTCTCGGTGGTAACATTACATGCGTCTATAACGATATATACCCTAACCTAAGACAACCTAAAATCTCGGATGCAATATTTGACAACATTCCTGGCGTGTCGAACCCTACTTCTCGGTGGGAACAGTATATACGTCCATAACGTTATATATCCTAACCTAAGGCAACCTTACATTTCGGATGCAATATTTGACAACATTCCTGGCCTGTCGAACCCTACTTCTCGGAGGGAACAGTATATACGTCTATAACGTTATATATCCTAACCTAAGGCAACCTAACATCTCGGATGTAACATTTGACAACATTCCAGGCGTGTCGGTCCCTACTTCTCGGTGGTAACATTAGATGCATCTATATCGTTATATATCCTAATCTAAGGCAACCTAACATCTCGGATGCAATATTTGACAATATTCCTGGCCTGTCGAACCCTACTTCTCGGTGGGAACAGTATATACGTCTATAACGGTATATATCCTAACCTAAGGCAACCTAACATCTCTTATGTAACATTTGACAACATTCGAGCCGTGTCGGTCCCTACGTCTCGGTGGTAACATTACATGCGTCTATAACGGTATATATCCTAATCTAAGGCAACCTAACATCTCGGATGTAACATTTGACAACATTCCAGGCGTGTCGGTCCCTACGTCTCGGTGGTAACATTAATGCGTCTATAACGGCAACGTAACAACTCGGATGTAATATTTTACAACATTCCTGGCGTGTCGGACCCTACTTCTCGGTGGGAACATTATATGAGTCTATAGCGTCACATATCCTAACCTAAGGCAACCTAACATCTCGGATGTAACATTTGACAACATTCCAGGCGTGTCGATCCCTACGTCTCGGTGGTAACATTACATGCGTCTAGAACGGCATATATCCTAATCTAAGGCAACCTAACATCTCGGATGCAATATTTGACAACATTCCTGGCCTGTCGAACCCTACTTCTCGGAGGGAACAGTATATACGTCTATAACGTTATATATCCTAACCTAAGGCAACCTGACATGTCGGATGTAATATTCTACATCATTCCAGGCGTGTCGGACCCTACTTCTCGGTGGGAACATTATATGAGTCTATAACGTTCTATATCCTAATCTAAGGCAACCTATTATCTCAGACGTAATATTTTACAATATTCCTGGCGTGTGAGTGCATACTTTTCGGTGGTAACATTACATGCGTCTATAACGGTATATATCCTAATATAAGGCAACCTAACATCTCGGATGCAATATTTGACAACATTCCTGGCCTGTCGACCCCTACTTCTCGGAGGGAACAGCATATACGTCTATAACGTCATATATCCTAACCTAAGGCAACCTAACATCTCGGATGTAACATTTGCCAACATTCCAGGCGTGTCGGTCCCTACGTCTCAGTGGTAACGTTACATGCGTCTATAACGATATATACCCTAACCTAAGACAACCTAAAATCTCGGATGCAATATTTGACAGCATTCCTGGCCTGTCGAACCCTACTTCTCGGAGGGAACAGTATATACGTCTGTAACGTTATATATCCTAACCTAAGGCAAACTAACATCTCGGATGTAACATTTGACAACATTCCAGGCGTGTCGGGCCCTACGTCTCGGAGGTAACATTACATGCGTCTATAACGTTATATATCCTAACCTAAGGCAACCTAACATCTCCGATGCACTATTTGACAACATTCCTGGACTGTCAAACCCTATCTCTCGGTGGGAACAGTACATACGTTTATAACGATATATATCCCAACCTAAGGCAACTTAACATCTCGGATGCAATATTTGACAACATTCCTGGCCTGTCGAACCCTACTTCTCGGAGGGAACAGTATATACGTCTATAACGCTATATATCCTAACCTAAGGCAACCTGACATCTCGGATGTAATATTCTACAACCTTCCAGGCGTGTCGGACCCTACTTCTCGGAGGGAACAGTATATACGTCTATAACGGTATATATCCTAACCTAAGGCAACCTGACATCTCGGATGTAATATTCTACAACCTTCCAGGCGTGTCGGACCCTAATTCTGGGTGGGAACATTATATGCGTCTATAACGTTGTATATCCTAATCTAAGGCAACCTAACATCTCGGATGCAATATTTGACAACATTCCAGGCGTGTCGGTCCCTACTTCTCGGTGGTGACATTACATGCGTCTATAACGTTATATATCCTAACCTAAGGCAACCTAACAACTCGGATGTAACATTTGACAACATTTCTGGCGTGTCGGACCCTACTTCTCGGTGGGAACAGTATATACGTCCATAACGTTATATATCCTAACCTAAGGCAACCTTACATCTCGGATGCAATATTTGACAACATTCCTGGCCTGTCGAACCCTACTTCTCGGAGGGAACAGTATATACGTCTATAACGTTATATATCCTAACCTAAGGCAACCTAACATCTCGGATGTAACATTTGACAACATTCCAGGCGTGTCGGTCCCTACTTCTCGGTGGTAACATTACATGCATCTATATCGTTATATATCCTAATCTAAGGCAACCTAACATCTCGGATGCAATATTTGACAATATTCCTGGCCTGTCGAACCCTACTTCTCGGTGGGAACAGTATATACGTCTATAACGGTATATATCCTAACCTAAGGCAACCTGACATCTCGGATGTAATATTCTACAACCTTCCAGGCGTGTCGGACCCTACTTATCGGTGGGAACATTATATGCGTCTATAACGTTGTATAGCCTAATCTAAGGCAACCTAACATCTCGGCTGCAATATTTGACAACATTCCTGGCCTGTCGACCCCTACTTCTCGGAGGGAACAGCATATACGTCTATAACGTCATATATCCTAACCTAAGGCAACCTAACATCTCGGATGTAACATTTGCCAACATTCCAGGCGTGTCGGTCCCTACGTCTCAGTGGTAACGTTACATGCGTCTATAACGATATATACCCTAACCTAAGACAACCTAAAATCTCGGATGCAATATTTGACAGCATTCCTGGCCTGTCGAACCCTACTTCTCGGAGGGAACAGTATATACGTCTGTAACGTTATATATCCTAACCTAAGGCCACCTAACATCTCGGATGTAACATTTGACAACATTCCAGGCGTGTCGGGCCCTACGTCTCGGAGGTAACATTACATGCGTCTATAACGTTATATATCCTAACCTAAGGCAACCTAACATCTCGGATGCACTATTTGACAACATTCCTGGACTGTCAAACCCTATCTCTCGGTGGGAAGAGTATATACGTTTATAACGATATATATCCTAACCTAAGGCAACCTAACATCTCGGATGCAATATTTGACAATATTCCTGGCCTGTCGAACCCTACTTCTCGGTGGGAACAGTATATACGTCTATAACGGTATATATCCTAACCTAAGGCAACCTAACATCTCTTATGTAACATTTGACAACATTCGAGCCGTGTCGGTCCCTACGTCTCGGTGGTAACATTACATGCGTCTATAACGGTATATATCCTAATCTAAGGCAACCTAACATCTCGGATGTAACATTTGACAACATTCCAGGCGTGTCGGTCCCTACGTCTCGGTGGTAACATTAATGCGTCTATAACGGCAACGTAACAACTCGGATGTAATATTTTACAACATTCCTGGCGTGTCGGACCCTACTTCTCGGTGGGAACATTATATGAGTCTATAGCGTCACATATCCTAACCTAAGGCAACCTAACATCTCGGATGTAACATTTGACAACATTCCAGGCGTGTCGATCCCTACGTCTCGGTGGTAACATTACATGCGTCTAGAACGGCATATATCCTAATCTAAGGCAACCTAACATCTCGGATGCAATATTTGACAACATTCCTTGCCTGTCGAACCCTACTTCTCGGAGGGAACAGTATATACGTCTATAACGTTATATATCCTAACCTAAGGCAACCTGACATGTCGGATGTAATATTCTACATCATTCCAGGCGTGTCGGACCCTACTTCTCGGTGGGAACATTATATGAGTCTATAACGTTCTATATCCTAATCTAAGGCAACCTATTATCTCAGACGTAATATTTTACAATATTCCTGGCGTGTGAGTGCATACTTTTCGGTGGTAACATTACATGCGTCTATAACGGTATATATCCTAATATAAGGCAACCTAACATCTCGGATGCAATATTTGACAACATTCCTGGCCTGTCGACCCCTACTTCTCGGAGGGAACAGCATATACGTCTATAACGTCATATATCCTAACCTAAGGCAACCTAACATCTCGGATGTAACATTTGCCAACATTCCAGGCGTGTCGGTCCCTACGTCTCAGTGGTAACGTTACATGCGTCTATAACGATATATACCCTAACCTAAGACAACCTAAAATCTCGGATGCAATATTTGACAGCATTCCTGGCCTGTCGAACCCTACTTCTCGGAGGGAACAGTATATACGTCTGTAACGTTATATATCCTAACCTAAGGCAAACTAACATCTCGGATGTAACATTTGACAACATTCCAGGCGTGTCGGGCCCTACGTCTCGGAGGTAACATTACATGCGTCTATAACGTTATATATCCTAACCTAAGGCAACCTAACATCTCCGATGCACTATTTGACAACATTCCTGGACTGTCAAACCCTATCTCTCGGTGGGAACAGTACATACGTTTATAACGATATATATCCCAACCTAAGGCAACTTAACATCTCGGATGCAATATTTGACAACATTCCTGGCCTGTCGAACCCTACTTCTCGGAGGGAACAGTATATACGTCTATAACGCTATATATCCTAACCTAAGGCAACCTGACATCTCGGATGTAATATTCTACAACCTTCCAGGCGTGTCGGACCCTACTTCTCGGAGGGAACAGTATATACGTCTATAACGGTATATATCCTAACCTAAGGCAACCTGACATCTCGGATGTAATATTCTACAACCTTCCAGGCGTGTCGGACCCTAATTCTGGGTGGGAACATTATATGCGTCTATAACGTTGTATATCCTAATCTAAGGCAACCTAACATCTCGGATGCAATATTTGACAACATTCCAGGCGTGTCGGTCCCTACTTCTCGGTGGTGACATTACATGCGTCTATAACGTTATATATCCTAACCTAAGGCAACCTAACAACTCGGATGTAACATTTGACAACATTTCTGGCGTGTCGGACCCTACTTCTCGGTGGGAACAGTATATACGTCCATAACGTTATATATCCTAACCTAAGGCAACCTTACATCTCGGATGCAATATTTGACAACATTCCTGGCCTGTCGAACCCTACTTCTCGGAGGGAACAGTATATACGTCTATAACGTTATATATCCTAACCTAAGGCAACCTAACATCTCGGATGTAACATTTGACAACATTCCAGGCGTGTCGGTCCCTACTTCTCGGTGGTAACATTACATGCATCTATATCGTTATATATCCTAATCTAAGGCAACCTAACATCTCGGATGCAATATTTGACAATATTCCTGGCCTGTCGAACCCTACTTCTCGGTGGGAACAGTATATACGTCTATAACGGTATATATCCTAACCTAAGGCAACCTGACATCTCGGATGTAATATTCTACAACCTTCCAGGCGTGTCGGACCCTACTTATCGGTGGGAACATTATATGCGTCTATAACGTTGTATAGCCTAATCTAAGGCAACCTAACATCTCGGCTGCAATATTTGACAACATTCCTGGCCTGTCGACCCCTACTTCTCGGAGGGAACAGCATATACGTCTATAACGTCATATATCCTAACCTAAGGCAACCTAACATCTCGGATGTAACATTTGCCAACATTCCAGGCGTGTCGGTCCCTACGTCTCAGTGGTAACGTTACATGCGTCTATAACGATATATACCCTAACCTAAGACAACCTAAAATCTCGGATGCAATATTTGACAGCATTCCTGGCCTGTCGAACCCTACTTCTCGGAGGGAACAGTATATACGTCTGTAACGTTATATATCCTAACCTAAGGCCACCTAACATCTCGGATGTAACATTTGACAACATTCCAGGCGTGTCGGGCCCTACGTCTCGGAGGTAACATTACATGCGTCTATAACGTTATATATCCTAACCTAAGGCAACCTAACATCTCGGATGCACTATTTGACAACATTCCTGGACTGTCAAACCCTATCTCTCGGTGGGAAGAGTATATACGTTTATAACGATATATATCCTAACCTAAGGCAACCTAACATCTCGGATGCAATATTTGACAACATTCCTGGCCTGTCGAACCCTACTTCTCGGAGGGAACAGTATATACGTCTATAACGTCATATATCCTAACCTAAGGCAACCTAACATCTCTTATGTAACATTTGACAACATTCCAGGCGTGTCGGTCCCTACGTCTCGGTGGTAACATTACATGCGTCTATAACGGTATATATCCTAATCTAAGGCAACCTAACATCTCGGATGTAACATTTGACAACATTCCAGGCGTGTCGGTCCCTACGTCTCGGTGGTAACATTAATGCGTCTATAACGGCAACGTAACAACTCGGATGTAATATTTTACAACATTCCTGGCGTGTCGGACCCTACTTCTCGGTGGGAACATTATATGAGTCTATAGCGTTGTATATCCTAATCCAAGGCAACCTATTATCTCAGACGTAATATTTTACAATATTCCTGGCGTGTTGGTGCATACTTTTCGGAGGTAACATTACATGCGTCTATAACGGCATATATCCTAATCTAAGGCAACCTAACATCTCGGATGCAATATTTGACAACATTCGTGGCCTGTCGAACCCTACTTCTCGGAGGGAACAGCATATACGTCTATAACGTCATATATCCTAACCTAAGACAACCTAACATCTCGGATGTAACATTTGACAACATTCCAGGCGTGTCGATCCCTACGTCTCGGTGGTAACGTTACATGCGTCTATAACGTTATATATCCTAACCTAAGGCAACCTAACAACTCGGATGTAACATTTGACAACATTTCTGGCGTGTCGGACCCTACTTCTCGGTGGGAACAGTATATACGTCTATAACGATATATATCCTAACCTAAGGCAACCTAACATCTCGGATGCAATATTTGACAATATTCCTGGCCTGTCGAACCCTACTTCTCGGTGGGAACAGTATATACGTCTATAACGTCATATATCCTAACCTGAGGCAACATAACATCTCGGATGTAACATTCGACAACATTCCAGGCATGTCGGTCCCTACGTCTCGGTGGTAACATTACATGCGTCTATAACGTTATATATCCTAATCTAAGGCAACCTAACATCTCGGATGTAACATTTGACAACATTCCAGGCGCGTCGGTCCCTACGTCTCGGTGGTAACATTAATGCGTCTATAACGGCAACGTAACAACTCGGATGTAAAATTTTACAACATTCCTGGCGTGTCGGACCCTACTTCTCGGTGGGAACATTATATGAGTCTATAGCGTTGTATATCCTAATCCAAGGCAACCTATTATCTCAGACGTAATATTTTACAATATTCCTGGCGTGTCGGTGCATACTTTTCGGAGGTAACATTACATGCGTCTATAACGGCATATATCCTAATCTAAGGCAACCTAACATCTCGGATGCAATATTTGACAACATTCCTGGCCTGTCGAACCCTACTTCTCGGAGGGAACAGTATATACGTCTATAACGGTATATATCCTAACCTAAGGCAACCTGACATCTCGGATGTAATATTCTACAACCTTCCAGGCGTGTCGGACCCTAATTCTGGGTGGGAACATTATATGCGTCTATAACGTTGTATATCCTAATCTAAGGCAACCTAACATCTCGGATGCAATATTTGACAACATTCCAGGCGTGTCGGTCCCTACTTCTCGGTGGTAACATTACATGCGTCTATAACGTTATATATCCTAACCTAAGGCAACCTAACAACTCGGATGTAACATTTGACAACATTTCTGGCGTGTCGGACCCTACTTCTCGGTGGGAACAGTATATACGTCTATAACGGTATATATCCTAACCTAAGGCAACCTGACATTTCGGATGTAATATTCTACAACCTTCCAGGCGTGTCGGTCCCTACTTCTCGGTGGTAACATTACATGCGTCTATAACGTTATATATCCTAATCTAAGGCAACCAAACATCTCGGATGCAATATTTGACAATATTCCTGGCCTGTCGAACCCTACTTCTCGGTGGGAACAGTATATACGTCTATAACGGTATATATCCTAACCTAAGGCAACCTGACATCTTGGATGTAATATTCTACAACCTTCCAGGCGTGTCGGACCCTACTTATCGGTGGGAACATTATATGCGTCTATAACGTTGTATAGCCTAATCTAAGGCAACCTAACATCTCGGCTGCAATATTTGACAACATTCCTGGCCTGTCGACCCCTACTTCTCGGAGGGAACAGCATATACGTCTATAACGTCATATATCCTAACCTAAGGCAACCTAACATCTCGGATGTAACATTTGCCAACATTCCAGGCGTGTCGGTCCCTACGTCTCAGTGGTAACGTTACATGCGTCTATAACGATATATACCCTAACCTAAGACAACCTAAAATCTCGGATGCAATATTTGACAGCATTCCTGGCCTGTCGAACCCTACTTCTCGGAGGGAACAGTATATACGTCTGTAACGTTATATATCCTAACCTAAGGCCACCTAACATCTCGGATGTAACATTTGACAACATTCCAGGGGTGTCGGGCCCTACGTCTCGGAGGTAACATTACATGCGTCTATAACGTTATATATCCTAACCTAAGGCAACCTAACATCTCGGATGCACTATTTGACAACATTCCTGGACTGTCAAACCCTATCTCTCGGTGGGAACAGTATATACGTTTATAACGATATATATCCTAACCTAAGGCAACCTAACATCTCGGATGCAATATTTGACAATATTCCTGGCCTGTCGAACCCTACTTCTCGGTGGGAACAGTATATACGTCTATAACGTCATATATCCTAACCTGAGGCAACATAACATCTCGGATGTAACATTCTACAACATCCCAGGCATGTCGGTCCCTACGTCTCGGTGGTAACATTACATGCGTCTATAACGTTATATATCCTAATCTAAGGCAACCTAACATCTCGGATGTAACATTTGACAACATTCCAGGCTTGTCGGTCCCTACTTCTCGGTGGGAACATTATATGAGTCTATAGCGTTGCACATCCTAATCCAAGGCAACCTATTATCTCAGACGTAATATTTTACAATATTCCTGGCGTGTCGGTGCATACTTTTCGGAGGTAGCATTACATGCGTCTATAACGGCATATATCCTAATCTAAGGCAACCTAACATCTCGGATGCAATATTTGGCAACATTCCTGGCCTGTCGAACCCTACTTCTCGGAGGGAACAGCATATACGTCTATAACGTTATATATCCTAACCTAAGGCAACCTAACATCTCGGATGTAACATTTGACAACATTCCAGGCGTGTCGATCCCTACGTCTCGGTGGTAACGTTACATGCGTCTATAGCGTTATATATCCTAACCTAAGGCAACCTAACAACTCGGATGTAACATTTGACAACATTTCTGGCGTGTCGGACCCTACTTCTCGGTGGGAACAGTATATACGTCTATAACGCTATATATCCTAACCTAAGGCAACCTGACATCTCGGATGTAATATTCTACAACCTTCCAGGCGTGTCGGACCCTACTTCTCGGAGGGACCAGTATATACGTCTATAACGGTATATATCCTAACCTAAGGCAACCTAACATCTCGGATGCAATATTTGACAACATTCCTGGCCTGTCGAACCCTACTTCCTCGGAGGGAACAGTTTATACGTCTATAACGTTATATATCCTAACCTAAGGCAACCTAACATCTCGGATGTAACATTTGACAACATTCCAGGCGTGTCGGTCCCTACTTCTCGGTGGTAACATTACATGCGTCTATAACGTTATATATCCTAATCTAAGGCAACCAAACATCTCGGATGCAATATTTGACAATATTCCTGGCCTGTCGAACTCTACTTCTCGGTGGGAACAGTATATACGTCTATAACGGTATATATCCTAACCTAAGGCAACCTGACATCTCGGATGTAATATTCTACAACCTTCCAGGCGTGTCGGACCCTACTTATCGTTGGGAACATTATATGCGTCTATAACGTTGTATAGCCTAATCTAAGGCAACCTAACATCTCGGATGCAATATTTGACAACATTCCTGGCCTGTCGACCCCAACTTCTCGGAGGGAACAGCATATACGTCTATAACGTCATATATCCTAACCTAAGGCAACCTAACATCTCGGATGTAACATTTGCCTACATTCCAGGCGTGTCGGTCCCTACGTCTCAGTGGTAACGTTACATGCGCCTATAACGATATATACCCTAACCTAATACAACCTAAAATCTCGGATGCAATATTTGACAGCATTCCTGGCCTGTCGAACCCTACTTCTCGGAGGGAACAGTATATACGTCTGTAACGTTATATATCCTAACCTAAGGCAACCTAACATCTCGGATGTAACATTTGACAACATTCCAGGCGTGTCGGGCCCTACGTCTCGGAGGTAACATTACATGCGTCTATAACGTTATATATCCTAACCTAAGGCAACCTAACATCTCGGATGCACTATTTGACAACATTCCTGGACTGTCAAACCCTATCTCTCGGTGGGAAGAGTATATACGTTTATAACGATATATATCCTAACCTAAGGCAACCTAACATCTCGGATGCAATATTTGACAACATTCCTGGCCTGTCGAACCCTACTTCTCGGAGGGAACAGTATATACGTCTATAACGTCATATATCCTGACCTAAGGCAACCTAACATCTCTTATGTAACATTTGACAACATTCCAGGCGTGTCGGTCCCTACGTCTCGGTGGTAACATTACATGCGTCTATAACGGTATATATCCTAATCTAAGGCAACCTAACATCTCGGATGTAACATTTGACAACATTCCAGGCGTGTCGGTCCCTACGTCTCGGTGGTAACATTAATGCGTCTATAACGGCAACGTAACAACTCGGATGTAATATTTTACAACATTCCTGGCGTGTCGGACCCTACTTCTCGGTGGGAACATTATATGAGTCTATAGCGTTGTATATCCTAATCCAAGGCAACCTATTATCTCAGACGTAATATTTTACAATATTCCTGGCGTGTCGGTGCATACTTTTCGGAGGTAACATTACATGCGTCTATAACGGCATATATCCTAATCTAAGGCAACCTAACATCTCGGATGCAATATTTGACAACATTCCTGGCCTGTCGAACCCTACTTCTCGCAGGGAACAGTATATACGTCTATAACGGTATATATCCTAACCTAAGGCAACCTGACATCTCGGATGTAATATTCTACAACCTTCCAGGCGTGTCGGACCCTAATTCTGGGTGGGAACATTATATGCGTCTATAACGTTGTATATCCTAATCTAAGGCAACCTAACATCTCGGATGCAATATTTGACAACATTCCAGGCGTGTCGGTCCCTACTTCTCGGTGGTAACATTACATGCGTCTATAACGTTATATATCCTAACCTAAGGCAACCTAACAACTCGGATGTAACATTTGACAACATTTCTGGCGTGTCGGACCCTACTTCTCGGTGGGAACAGTATATACGTCTATAACGGTATATATCCTAACCTAAGGCAACCTGACATTTCGGATGTAATATTCTACAACCTTCCAGGCGTGTCGGACCCTACTTATCGGTGGGAACATTATATGCGTCTATAACGTTATATATCCTAACCTAAGGCAACCTAACAACTCGGATGTAACATTTGACAACATTTCTGGCGTGTCGGACCCTACTTCTCGGTGGGAACAGTATATACGTCTATAACGCTATATATCCTAACCTAAGGCAACCTGACATCTCGGATGTAATATTCTACAACCTTCCAGGCGTGTCGGACCCTACTTCTCGGAGGGACCAGTATATACGTCTATAACGGTATATATCCTAACCTAAGGCAACCTAACATCTCGGATGCAATATTTGACAACATTCCTGGCCTGTCGAACCCTACTTCTCGGAGGGAACAGTTTATACGTCTATAACGTTATATATCCTAACCTAAGGCAACCTAACATCTCGGATGTAACATTTGACAACATTCCAGGCGTGTCGGTCCCTACTTCTCGGTGGTAACATTACATGCGTCTATAACGTTATATATCCTAATCTAAGGCAACCAAACATCTCGGATGCAATATTTGTCAATATTCCTGGCCTGTCGAACCCTACTTCTCGGTGGGAACAGTATATACGTCTATAACGGTATATATCCTAACCTAAGGCAACCTGACATCTCGGATGTAATATTCTACAACCTTCCAGGCGTGTCGGACCCTACTTATCGGTGGGAACATTATATGCGTCTATAACGTTGTATAGCCTAATCTAAGGCAACCTAACATCTCGGATGCAATATTTGACAACATTCCTGGCCTGTCGACCCCTACTTCTCGGAGGGAACAGCATATACGTCTATAACGTCATATATCCTAACCTAAGGCAACCTAACATCTCGGATGTAACATTTGCCTACATTCCAGGCGTGTCGGTCCCTACGTCTCAGTGGTAACGTTACATGCGCCTATAACGATATATACCCTAACCTAATACAACCTAAAATCTCGGATGCAATATTTGACAGCATTCCTGGCCTGTCGAACCCTACTTCTCGGAGGGAACAGTATATACGTTTATAACGATATATATCCTAACCTAAGGCAACCTAACATCTCGGATGCAATATTTGACAACATTCCTGGCCTGTCGAACCCTACTTCTCGGAGGGAACAGTATATACGTCTATAACGTCATATATCCTAACCTAAGGCAACCTGACATCTCGGATGTAACATTTGACAACATTCCAGGCGTGTCGGTCCCTACGTCTCGGTGGTAACATTACATGCGTCTATAACGTTATATATCCTAATCTAAGGCAACGTAACATCTCGGATGCAATATTTGACATTATTCCTGGCCTGTCGAACCCTACTTCGCGGAGGGAATAGTATATACGTCTATAACGTCATATATCCTAACCTGAGGCAACCTAACATCTCGGATGTAACATTCGACAACATTCCAGGCATGTCGGTCCCTACGTCTCGGTGGTAACATTACATGCGTCTACAACGTTATATATCCTAATCTAAGGCAACCTAACATCTCGAATGCAATATTTGACAACATTCCTGGCCTGTCGAACCCTACTTCTCGGAGGGAACAGTATTTACGTCTATAACGTTATATATCCTAACCTAAGGCAACCTGACATGTCGGATGTAATATTCTACATCATTCCAGGCGTGTCGGACCCTACTTCTCGGTGGGAACATTATATGAGTCTATAACGTTGTATATCCTAATCTAAGGCAACCTATTATCTCAGACGTAATATTTTACAATATTCCTGGCGTGTGAGTGCATACTTTTCGGTGGTAACATTAAATGCGTCTATAACGGTATATATCCTAATCTAAGGCAACCTAACATCTCGGATGCAATATTTGACAACATTCCTGGCCTGTCGAACGCTACGTCTCGGAGGTAAGAGTATATACGTCTATAACGTCATATATCCTAACCTAAGGCAACCTAACATCTCGGATGTAACATTTGACAACATTCCAGGCGTGTCGGTCCCTACGTCTCGGTGGTAACATTACATGCGTCTATAACGTTATATATCCTAATCTAAGGCAACCTAACATCTCGGATGCAATATTTGACAATATTCCTGGCCTGTCGAACCCTACTTCTCGGAGGGAACAGTATATACGCCTATAACGTCATATATCCTAACCTGAGGCAACCTAACATCTCGGATGTAACATTCGACAACATTCCAGGCATGTCGGTCCCTACGTCTCGGTGGTAACATTACATGCGTCTATAACGTTATATATCCTAATCTAAGGCAACCTAACATCTCGGATGCAATATTTGACAACATTCCTGGCCTGTCGAAACCTACTTCTCGGAGGGAACAGTATATACGTCTATAACCGCATATATCCTAACCTAAGGCAACCTGACATCTCGGATGTAATATTCTACAACCTTCCAGGCGTGTCGGACCCTACTTATCGGTGGGAACATTATATGCGTCTATAACGTTGTATATCCTAATCTAAGGCAACCTAACATCTCGGATGCAATATTTGACAACATTCCTGGCCTGTCGAACCCTACTTCTCGGAGGGAACAGCATATACGTCTATAACGTCATATATCCTAACCTAAGGCAACCTAACATCTCGGATGTAACATTTGCCAACATGCCAGGCGTGTCGGTCCCTACGTCTCAGTGGTAACGTTACATGCGTCTATAACGATATATACCCTAACCTAAGACAACCTAACATCTCGGATGCAATATTTGACAACATTCCTGGCCTGTCGAACCCTACTTCTCGGAGGGAACAGTATATACGTCTGTAACGTTATATATCCTAACCTAAGGCAACCTAACATCTCGGATGTAACATTTGACAACATTCCATGCGTGTCGGGCCCTACATCTCGGAGGTAACATTACATGCGTCTATAACGTTATATATCCTAACCTAAGGCAACCTAACATCTCGGATGCACTATTTGACAACATTCCTGGACTGTCAAACCCTATCTCTCGGTGGGAACAGTATATACGTCTATAACGATATATATCGTAACCTAAGGCAACCTAACATCTCGGATGTAACATTTGACAACATTCCAGGCGTGTCGGTCCGTACGTCTCGGTGGTAACATGAATGCGTCTATAACGGCAACGTAACAACTCGGATGTAATATTTTACATCATTCCAGGCGTGTCGGACCCTACTTCTCGGTGGGAACATTATATGAGTCTATAACGTTGTATATCCTAATCTAAGGCAACCTATTATCTCAGACGTAATATTTTACAATATTCCTGGCGTGTGAGTGCATACTTTTCGGTGGTAACATTAAATGCGTCTATAACGGTATATATCCTAATCTAAGGTAACCTAACATCTCGGATGCAATATTTGACAATATTCCTGGCCTGTCGAAACCTACTTCTCGGAGGGAACAGTATATACGCCTATAACGTCATATATCCTAACCTGAGGCAACCTAACATCTCGGATGTATCATTCGACAACATTCCAGGCATGTCGGTCCCTACGTCTCGGTGGTAACATTACATGCGTCTATAACGTTATACATCCTAATCTAAGGCAACCTAACATCTCGGATGCAATATTTGACAACATTCCTGGCCTGTCGAAACCTACTTCTCGGAGGGAACAGTATAAACGTCTGTAACGTCAAATATACTAACCTAAGGCAACCTAACATCTCGGATGTAACATTTGACAACATTCCAGGCGTGTCGGTCCCTACTTCTCGGTGGTAACATTACATTCGTCTATAACGTTATATGTCCTAACCTAAGGCAACCTAACAACTCGGATGTAACATTTGACAACATTTCTGGCGTGTCGGACCCTACTTCTCGGTGGGAACAGTATATACGTCTATAACGCTATATATCCTAACCTAAGGCAACCTGACATCTCGGATGTAATATTCTACAACCTTCCAGGCGTGTCGGACCCTACTTCTCGGAGGGAACAGTATATACGTCTATAACGGTATATATCCTAACCTAAGGCAACCTGACATCTCGGATGTAATATTCTACAACCTTCCAGGCGTGTCGGACCCTACTTCTCGGTGGGAACATTATATGCGTCTATAACGTTGTATATCCTAATCTAAGGCAACCTAACATCTCGGATGCAATATTTGACAACATTCCAGGCGTGTCGGTCCCTACTTCTCGGTGGTAACATTACATGCGTCTATAACGTTATATATCCTAACCTAAGGCAACCTAACAACTCGGATGTAACATTTGACAACATTTCTGGCGTGTCGGACCCTACTTCTCGGTGGGAACAGTATATACGTCTATAACGGTATATATCCTAACCTAAGGCAACCTGACATCTCGGATGTAATATTCTACAACCTTCCAGGCGTGTCGGACCCTACTTATCGGTGGTAACATTAAATGCGTCTATAACGTTATATATCCTAATCTAAGGCAACCTAACATCTCGGATGCAATATTTGACAATATTCCTGGCCTGTCGACCCCAACTTCTCGGAGGGAACAGCATATACGTCTATAACGTCATATATCCTAACCTAAGGCAACCTAACATCTCGGATGTAACATTTGCCTACATTCCAGGCGTGTCGGTCCCTACGTCTCAGTGGTAACGTTACATGCGCCTATAACGATATATACCCTAACCTAATACAACCTAAAATCTCGGATGCAATATTTGACAGCATTCCTGGCCTGTCGAACCCTACTTCTCGGAGGGAACAGTATATACGTCTGTAACGTTATATATCCTAACCTAAGGCAACCTAACATCTCGGATGTAACATTTGACAACATTCCAGGCGTGTCGGGCCCTACGTCTCGGAGGTAACATTACATGCGTCTATAACGTTATATATCCTAACCTAAGGCAACCTAACATCTCGGATGCACTATTTGACAACATTTCTGGACTGTCAAACCCTATCTCTCGGTGGGAAGAGTATATACGTTTATAACGATATATATCCTAACCTAAGGCAACCTAACATCTCGGATGCAATATTTGACAACATTCCTGGCCTGTCGAACCCTACTTCTCGGAGGGAACAGTATATACGTCTATAACGTCATATATCCTGACCTAAGGCAACCTAACATCTCTTATGTAACATTTGACAACATTCCAGGCGTGTCGGTCCCTACGTCTCGGTGGTAACATTACATGCGTCTATAACGGTATATATCCTAATCTAAGGCAACCTAACATCTCGGATGTAACATTTGACAACATTCCAGGCGTGTCGGTCCCTACGTCTCGGTGGTAACATTAATGCGTCTATAACGGCAACGTAACAACTCGGATGTAATATTTTACAACATTCCTGGCGTGTCGGACCCTACTTCTCGGTGGGAACATTATATGAGTCTATAGCGTTGTATATCCTAATCCAAGGCAACCTATTATCTCAGACGTAATATTTTACAATATTCCTGGCGTGTCGGTGCATACTTTTCGGAGGTAACATTACATGCGTCTATAACGGCATATATCCTAATCTAAGGCAACCTAACATCTCGGATGCAATATTTGACAACATTCCTGGCCTGTCGAACCCTACTTCTCGCAGGGAACAGTATATACGTCTATAACGGTATATATCCTAACCTAAGGCAACCTGACATCTCGGATGTAATATTCTACAACCTTCCAGGCGTGTCGGACCCTAATTCTGGGTGGGAACATTATATGCGTCTATAACGTTGTATATCCTAATCTAAGGCAACCTAACATCTCGGATGCAATATTTGACAACATTCCAGGCGTGTCGGTCCCTACTTCTCGGTGGTAACATTACATGCGTCTATAACGTTATATATCCTAACCTAAGGCAACCTAACAACTCGGATGTAACATTTGACAACATTTCTGGCGTGTCGGACCCTACTTCTCGGTGGGAACAGTATATACGTCTATAACGGTATATATCCTAACCTAAGGCAACCTGACATTTCGGATGTAATATTCTACAACCTTCCAGGCGTGTCGGACCCTACTTATCGGTGGGTACATTATATGCGTCTATAACGTTATATATCCTAACCTAAGGCAACCTAACAACTCGGATGTAACATTTGACAACATTTCTGGCGTGTCGGACCCTACTTCTCGGTGGGAACAGTATATACGTCTATAACGCTATATATCCTAACCTAAGGCAACCTGACATCTCGGATGTAATATTCTACAACCTTCCAGGCGTGTCGGACCCTACTTCTCGGAGGGACCAGTATATACGTCTATAACGGTATATATCCTAACCTAAGGCAACCTAACATCTCGGATGCAATATTTGACAACATTCCTGGCCTGTCGAACCCTACTTCTCGGAGGGAACAGTTTATACGTCTATAACGTTATATATCCTAACCTAAGGCAACCTAACATCTCGGATGTAACATTTGACAACATTCCAGGCGTGTCGGTCCCTACTTCTCGGTGGTAACATTACATGCGTCTATAACGTTATATATCCTAATCTAAGGCAACCAAACATCTCGGATGCAATATTTGACAATATTCCTGGCCTGTCGAACCCTACTTCTCGGTGGGAACAGTATATACGTCTATAACGGTATATATCCTAACCTAAGGCAACCTGACATCTCGGATGTAATATTCTACAACCTTCCAGGCGTGTCGGACCCTACTTATCGGTGGGAACATTATATGCGTCTATAACGTTGTATAGCCTAATCTAAGGCAACCTAACATCTCGGATGCAATATTTGACAACATTCCTGGCCTGTCGACCCCTACTTCTCGGAGGGAACAGCATATACGTCTATAACGTCATATATCCTAACCTAAGGCAACCTAACATCTCGGATGTAACATTTGCCTACATTCCAGGCGTGTCGGTCCCTACGTCTCAGTGGTAACGTTACATGCGCCTATAACGATATATACCCTAACCTAATACAACCTAAAATCTCGGATGCAATATTTGACAGCATTCCTGGCCTGTCGAACCCTACTTCTCGGAGGGAACAGTATATACGTTTATAACGATATATATCCTAACCTAAGGCAACCTAACATCTCGGATGCAATATTTGACAACATTCCTGGCCTGTCGAACCCTACTTCTCGGAGGGAACAGTATTTACGTCTATAACGTTATATATCCTAACCTAAGGCAACCTGACATGTCGGATGTAATATTCTACATCATTCCAGGCGTGTCGGACCCTACTTCTCGGTGGGAACATTATATGAGTCTATAACGTTGTATATCCTAATCTAAGGCAACGTAACATCTCGGATGCAATATTTGACATTATTCCTGGCCTGTCGAACCCTACTTCGCGGAGGGAATAGTATATACGTCTATAACGTCATATATCCTAACCTGAGGCAACCTAACATCTCGGATGTAACATTCGACAACATTCCAGGCATGTCGGTCCCTACGTCTCGGTGGTAACATTACATGCGTCTACAACGTTATATATCCTAATCTAAGGCAACCTAACATCTCGAATGCAATATTTGACAACATTCCTGGCCTGTCGAACCCTACTTCTCGGAGGGAACAGTATTTACGTCTATAACGTTATATATCCTAACCTAAGGCAACCTGACATGTCGGATGTAATATTCTACATCATTCCAGGCGTGTCGGACCCTACTTCTCGGTGGGAACATTATATGAGTCTATAACGTTGTATATCCTAATCTAAGGCAACCTATTATCTCAGACGTAATATTTTACAATATTCCTGGCGTGTGAGTGCATACTTTTCGGTGGTAACATTAAATGCGTCTATAACGGTATATATCCTAATCTAAGGCAACCTAACATCTCGGATGCAATATTTGACAGCATTCCTGGCCTGTCGAACGCTACGTCTCGGAGGTAAGAGTATATACGTCTATAACGTCATATATCCTAACCTAAGGCAACCTAACATCTCGGATGTAACATTTGACAACATTCCAGGCGTGTCGGTCCCTACGTCTCGGTGGTAACATTACATGCGTCTATAACGTTATATATCCTAATCTAAGGCAACCTAACATCTCGGATGCAATATTTGACAATATTCCTGGCCTGTCGAACCCTACTTCTCGGAGGGAACAGTATATACGCCTATAACGTCATATATCCTAACCTGAGGCAACCTAACATCTCGGATGTAACATTCGACAACATTCCAGGCATGTCGGTCCCTACGTCTCGGTGGTAACATTACATGCGTCTATAACGTTATATATCCTAATCTAAGGCAACCTAACATCTCGGATGCAATATTTGACAACATTCCTGGCCTGTCGAAACCTACTTCTCGGAGGGAACAGTATATACGTCTATAACCGCATATATCCTAACCTAAGGCAACCTGACATCTCGGATGTAATATTCTACAACCTTCCAGGCGTGTCGGACCCTACTTATCGGTGGGAACATTATATGCGTCTATAACGTTGTATATCCTAATCTAAGGCAACCTAACATCTCGGATGCAATATTTGACAACATTCCTGGCCTGTCGACCCCTACTTCTCGGAGGGAACAGCATATACGTCTATAACGTCATATATCCTAACCTAAGGCAACCTAACATCTCGGATGTAACATTTGCCAACATGCCAGGCGTGTCGGTCCCTACGTCTCAGTGGTAACGTTACATGCGTCTATAACGATATATACCCTAACCTAAGACAACCTAACATCTCGGATGCAATATTTGACAACATTCCTGGCCTGTCGAACCCTACTTCTCGGAGGGAACAGTATATACGTCTGTAACGTTATATATCCTAACCTAAGGCAACCTAACATCTCGGATGTAACATTTGACAACATTCCATGCGTGTCGGGCCCTACATCTCGGAGGTAACATTACATGCGTCTATAACGTTATATATCCTAACCTAAGGCAACCTAACATCTCGGATGCACTATTTGACAACATTCCTGGACTGTCAAACCCTATCTCTCGGTGGGAACAGTATATACGTCTATAACGATATATATCGTAACCTAAGGCAACCTAACATCTCGGATGTAACATTTGACAACATTCCAGGCGTGTCGGTCCGTACGTCTCGGTGGTAACATGAATGCGTCTATAACGGCAACGTAACAACTCGGATGTAATATTTTACATCATTCCAGGCGTGTCGGACCCTACTTCTCGGTGGGAACATTATATGAGTCTATAACGTTGTATATCCTAATCTAAGGCAACCTATTATCTCAGACGTAATATTTTACAATATTCCTGGCGTGTGAGTGCATACTTTTCGGTGGTAACATTAAATGCGTCTATAACGGTATATATCCTAATCTAAGGTAACCTAACATCTCGGATGCAATATTTGACAATATTCCTGGCCTGTCGAAACCTACTTCTCGGAGGGAACAGTATATACGCCTATAACGTCATATATCCTAACCTGAGGCAACCTAACATCTCGGATGTATCATTCGACAACATTCCAGGCATGTCGGTCCCTACGTCTCGGTGGTAACATTACATGCGTCTATAACGTTATACATCCTAATCTAAGGCAACCTAACATCTCGGATGCAATATTTGACAACATTCCTGGCCTGTCGAAACCTACTTCTCGGAGGGAACAGTATAAACGTCTGTAACGTCAAATATACTAACCTAAGGCAACCTAACATCTCGGATGTAACATTTGACAACATTCCCGGCGTGTCGGTCCCTACTTCTCGGTGGTAACATTACATTCGTCTATAACGTTATATGTCCTAACCTAAGGCAACCTAACAACTCGGATGTAACATTTGACAACATTTCTGGCGTGTCGGACCCTACTTCTCGGTGGGAACAGTATATACGTCTATAACGCTATATATCCTAACCTAAGGCAACCTGACATCTCGGATGTAATATTCTACAACCTTCCAGGCGTGTCGGACCCTACCTCTCGGAGGGAACAGTATATACGTCTATAACGGTATATATCCTAACCTAAGGCAACCTGACATCTCGGATGTAATATTCTACAACCTTCCAGGCGTGTCGGACCCTACTTCTCGGTGGGAACATTATATGCGTCTATAACGTTGTATATCCTAATCTAAGGCAACCTAACATCTCGGATGCAATATTTGACAACATTCCAGGCGTGTCGGTCCCTACTTCTCGGTGGTAACATTACATGCGTCTATAACGTTATATATCCTAACCTAAGGCAACCTAACAACTCGGATGTAACATTTGACAACATTTCTGGCGTGTCGGACCCTACTTCTCGGTGGGAACAGTATATACGTCTATAACGGTATATATCCTAACCTAAGGCAACCTGACATCTCGGATGTAATATTCTACAACCTTCCAGGCGTGTCGGACCCTACTTATCGGTGGTAACATTAAATGCGTCTATAACGGTATATATCCTATTCTAAGGCAACGTAACATCTCGGATGCAATATTTGACATCATTCCTGGCCTGTCGAACCCTACGTCTCGGAGGTAACAGTATATACGTCTATAACGTCATATATCCTAACCTAAGGCAACCTAACATCTCGGATGTAACATTTGACAACATTCCAGGTGTGTCGGTCCCTACGTCTCGGTGGTAACATTACATGCGTCTATAACGTTATATATCCTAACCTAAGGCAACCTAACATCTCGGATGCAATATTTGACAACATTCCTGGCCTGTCGAACCCTACCTCTCGGTGGGAACAGTATATACGTTTATAACGATATATATCCTAACCTAAGGCAACCTAACATCTCGGATGCAATATTTGACAACATTCCTGGCCTGTCGAACCCTACTTCACGGAGGGAACAGTATATACGTCTATAACGTCATATATCCTAACCTAAGGCAACCTGACATCTCGGATGTAACATTTGACAACATTCCAGGCGTGTCGGTCCCTACGTCTCGGTGGTAACATTACATGCGTCTATAACGTTATATATCCTAATCTAAGGCAACCTAACATCTCGGATGCAATATTTGACAATATTCCTGGCCTGTCGAACCCTACTTCTCGGAGGGAACAGTATATACGCCTATAACGTCATATATCCTAACCTGAGGCAACCTAACATCTCGGATGTAACATTTGACAACATTCCAGGCGTGTCGGTCCCTACGTCTCGGTGGTAACATTACATGCGTCTATTACGTTATATATCCTAATCTAAGGCAACCTAACATCTCGGATGCAATATTTGACAATATTCCTGGCCTGTCGAACCCTACTTTTCGGAGGGAACAGTATATACGTCTATAACGTCATATATCCTAACCTGAGGCAACCTAACATCTCGGATGTAACATTCGACAACATTCCAGGCATGTCGGTCCCTACGTCTCGGTGGTAACATTACATGCGTCTATAACGTTATATATCCTAATCTAAGGCAACCTAACATCTCGGATGCAATATTTGACAACATTCCTGGCCTGTCGAACCCTACTTCTCGGAGGGAACAGTATATACGTCTATAACGTTATATATCCTAACCTAAGGCAACCTGACATGTCGGATGTAATATTCTACATCATTCCAGGCGTGTCGGACCCTACTTCTCGGTGGGAACATTATATGAGTCTATAACGTTGTATATCCTAATCTAAGGCAACCTATTATCTCAGACTTAATATTTTACAATATTCCTGGCGTGTGAGTGCATACTTTTCGGTGGTAACATTAAATGCGTCTATAACGGTATATATCCTAATCTAAGGCAACCTAACATCTCGGATGCAATATTTGACAACATTCCTGGCCTGTCGAACCCTACGTCTCGGAGGTAAGAGTATATACGTCTATAACGTCATATATCCTATCCTAAGGCAACCTAACATCTCGGATGTAACATTTGACAACATTCCAGGCGTGTCGGTCCCTACGTCTCGGTGGTAACATTACATGCGTCTATAACGTTATATATCCTAATCTAAGGCAACCTAACATCTCGGATGCAATATTTGACAATATTCCTGGCCTGTCGAACCCTACTTCTCGGAGGGAACAGTATATACGCCTATAACGTCATATATCCTAACCTGAGGCAACCTAACATCTCGGATGTAACATTCGACAACATTCCAGGCATGTCGGTCCCTACGTCTCGGTGGTAACATTACATGCGTCTATAACGTTATATATCCTAATCTAAGGCAACCTAACATCTCGGATGCAATATTTGACAACATTCCTGGCCTGTCGAAACCTACTTCTCGGAGGGAACAGTATATACGTCTATAACCGCATATATCCTAACCTAAGGCAACCTGACATCTCGGATGTAATATTCTACAACCTTCCAGGCGTGTCGGACCCTACTTATCGGTGGTAACATTACATGCGTCTATAACGTTATACATCCTAATCTAAGGCAACCTAACATCTCGGATGCAATATTTGACAACATTCCTGGCCTGTCGAAACCTACTTCTCGGAGGGAACAGTATAAACGTCTGTAACGTCAAATATACTAACCTAAGGCAACCTAACATCTCGGAAGTAACATTTGACAACATTCCAGGCGTGTCGGTCCCTACTTCTCGGTGGTAACATTACATGCGTCTATAACGTTATATGTCCTAACCTAAGGCAAACTAACAACTCGGATGTAACATTTGACAACATTTCTGGCGTGTCGGACCCTACTTCTCGGTGGGAACAGTATATACGTCTATAACGCTATATATCCTAACCTAAGGCAACCTGACATCTCGGATGTAATATTCTACAACCTTCCAGGCGTGTCGGACCCTACTTCTCGGAGGGAACAGTATATACGTCTATAACGGTATATATCCTAACCTAAGGCAACCTGACATCTCGGATGTAATATTCTACAACCTTCCAGGCGTGTCGGACCCTACTTCTCGGTGGGAACATTATATGCGTCTATAACGTTGTATATCCTAATCTAAGGCAACCTAACATCTCGGATGCAATATTTGACAACATTCCAGGCGTGTCGGTCCCTACTTCTCGGTGGTAACATTACATGCGTCTATAACGTTATATATCCTAACCTAAGGCAACCTAACAACTCGGATGTAACATTTGACAACATTTCTGGCGTGTCGGACCCTACTTCTCGGTGGGAACAGTATATACGTCTATAACGGTATATATCCTAACCTAAGGCAACCTGACATCTCGGATGTAATATTCTACAACCTTCCAGGCGTGTCGGACCCTACTTATCGGTGGTAACATTAAATGCGTCTATAACGGTATATATCCTAATCTAAGGCAACGTAACATCTCGGATGCAATATTTGACATCATTCCTGGCCTGTCGAACCCTACGTCTCGGAGGTAACAGTATATACGTCTATAACGTCATATATCCTAACCTAAGGCAACCTAACATCTCGGATGTAACATTTGACAACATTCCAGGCGTGTCGGTCCCTACGTCTCGGTGGTAACATTACATGCGTCTATAACGTTATATATCCTAACCTAAGGCAACCTAACATCTCGGATGCAATATTTGACAACATTCCTGGCCTGTCGAACCCTACCTCTCGGTGGGAACAGTATATACGTTTATAACGATATATATCCTAACCTAAGGCAACCTAACATCTCGGATGCAATATTTGACAATATTCCTGGCCTGTCGAACCCTACTTTTCGGAGGGAACAGTATATACGTCTATAACGTCATATATCCTAACCTGAGGCAACCTAACATCTCGGATGTAACATTCGACAACATTCCAGGCATGTCGGTCCCTACGTCTCGGTGGTAACATTACATGCGTCTATAACGTTATATATCCTAATCTAAGGCAACCTAACATCTCGGATGCAATATTTGACAACATTCCTGGCCTGTCGAACCCTACTTCTCGGAGGGAACAGTATATACGTCTATAACGTTATATATCCTAACCTAAGGCAACCTGACATGTCGGATGTAATATTCTACATCATTCCAGGCGTGTCGGACCCTACTTCTCGGTGGGAACATTATATGAGTCTATAACGTTGTATATCCTAATCTAAGGCAACCTATTATCTCAGGCGTAATATTTTACAATATTCCTGGCGTGTGAGTGCATACTTTTCGGTGGTAACATTAAATGCGTCTATAACGGTATATATCCTAATCTAAGGCAACCTAACATCTCGGATGCAATATTTGACAACATTCCTGGCCTGTCGAACCCTACGTCTCGGAGGTAAGAGTATATACGTCTATAACGTCATATATCCTATCCTAAGGCAACCTAACATCTCGGATGTAACATTTGACAACATTCCAGGCATGTCGGTCCCTACGTCTCGGTGGTAACATTACATGCGTCTATAACGTTATATATCCTAATCTAAGGCAACCTAACATCTCGGATGCAATATTTGACAACATTCCTGGCCTGTCGAAACCTACTTCTCGGAGGGAACAGTATATACGTCTATAACCGCATATATCCTAACCTAAGGCAACCTGACATCTCGGATGTAATATTCTACAACCTTCCAGGCGTGTCGGACCCTACTTATCGGTGGTAACATTACATGCGTCTATAACGTTATACATCCTAATCTAAGGCAACCTAACATCTCGGATGCAATATTTGACAACATTCCTGGCCTGTCGAAACCTACTTCTCGGAGGGAACAGTATAAACGTCTGTAACGTCAAATATACTAACCTAAGGCAACCTAACATCTCGGATGTAACATTTGACAACATTCCAGGCGTGTCGGTCCCTACTTCTCGGTGGTAACATTACATGCGTCTATAACGTTATATGTCCTAACCTAAGGCAAACTAACAACTCGGATGTAACATTTGACAACATTTCTGGCGTGTCGGACCCTACTTCTCGGTGGGAACAGTATATACGTCTATAACGCTATATATCCTAACCTAAGGCAACCTGACATCTCGGATGTAATATTCTACAACCTTCCAGGCGTGTCGGACCCTACTTCTCGGAGGGAACAGTATATACGTCTATAACGGTATATATCCTAACCTAAGGCAACCTGACATCTCGGATGTAATATTCTACAACCTTCCAGGCGTGTCGGACCCTACTTCTCGATGGGAACATTATATGCGTCTATAACGTTGTATATCCTAATCTAAGGCAACCTAACATCTCGGATGCAATATTTGAAAACATTCCAGGCGTGTCGGTCCCTACTTCTCGGTGGTAACATTACATGCGTCTATAACGTTATATATCCTAACCTAAGGCAACCTAACAACTCGGATGTAACATTTGACAACATTTCTGGCGTGTCGGACCCTACTTCTCGGTGGGAACAGTATATACGTCTATAACGGTATATATCCTAACCTAAGGCAACCTGACATCTCGGATGTAATATTCTACAACCTTCCAGGCGTGTCGGACCCTACTTATCGGTGGTAACATTAAATGCGTCTATAACGGTATATATCCTAATCTAAGGCAACGTAACATCTCGGATGCAATATTTGACATCATTCCTGGCCTGTCGAACCCTACGTCTCGGAGGTAACAGTATATACGTCTATAACGTCATATATCCTAACCTAAGGCAACCTAACATCTCGGATGTAACATTTGACAACATTCCAGGCGTGTCGGTCCCTACGTCTCGGTGGTAACATTACATGCGTCTATAACGTTATATATCCTAACCTAAGGCAACCTAACATCTCGGATGCAATATTTGACAACATTCCTGGCCTGTCGAACCCTACCTCTCGGTGGGAACAGTATATACGTTTATAACGATATATATCCTAACCTAAGGCAACCTAACATCTCGGATGCAATATTTGACAACATTCCTGGCCTGTCGAACCCTACTTCTCGGAGGGAACAGTATATACGTCTATAACGTCATATATCCTAACCTAAGGCAACCTGACATCTCGGATCTAACATTTGACAACATTCCAGGCGTGTCGGTCCCTACGTCTCGGTGGTAACATTACATGCGTCTATAACGTTATATATCCTAATCTAAGGCAACCTAACATCTCGGATGCAATATTTGACAATATTCCTGGCCTGTCGAACCCTACTTCTCGGAGGGAACAGTATATACGCCTATAACGTCATATATCCTAACCTGAGGCAACCTAACATCTCGGATGTAACATTTGACAACATTCCAGGCGTGTCGGTCCCTACGTCTCGGTGGTAACATTACATGCGTCTATTACGTTATATATCCTAATCTAAGGCAACCTAACATCTCGGATGCAATATTTGACAATATTCCTGGCCTGTCGAACCCTACTTTTCGGAGGGAACAGTATATACGTCTATAACGTCATATATCCTAACCTGAGGCAACCTAACATCTCGGATGTAACATTCGACAACATTCCAGGCATGTCGGTCCCTACGTCTCGGTGGTAACATTACATGCGTCTATAACGTTATATATCCTAATCTAAGGCAACCTAACATCTCGGATGCAATATTTGACAACATTCCTGGCCTGTCGAACCCTACTTCTCGGAGGGAACAGTATATACGTCTATAACGTTATATATCCTAACCTAAGGCAACCTGACATGTCGGATGTAATATTCTACATCATTCCAGGCGTGTCGGACCCTACTTCTCGGTGGGAACATTATATGAGTCTATAACGTTGTATATCCTAATCTAAGGCAACCTATTATCTCAGACGTAATATTTTACAATATTCCTGGCGTGTGAGTGCATACTTTTCGGTGGTAACATTAAATGCGTCTATAACGGTATATATCCTAATCTAAGGCAACCTAACATCTCGGATGCAATATTTGACAACATTCCTGGCCTGTCGAACCCTACGTCTCGGAGGTAAGAGTATATACGTCTATAACGTCATATATCCTAACCTAAGGCAACCTAACATCTCGGATGTAACATTTGACAACATTCCAGGCGTGTCGGTCCCTACGTCTCGGTGGTAACATTACATGCGTCTATAACGTTATATATCCTAATCTAAGGCAACCTAACATCTCGGATGCAATATTTGACAATATTCCTGGCCTGTCGAACCCTACTTCTCGGAGGGAACAGTATATACGCCTATAACGTCATATATCCTAACCTGAGGCAACCTAACATCTCGGATGTAACATTCGACAACATTCCAGGCATGTCGGTCCCTACGTCTCGGTGGTAACATTACATGCGTCTATAACGTTATATATCCTAATCTAAGGCAACCTAACATCTCGGATGCAATATTTGACAACATTCCTGGCCTGTCGAAACCTACTTCTCGGAGGGAACAGTATATACGTCTATAACCGCATATATCCTAACCTAAGGCAACCTGACATCTCGGATGTAATATTCTACAACCTTCCAGGCGTGTCGGACCCTACTTATCGGTGGGAACATTATATGCGTCTATAACGTTGTATATCCTAATCTAAGGCAACCTAACATCTCGGATGCAATATTTGACAACATTCCTGGCCTGTCGACCCCTACTTCTCGGAGGGAACAGCATATACGTCTATAACGTCATATATCCTAACCTAAGGCAACCTAACATCTCGGATGTAACATTTGCCAACATTCCAGGCGTGTCGGTCCCTACGTCTCAGTGGTAACGTTACATGCGTCTATAGCGATATATACCCTAACCTAAGACAACCTAACATCTCGGATGCAATATTTGACAACATTCCTGGCCTGTCGAACCCTACTTCTCGGAGGGAACAGTATATACGTCTGTAACGTTATATATCCTAACCTAAGGCAACCTAACATCTCGGATGTAACATTTGACAACATTCCATGCGTGTCGGGCCCTACATCTCGGAGGTAACATTACATGCGTCTATAACGTTATATATCCTAACCTAAGGCAACCTAACATCTCGGATGCACTATTTGAGAACATTCCTGGACTGTCAAACCCTATCTCTCGGTGGGAACAGTATATACGTCTATAACGATATATATCGTAACCTAAGGCAACCTAACATCTCGGATGTAACATTTGACAACATTCCAGGCGTGTCGGTCCCTACGTCTCGGTGGTAACATGAATGCGTCTATAAGGGCAACGTAACAACTCGGATGTAATATTTTACATCATTCCAGGCGTGCCGGACCCTACTTCTCGGTGGGAACATTATATGAGTCTATAACGTTGTATATCCTAATCTAAGGCAACCTATTATCTCAGACGTAATATTTTACAATATTCCTGGCGTGTGAGTGCATACTTTTCGGTGGTAACATTAAATGCGTCTATAACGGTATATATCCTAATCTAAGGCAACCTAACATCTCGGATGCAATATTTGACAATATTCCTGGCCTGTCGAAACCTACTTCTCGGAGGGAACAGTATATACGCCTATAACGTCATATATCCTAACCTGAGGCAACCTAACATCTAGGTTGTATCATTCGACAACATTCCAGGCATGTCGGTCCCTACGTCTCGGTGGTAACATTACATACGTCTATAACGTTATACATCCTAATCTAAGGCAACCTAACATCTCGGATGCAATATTTGACAACATTCCTGGCCTGTCGAAACCTACTTCTCGGAGGGAACAGTATAAACGTCTGTAACGTCAAATATACTAACCTAAGGCAACCTAACATCTCGGATGTAACATTTGACAACATTCCAGGCGTGTCGGTCCCTACTTCTCGGTGGTAACATTACATGCGTCTATAACGTTATATGTCCTAACCTAAGGCAACCTAACAACTCGGATGTAACATTTGACAACATTTCTGGAGTGTCGGACCCTACTTCTCGGTGGGAACAGTATATACGTCTATAACGCTATATATCCTAACCTAAGGCAACCTGACATCTCGGATGTAATATTCTACAACCTTCCAGGCGTGTCGGACCCTACTTCTCGGAGGGAACAGTATATACGTCTATAACGGTATATATCCTAACCTAAGGCAACCTGACATCTCGGATGTAATATTCTACAACCTTCCAGGCGTGTCGGACCCTACTTCTCGGTGGGAACAGTATATACGTTTATAACGATATATATCCTAACCTAAGGCAACCTAACATCTCGGATGCAATATTTGACAACATTCCTGGCCTGTCGAACCCTACTTCTCGGAGGGAACAGTATATACGTCTATAACGTCATATATCCTAACCTAAGGCAACCTGACATCTCGGATGTAACATTTGACAACATTCCAGGCGTGTCGGTCCCTACGTCTCGGTGGTAACATTACATGCGTCTATAACGTTATATATCCTAATCTAAGGCAACCTAACATCTCGGATGCTATATTTGACAATATTCCTGGCCTGTCGAACCCTACTTCGCGGAGGGAACAGTATATACGTCTATAACGTCATATATCCTAACCTGAGGCAACCTAACATCTCGGATGTAACATTCGACAACATTCCAGGCATGTCGGTCCCTACGTCTCGGTGGTAACAACACATGCGTCTATAACGTTATATATCCTAATCTAAGGCAACCTAACATCTCGAATGCAATATTTGACAACATTCCTGGCCTGTCGAACCCTACTTCTCGGAGGCAACAGTATTTACGTCTATAACGTTATATATCCTAACCTAAGGCAACCTGACATGTCGGATGTAATATTCTACATCATTCCAGGCGTGTCGGACCCTACTTCTCGGTGGGAACATTATATGAGTCTATAACGTTGTATATCCTAATCTAAGGCAACCTATTATCTCAGACGTAATATTTTACAATATTCCTGGCGTGTGAGTGCATACTTTTCGGTGGTAACATTACATTCGTATATAACGGTATATATCCTAATCTAAGGCAACCTAACATCTCGGATGCAATATTTGACAACATTCCTGGCCTGTCGAACCCTACTTCGCGGAGGGAACAGTATATACGTCTATAACGGTATATATCCTAACCTAAGGCAACCTGACATCTCGGATGTAATATTCTACAACCTTCCAGGCGTGTCGGACCCTACTTCTCGGTGGGAACATTATGTGCGTCTATAACGTTGTATATCCTAATCTAAGGCAACCTAACATCTCGGATGCAATATTTGACAACATTCCAGGCGTGTCGGTCCCTATTTCTCGGTGGGAACAGTATATACGTCTATAACCGCATATATACTAACCTAAGGCAACCTGACATCTCGGATGTAATATTCTACAACCTTCCAGGCGTGTCGGACCCTACTTATCGGTGGGAACATTATATGCGTCTATAACGTTGTATATCCTAATCTAAGGCAACCTAACATCTCGGATGCAATATTTGACAACATTCCTGGCCTGTCGACCCCTACTTCTCGGAGGGAACAGCATATACGTCTATAACGTCATATATCCTAACCTAAGGCAACCTAACATCTCGGATGTAACATTTGCCAACATTCCTGGCCTGTCGACCCCTACTTCTCGGAGGGAACAGCATATACGTCTATAACGTCATATATCCTAACCTAAGGCAACCTAACATCTCGGATGTAACATTTGCCAACATTCCAGGCGTGTCGGTCCCTACGTCTCAGTGGTAACGTTACATGCGTCTATAACGATATATACCCTAACCTAAGACAACCTAACATCTCGGATGCAATATTTGACAACATTCCTGGCCTGTCGAACCCTACTTCTCGGAGGGAACAGTATATACGTCTGTAACGTTATATATCCTAACCTAAGGCAACCTAACATCTCGGATGTAACATTTGACAACATTCCATGCGTGTCGGGCCCTACATCTCGGAGGTAACATTACATGCGTCTATAACGTTATATATCCTAACCTAAGGCAACCTAACATCTCGGATGCACTATTTGACAACATTCCTGGACTGTCAAACCCTATCTCTCGGTGGGAACAGTATATACGTCTATAACGATATATATCGTAACCTAAGGCAACCTAACATCTCGGATGTAACATTTGACAACATTCCAGGCGTGTCGGTCCCTACGTCTCGGTGGTAACATGAATGCGTCTATAACGGCAACGTAACAACTCGGATGTAATATTTTACATCATTCCAGGCGTGTCGGACCCTACTTCTCGGTGGGAACATTATATGAGTCTATAACGTTGTATATCCTAATCTAAGGCAACCTATTATCTCAGACGTAATATTTTACAATATTCCTGGCGTGTGAGTGCATACTTTTCGGTGGTAACATTAAATGCGTCTATAACGGTATATATCCTAATCTAAGGCAACCTAACATCTCGGATGCAATATTTGACAATATTCCTGGCTTGTCGAAACCTACTTCTCGGAGGGAACAGTATATACGCCTATAACGTCATATATCCTAACCTGAGGCAACCTAACATCTCGGATGTATCATTCGACAACATTCCAGGCATGTCGGTCCCTACGTCTCGGTGGTAACATTACATGCGTCTATAACGTTATACATCCTAATCTAAGGCAACCTAACATCTCGGATGCAATATTTGACAACATTCCTGGCCTGTCGAAACCTACTTCTCGGAGGGAACAGTATAAACGTCTGTAACGTCAAATATACTAACCTAAGGCAACCTAACATCTCGGATGTAACATTTGACAACATTCCAGGCGTGTCGGTCCCTACTTCTCGGTGGTAACATTACATGCGTCTATAACGTTATATATCCTAACCTAAGGCAACCTAACAACTCGGATGTAACATTTGACAACATTTCTGGCGTGTCGGACCCTACTTCTCGGTGGGAACAGTATATACGTCTATAACGCTATATATCCTAACCTAAGGCAACCTGACATCTCGGATGTAATATTCTACAACCTTCCAGGCGTGTCGGACCCTACTTCTCGGTGGGAACAGTATATACGTCTATAACGGTATATATCCTAACCTAAGGCAACCTGACATCTCGGATGTAATATTCTACAACCTTCCAGGCG
The DNA here is from genome assembly GCA_963969225.1 of Xylocopa violacea. Lineage (NCBI taxonomy): Eukaryota > Metazoa > Arthropoda > Insecta > Hymenoptera > Apidae > Xylocopa > Xylocopa violacea. The sequence continues at coordinate 209,311 of CAXAJV010000922.1, forward strand.
TGTCGGACCCTACTTATCGGTGGGAACATTATATGCGTCTATAACGTTGTATATCCTAATCTAAGGCAACCTAACATCTCGGATGCAATATTTGACAACATTCCTGGCCTGTCGAACCCTACTTCTCGGAGGGAACAGCATATACGTCTATAACGTCATATATCCTAACCTAAGGTAACCTAACATCTCGGATGTAACATTTGACAACATTCCAGGCGTGTCGATCCCTACGTCTCGGTGGTAACGTTACATGCGTCTATAACGGTATATGTCCTAATCTAAGGCAACCTAACATCTCGGATGTAACATTTGACAACATTCCAGGCGTGTCGGTCCCTACGTCTCGGTGGTAACATTAATGCGTCTATAACGGCAACGTAACAACTCGGATGTAATATTTTACAACATTCCTGGCGTGTCGGACCCTACTTCTCGGTGGGAACATTATATGAGTCTATAGCGTTATATATCCTAACCTAAGGCAACCTAACATCTCGGATGTAACATTTGACAACATTCCATGCGTGTCGGGCCCTACATCTCGGAGGTAACATTACATGCGTCTATAACGTTATATATCCTAACCTAAGGCAACCTAACATCTCGGATGCACTATTTGAGAACATTCCTGGACTGTCAAACCCTATCTCTCGGTGGGAAAAGTATATACGTCTATAACGATATATATCGTAACCTAAGGCAACCTAACATCTCGGATGTAACATTTGACAACATTCCAGGCGTGTCGGTCCCTACGTCTCGGTGGTAACATGAATGCGTCTATAAGGGCAACGTAACAACTCGGATGTAATATTTTACATCATTCCAGGCGTGCCGGACCCTACTTCTCGGTGGGAACATTATATGAGTCTATAACGTTGTATATCCTAATCTAAGGCAACCTATTATCTCAGACGTAATATTTTACAATATTCCTGGCGTGTGAGTGCATACTTTTCGGTGGTAACATTAAATGCGTCTATAACGTTATATATCCTAACCTAAGGCAACCTAACATCTCGGATGCAATATTTGACAACATTCCTGGCCTGTCGAACCCTACCTCTGGGTGGGAACAGTATATACGTTTATAACGATATATATCCTAACCTAAGGCAACCTAACATCTCGGATGCAATATTTGACAACATTCCTGGCCTGTCGAACCCTACTTCTCGGAGGGAACAGTATATACGTCTATAACGTCATATATCCTAACCTAAGGCAACCTGACATCTCGGATGTAACATTTGACAACATTCCAGGCGTGTCGGTCCCTACGTCTCGGTGGTAACATTACATGCGTCTATAACGTTATATATCCTAATCTAAGGCAACCTAACATCTCGGATGCTATATTTGACAATATTCCTGGCCTGTCGAACCCTACTTCGCGGAGGGAACAGTATATACGTCTATAACGGTATATATCCTAACCTAAGGCAACCTGACATCTCGGATGTAATATTCTACAACCTTCCAGGCGTGTCGGACCCTACTTCTCGGTGGGAACATTATGTGCGTCTATAACGTTGTATATCCTAATCTAAGGCAACCTAACATCTCGGATGCAATATTTGACAACATTCCAGGCGTGTCGGTCCCTATTTCTCGGTGGGAACAGTATATACGTCTATAACCGCATATATACTAACCTAAGGCAACCTGACATCTCGGATGTAATATTCTACAACCTTCCAGGCGTGTCGGACCCTACTTATCGGTGGGAACATTATATGCGTCTATAACGTTGTATATCCTAATCTAAGGCAACCTAACATCTCGGATGCAATATTTGACAACATTCCTGGCCTGTCGACCCCTACTTCTCGGAGGGAACAGCATATACGTCTATAACGTCATATATCCTAACCTAAGGCAACCTAACATCTCGGATGTAACATTTGCCAACATTCCTGGCCTGTCGACCCCTACTTCTCGGAGGGAACAGCATATACGTCTATAACGTCATATATCCTAACCTAAGGCAACCTAACATCTCGGATGTAACATTTGCCAACATTCCAGGCGTGTCGGTCCCTACGTCTCAGTGGTAACGTTACATGCGTCTATAACGATATATACCCTAACCTAAGACAACCTAACATCTCGGATGCAATATTTGACAACATTCCTGGCCTGTCGAACCCTACTTCTCGGAGGGAACAGTATATACGTCTGTAACGTTATATATCCTAACCTAAGGCAACCTAACAACTCGGATGTAACATTTGACAACATTCCATGCGTGTCGGGCCCTACATCTCGGAGGTAACATTACATGCGTCTATAACGTTATATATCCTAACCTAAGGCAACCTAACATCTCGGATGCACTATTTGACAACATTCCTGGACTGTCAAACCCTATCTCTCGGTGGGAACAGTATATACGTCTATAACGATATATATCGTAACCTAAGGCAACCTAACATCTCGGATGTAACATTTGACAACATTCCAGGCGTGTCGGTCCCTACGTCTCGGTGGTAACATGAATGCGTCTATAACGGCAACGTAACAACTCGGATGTAATATTTTACATCATTCCAGGCGTGTCGGACCCTACTTCTCGGTGGGAACATTATATGAGTCTATAACGTTGTATATCCTAATCTAAGGCAACCTATTATCTCAGACGTAATATTTTACAATATTCCTGGCGTGTGAGTGCATACTTTTCGGTGGTAACATTAAATGCGTCTATAACGGTATATATCCTAATCTAAGGCAACCTAACATCTCGGATGCAATATTTGACAATATTCCTGGCTTGTCGAAACCTACTTCTCGGAGGGAACAGTATATACGCCTATAACGTCATATATCCTAACCTGAGGCAACCTAGCATCTCGGATGTATCATTCGACAACATTCCAGGCATGTCGGTCCCTACGTCTCGGTGGTAACATTACATGCGTCTATAACGTTATACATCCTAATCTAAGGCAACCTAACATCTCGGATGCAATATTTGACAACATTCCTGGCCTGTCGAAACCTACTTCTCGGAGGGAACAGTATAAACGTCTGTAACGTCAAATATACTAACCTAAGGCAACCTAACATCTCGGATGTAACATTTGACAACATTCCAGGCGTGTCGGTCCCTACTTCTCGGTGGTAACATTACATGCGTCTATAACGTTATATATCCTAACCTAAGGCAACCTAACAACTCGGATGTAACATTTGACAACATTTCTGGCGTGTCGGACCCTACTTCTCGGTGGGAACAGTATATACGTCTATAACGCTATATATCCTAACCTAAGGCAACCTGACATCTCGGATGTAATATTCTACAACCTTCCAGGCGTGTCGGACCCTACTTCTCGGTGGGAACAGTATATACGTCTATAACGGTATATATCCTAACCTAAGGCAACCTGACATCTCGGTTGTAATATTCTACAACCTTCCAGGCGTGTCGGACCCTACTTATCGGTGGGAACATTATATGCGTCTATAACGTTGTATATCCTAATCTAAGGCAACCTAACATCTCGGATGCAATATTTGACAACATTCCTGGCCTGTCGAACCCTACTTCTCGGAGGGAACAGCATATACGTCTATAACGTCATATATCCTAATCTAAGGCAACCTAACATCTCGGATGTAACATTTGACAACATTCCAGGCGTGTCGGTCCCTACGTCTCGGTGGTAACATTAATGCGTCTATAACGGCAACGTAACAACTCGGATGTAATATTTTACATCATTCCAGGCGTGTCGGACCCTACTTCTCGGTGGGAACATTATATGAGTCTATAACGTTGTATATCCTAATCTAAGGCAACCTATTATCTCAGACGTAATATTTTACAATATTCCTGGCGTGTGAGTGCATACTTTTCGGTGGTAACATTAAATGCGTCTATAACGGTATATATCCTAATCTAAGGCAACCTAACATCTCGGATGCAATATTTGACAATATTCCTGGCCTGTCGAAACCTACTTCTCGGAGGGAACAGTATATACGCCTATAACGTCATATATCCTAGCCTGAGGCAACCTAACATCTCGGATGTATCATTCGACAACATTCCAGGCATGTCGGTCCCTACGTCTCGGTGGTAACATTACATGCGTCTATAACGTTATACATCCTAATCTAAGGCAACCTAACATCTCGGATGCAATATTTGACAACATTCCTGGCCTGTCGAAACCTACTTCTCGGAGGGAACAGTATAAACGTCTGTAACGTCAAATATACTAACCTAAGACAACCTAACATCTCGGATGTAACATTTGACAACATTCCAGGCGTGTCGGTCCCTACTTCTCGGTGGTAACATTACATGCGTCTATAACGTTATATGTCCTAACCTAAGGCAACCTAACAACTCGGATGTAACATTTGACAACATTTCTGGCGTGTCGGACCCTACTTCTCGGTGGGAACAGTATATACGTCTATAACGCTATATATCCTAACCTAAGGCAACCTGACATCTCGGATGTAATATTCTACAACCTTCCAGGCGTGTCGGACCCTACTTCTCGGAGGGAACAGTATATACGTCTATAACGGTATATATCCTAACCTAAGGCAACCTGACATCTCGGATGTAATATTCTACAACCTTCCAGGCGTGTCGGACCCTACTTCTCGGTGGGAACATTATATGCGTCTATAACGTTGTATATCCTAATCTAAGGCAACCTAACATCTCGGATGCAATATTTGACAACATTCCAGGCGTGTCGGTCCCTACTTCTCGGTGGTAACATTACATGCGTCTATAACGTTATATATCCTAACCTAAGGCAACCTAACAACTCGGATGTCACATTTGACAACATTTCTGGCGTGTCGGACCCTACTTCTCGGTGGGAACAGTATATACGTCTATAACGGTATATATCCTAACCTAAGGCAACCTGACATCTCGGATGTAATATTCTACAACCTTCCAGGCGTGTCGGACCCTACTTATCGGTGGTAACATTAAATGCGTCTATAACGGTATATATCCTAATCTAAGGCAACGTAACATCTCGGATGCAATATTTGACAACATTCCTGGCCTGTCGAACCCTACGTCTCGGAGGTAACAGTATATACGTCTATAACGTCATATATCCTAACCTAAGGCAACCTAACATCTCGGATGTAACATTTGACAACATTCCAGGCGTGTCGGTCCCTACGTCTCGGTGGTAACATTACATGCGTCTATAACGTTATATATCCTAACCTAAGGCAACCTAACATCTCGGATGCAATATTTGACAACATTCCTGGCCTGTCGAACCCTACCTCTGGGTGGGAACAGTATATACGTTTATAACGATATATATCCTAACCTAAGGCAACCTAACATCTCGGATGCAATATTTGACAACATTCCTGGACTGTCAAACCCTATCTCTCGGTGGGAACAGTATATACGTCTATAACGATATATATCGTAACCTAAGGCAACCTAACATCTCGGATGTAACATTTGACAACATTCCAGGCGTGTCGGTCCCTACGTCTCGGTGGTAACATGAATGCGTCTATAACGGCAACGTAACAACTCGGATGTAATATTTTACATCATTCCAGGCGTGTCGGACCCTACTTCTCGGTGGGAACATTATATGAGTCTATAACGTTGTATATCCTAATCTAAGGCAACCTATTATCTCAGACGTAATATTTTACAATATTCCTGGCGTGTGAGTGCATACTTTTCGGTGGTAACATTAAATGCGTCTATAACGGTATATATCCTAATCTAAGGCAACCTAACATCTCGGATGCAATATTTGACAATATTCCTGGCTTGTCGAAACCTACTTCTCGGAGGGAACAGTATATACGCCTATAACGTCATATATCCTAACCTGAGGCAACCTAACATCTCGGCTGTATCATTCGACAACATTCCAGGCATGTCGGTCCCTACGTCTCGGTGGTAACATTACATGCGTCTATAACGTTATACATCCTAATCTAAGGCAACCTAACATCTCGGATGCAATATTTGACAACATTCCTGGCCTGTCGAAACCTACTTCTCGGAGGGAACAGTATAAACGTCAGTAACGTCAAATATACTAACCTAAGGCAACCTAACATCTCGGATGTAACATTTGACAACATTCCAGGCGTGTCGGTCCCTACTTCTCGGTGGTAACATTACATGCGTCTATAACGTTATATATCCTAACCTAAGGCAACCTAACAACTCGGATGTAACATTTGACAACATTTCTGGCGTGTCGGACCCTACTTCTCGGTGGGAACAGTATATACGTCTATAACGCTATATATCCTAACCTAAGGCAACCTGACATCTCGGACGTAATATTCTACAACCTTCCAGGCGTGTCGGACCCTACTTCTCGGTGGGAACAGTATATACGACTATAACGGTATATATCCTAACCTAAGGCAACCTGACATCTCGGATGTAATATTCTACAACCTTCCAGGCGTGTCGGACCCTACTTATCGGTGGGAACATTATATGCGTCTATAACGTTGTATATCCTAATCTAAGGCAACCTAACATCTCGGATGCAATATTTGACAACATTCCTGGCCTGTCGAACCCTACTTCTCGGAGGGAACAGCATATACGTCTGTAACGTCATATATCCTAACCTAAGGCAACCTAACATCTCGGATGTAACATTTGGCAACATTCCAGGCGTGTCGGTCCCTACTTCTCGGAGGGAACAGCATATACGTCTATAACGTCATATATCCTAACCTAAGGCAACCTAACATCTCGGATGTAACATTTGACAACATTCCAGGCGTGTCGATCCCTACGTCTCGGTGGTAACGTTACATGCGTCTATAACGTTATATATCCTAACCTAAGGCAACCTAACAACTCGGATGTAACATTTGACAACATTTCTGGCGTGTCGGACCCTACTTCTCGGTGGGAACAGTATATACGTCTATAACGCTATATATCCTAACCTAAGGCAACCTGACATCTCGGATGTAATATTCTACAACCTTCCAGGCGTGTCGGACCCTACTTCTCGGAGGGAACAGTATATACGTCTATAACGGTATATATACTAACCTAAGGCAACCTGACATTTCGGATGTAATATTCTACAACCTTCCAGGCGTGTCGGACCCTACTTATCGGTGGGAACATTATATGAGTCTACAACGTTGTATATTCTAATCCAAGGCAACCTATTATGTCAGACGTAATATTTTACAATATTCCTGGCGTGTCGGTGCATACTTTTCGGAGGTAACATTACATGCGTCTATAACGGCATATATCCTAATCTAAGGCAACCTAACATCTCGGATGCAATATTTGACAACATTCCTGGCCTGTCGAACCCTACTTCTCGGAGGGAACAGTATATACGACTATAACGGTATATATCCTAACCTAAGGCAACCTGACATCTCGGATGTAATATTCTACAACCTTCCAGGCGTGTCGGACCCTACTTATCGGTGGGAACATTATATGCGTCTATAACGTTGTATATCCTAATCTAAGGCAACCTAACATCTCGGATGCAATATTTGACAACATTCCTGGCCTGTCGAACCCTACTTCTCGGAGGGAACAGCATATACGTCTATAACGTCATATATCCTAACCTAAGGTAACCTAACATCTCGGATGTAACATTTGACAACATTCCAGGCGTGTCGATCCCTACGTCTCGGTGGTAACGTTACATGCGTCTATAACGTTATATATCCTAACCTAAGGCAACCTAACATCTCGGATGCAATATTTGACAACATTCCTGGCCTGTCGAAACCTACTTCTCGGAGGGAACAGTATAAACGTCTGTAACGTCAAATATACTAACCTAAGGCAACCTAACATCTCGGATATAACATTTGACAACATTCCAGGCGTGTCGGGCCCTCCGTCTCGGAGGTAACATTACATGCGTCTATAACGTTATATATCCTAACCTAAGGCAACCTAACATCTCGGATGCACTATTTGACAACATTCCTGGACTGTCAAACCCTATCTCTCGGTGGGAACAGTATATACGTTTATAACGATATATATCCTAACCTAAGGCAACCTAACATCTCGGATGCAATATTTGACAACATTCCTGGCCTGTCGAACCCTACTTCTCGGAGGGAACAGTATATACGTCTATAACGTCATATATCCTAACCTAAGGCAACCTAACATCTCTTATGTAACATTTGACAACATTCCAGGCGTGTCGGTCCCTACGTCTCGGTGGTAACATTACATGCGTCTATAACGGTATATATCCTAATCTAAGGCAACCTAACATCTCGGATGTAACATTTGACAACATTCCAGGCGTGTCGGTCCCTACGTCTCGGTGGTAACATTAATGCGTCTATAACGGCAACGTAACAACTCGGATGTAATATTTTACAACATTCCTGGCGTGTCGGACCCTACTTCTCGGTGGGAACATTATATGAGTCTATAGCGTTGTATATCCTAATCCAAGGCAACCTATTATCTCAGACGTAATATTTTACAATATTCCTGGCGTGTCGGTGCATACTTTTCGGAGGTAACATTACATGCGTCTATAACGGCATATATCCTAATCTAAGGCAACCTAACATCTCGGATGCAATATTTGACAACATTCCTGGCCTGTCGAACCCTACTTCTCGGAGGGAACAGCATATACGTCTATAACGTCATATATCCTAACCTAAGGCAACCTAACATCTCGGATGTAACATTTGACAACATTCCAGGCGTGTCGGTCCCTACGTCTCGGTGGTAACGTTACATGCGTCTATAACGTTATACATCCTAATCTAAGGCAACCTAACATCTCGGATGCAATATTTGACAACATTCCTGGCCTGTCGAAACCTACTTCTCGGAGGGAACAGTATAAACGTCAGTAACGTCAAATATACTAACCTAAGGCAACCTAACATCTCGGATGTAACATTTGACAACATTCCAGGCGTGTCGGTCCCTACTTCTCGGTGGTAACATTACATGCGTCTATAACGTTATATATCCTAACCTAAGGCAACCTAACAACTCGGATGTAACATTTGACAACATTTCTGGCGTGTCGGACCCTACTTCTCGGTGGGAACAGTATATACGTCTATAACGCTATATATCCTAACCTAAGGCAACCTGACATCTCGGACGTAATATTCTACAACCTTCCAGGCGTGTCGGACCCTACTTCTCGGTGGGAACAGTATATACGACTATAACGGTATATATCCTAACCTAAGGCAACCTGACATCTCGGATGTAATATTCTACAACCTTCCAGGCGTGTCGGACCCTACTTATCGGTGGGAACATTATATGCGTCTATAACGTTGTATATCCTAATCTAAGGCAACCTAACATCTCGGATGCAATATTTGACAACATTCCTGGCCTGTCGAACCCTACTTCTCGGAGGGAACAGCATATACGTCTGTAACGTCATATATCCTAACCTAAGGCAACCTAACATCTCGGATGTAACATTTGGCAACATTCCAGGCGTGTCGGTCCCTACTTCTCGGAGGGAACAGCATATACGTCTATAACGTCATATATCCTAACCTAAGGCAACCTAACATCTCGGATGTAACATTTGACAACATTCCAGGCGTGTCGATCCCTACGTCTCGGTGGTAACGTTACATGCGTCTATAACGTTATATATCCTAACCTAAGGCAACCTAACAACTCGGATGTAACATTTGACAACATTTCTGGCGTGTCGGACCCTACTTCTCGGTGGGAACAGTATATACGTCTATAACGCTATATATCCTAACCTAAGGCAACCTGACATCTCGGATGTAATATTCTACAACCTTCCAGGCGTGTCGGACCCTACTTCTCGGAGGGAACAGTATATACGTCTATAACGGTATATATACTAACCTAAGGCAACCTGACATTTCGGATGTAATATTCTACAACCTTCCAGGCGTGTCGGACCCTACTTATCGGTGGGAACATTATATGAGTCTACAACGTTGTATATTCTAATCCAAGGCAACCTATTATGTCAGACGTAATATTTTACAATATTCCTGGCGTGTCGGTGCATACTTTTCGGAGGTAACATTACATGCGTCTATAACGGCATATATCCTAATCTAAGGCAACCTAACATCTCGGATGCAATATTTGACAACATTCCTGGCCTGTCGAACCCTACTTCTCGGAGGGAACAGTATATACGACTATAACGGTATATATCCTAACCTAAGGCAACCTGACATCTCGGATGTAATATTCTACAACCTTCCAGGCGTGTCGGACCCTACTTATCGGTGGGAACATTATATGCGTCTATAACGTTGTATATCCTAATCTAAGGCAACCTAACATCTCGGATGCAATATTTGACAACATTCCTGGCCTGTCGAACCCTACTTCTCGGAGGGAACAGCATATACGTCTATAACGTCATATATCCTAACCTAAGGTAACCTAACATCTCGGATGTAACATTTGACAACATTCCAGGCGTGTCGATCCCTACGTCTCGGTGGTAACGTTACATGCGTCTATAACGTTATATATCCTAACCTAAGGCAACCTAACATCTCGGATGCAATATTTGACAACATTCCTGGCCTGTCGAAACCTACTTCTCGGAGGGAACAGTATAAACGTCTGTAACGTCAAATATACTAACCTAAGGCAACCTAACATCTCGGATATAACATTTGACAACATTCCAGGCGTGTCGGGCCCTCCGTCTCGGAGGTAACATTACATGCGTCTATAACGTTATATATCCTAACCTAAGGCAACCTAACATCTCGGATGCACTATTTGACAACATTCCTGGACTGTCAAACCCTATCTCTCGGTGGGAACAGTATATACGTTTATAACGATATATATCCTAACCTAAGGCAACCTAACATCTCGGATGCAATATTTGACAACATTCCTGGCCTGTCGAACCCTACTTCTCGGAGGGAACAGTATATACGTCTATAACGTCATATATCCTAACCTAAGGCAACCTAACATCTCTTATGTAACATTTGACAACATTCCAGGCGTGTCGGTCCCTACGTCTCGGTGGTAACATTACATGCGTCTATAACGGTATATATCCTAATCTAAGGCAACCTAACATCTCGGATGTAACATTTGACAACATTCCAGGCGTGTCGGTCCCTACGTCTCGGTGGTAACATTAATGCGTCTATAACGGCAACGTAACAACTCGGATGTAATATTTTACAACATTCCTGGCGTGTCGGACCCTACTTCTCGGTGGGAACATTATATGAGTCTATAGCGTTGTATATCCTAATCCAAGGCAACCTATTATCTCAGACGTAATATTTTACAATATTCCTGGCGTGTCGGTGCATACTTTTCGGAGGTAACATTACATGCGTCTATAACGGCATATATCCTAATCTAAGGCAACCTAACATCTCGGATGCAATATTTGACAACATTCCTGGCCTGTCGAACCCTACTTCTCGGAGGGAACAGCATATACGTCTATAACGTCATATATCCTAACCTAAGGCAACCTAACATCTCGGATGTAACATTTGACAACATTCCAGGCGTGTCGGTCCCTACGTCTCGGTGGTAACGTTACATGCGTCTATAACGGTATATATCCTAATCTAAGGCAACCTAACATCTCGGATGTAACATTTGACAACATTCCAGGCGTGTCGGTCCCTACGTCTCGGTGGTAACATTAATGCGTCTATAACGGCAACGTAACAACTCGGATGTAATATTTTACAACATTCCTGGCGTGTCGGAACCTACTTCTCGATGGGAACATTATATGAGTCTATAGCGTTGTATATCCTAATCCAAGGCAACCTATTATCTCAGACGTAATATTTTACAATATTCCTGGCGTGTGAGTGCATACTTTTCGGTGGTAACATTACATGCGTCTATAACGGTATATATCCTAATCTAAGGCAACCTAACATCTCGGATGCAATATTTGACAACATTCCTGGCCTGTCGACCCCTACTTCTCGGAGGGAACAGCATATACGTCTATAACGTCATATATCCTAACCTAAGGCAACCTAACATCTCGGATGTAACATTTGCCAACATTCCAGGCGTGTCGGTCCCTACGTCTCAGTGGTAACGTTACATGCGTCTACAACGATATATACCCTAACCTAAGACAACCTAAAATCTCGGATGCAATATTTGACAGCATTCCTGGCCTGTCGAACCCTACTTCTCGGAGGGAACAGTATATACGTCTGTAACGTTATATATCCTAACCTAAGGCAACCTAACATCTCGGATGTAACATTTGACAACATTCCAGGCGTGTCGGGCCCTACGTCTCGGAGGTAACATTACATGCGTCTATAACGTTATATATCCTAACCTAAGGCAACCTAACATCTCCGATGCACTATTTGACAACATTCCTGGACTGTCAAACCCTATCTCTCGGTGGGAACAGTATATACGTTTATAACGATATATATCCTAACCTAAGGCAACCTAACATCTCGGATGCAATATTTGACAACATTCCTGGCCTGTCGAACCCTACTTCTCGGAGGGAACAGTATATACGTCTATAACGCTATATATCCTAACCTAAGGCAACCTGATATCTCGGATGTAATATTCTACAACCTTCCAGGCGTGTCGGACCCTACTTCTCGGTGGGAACAGTATATACGTCCATAACGTTATATATCCTAACCTAAGGCAATCTTACATCTCGGATGCAATATTTGACAACATTCCTGGCCTGTCGAACCCTACTTCTCGGAGGGAACAGTATATACGTCTGTAACGTTATATATCCTAACCTAAGGCAACCTAACATCTCGGATGTAACATTTGACAACATTCCAGGCGTGTCGGGCCCTACGTCTCGGAGGTAACATTACATGCGTCTATAACGTTATATATCCTAACCTAAGGCAACCTAACATCTCGGATGCACTATTTGACAACATTCCTGGACTGTCAAACCCTATCTCTCGGTGGGAACAGTATATACGTTTATAACGATATATATCCTAACCTAAGGCAACCTAACATCTCGGATGCAATATTTGACAATATTCCTGGCCTGTCGAACCCTACTTCTCGGTGGGAACAGTATATACGTCTATAACGTCATATATCCTAACCTGAGGCAACATAACATCTCGGATGTAACATTCGACAACATTCCAGGCATGTCGGTCCCTACGTCTCAGTGGTAACGTTACATGCGTCTATAACGATATATACCCTAACCTAAGACAACCTAAAATCTCGGATGCAATATTTGACAGCATTCCTGGCCTGTCGAACCCTACTTCTCGGAGGGAACAGTATATACGTCTGTAACGTTATATATCCTAACCTAAGGCAACCTAACATCTCGGATGTAACATTTGACAACATTCCAGGCGTGTCGGGCCCTACGTCTCGGAGGTAACATTACATGCGTCTATAACGTTATATATCCTAACCTAAGGCAACCTAACATCTCGGATGCACTATTTGACAACATTCCTGGACTGTCAAACCCTATCTCTCGGTGGGAACAGTATATACGTTTATAACGATATATATCCTAACCTAAGGCAACCTAACATCTCGGATGCAATATTTGACAATATTCCTGGCCTGTCGAACCCTACTTCTCGGTGGGAACAGTATATACGTCTATAACGTCATATATCCTAACCTGAGGCAACATAACATCTCGGGTGTAACATTCGACAACATTCCAGGCATGTCGGTCCCTACGTCTCGGTGGTAACATTACATGCGTCTATAACGTTATATATCCTAATCTAAGGCAACCTAACATCTCGGATGTAACATTTGACAACATTCCAGGCGTGTCGGTCCCTATTTCTCGGTGGGAACATTATATGAGTCTATAGCGTTGCATATCCTAATCCAAGGCAACCTATTATCTCAGACGTAATATTTTACAATATTCCTGGCGTGTCGGTGCATACTTTTCGGAGGTAACATTACATGCGTCTATAACGGCATATACCCTAATCTAAGGCAACCTAACATCTCGGATGCAATATTTGACAACATTCCTGGCCTGTCGAACCCTACTTCTCGGAGGGAACAGCATATACGTCTATAACGTTATATATCCTAACCTAAGGCAACCTAACATCTCGGATGTAACATTTGACAACATTCCAGGCGTGTCGATCCCTACGTCTCGGTGGTAACGTTACATGCGTCTATAACGTTATATATCCTAACCTAAGGCAACCTAACAACTCGGATGTAACATTTGACAACATTTCTGGCGTGTCGGACCCTACTTCTCGGTGGGAACAGTATATACGTCTATAACGCTATATATCCTAACCTAAGGCAACCTGACATCTCGGATGTAATATTCTACAACCTTCCAGGCGTGTCGGACCCTACTTCTCGGAGGGACCAGTATATACGTCTATAACGGTATATATCCTAACCTAAGGCAACCTAACACCTCGGATGCAATATTTGACAACATTCCTGGCCTGTCGAACCCTACTTCTCGGAGGGAACAGTTTATACGTCTATAACGTTATATATCCTAACCTAAGGCAACCTAACATCTCGGATGTAACATTTGACAACATTCCAGGCGTATCGGTCCCTACTTCTCGGTGGTAACATTACATGCGTCTATAACGTTATATATCCTAATCTAAGGCAACCAAACATCTCGGATGCAATATTTGACAATATTCCTGGCCTGTCGAACCCTACTTCTCGGCGGGAACAGTATATACGTCTATAACGGTATATATCCTAACCTAAGGCAACCTGACATCTCGGATGTAATATTCTACAACCTTCCAGGCGTGTCGGACCCTACTTATCGGTGGGAACATTATATGCGTCTATAACGTTGTATAGCCTAATCTAAGGTAACCTAACATCTCGGCTGCAATATTTGACAACATTCCTGGCCTGTCGACCCCTACTTCTCGGAGGGAACAGCATATACGTCTATAACGTCATATATCCTAACCTAAGGCAACCTAACATCTCGGATGTAACATTTGCCAACATTCCAGGCGTGTCGGTCCCTACGTCTCAGTGGTAACGTTACATGCGTCTATAACGATATATACCCTAACCTAAGACAACCTAAAATCTCGGATGCAATATTTGACAGCATTCCTGGCCTGTCGAACCCTACTTCTCGGAGGGAACAGTATATACGTCTGTAACGTTATATATCCTAACCTAAGGCAACCTAACATCTCGGATGTAACATTTGACAACATTCCAGGCGTGTCGGGCCCTACGTCTCGGAGGTAACATTACATGCGTCTATAACGTTATATATCCTAACCTAAGGCAACCTAACATCTCGGATGCACTATTTGACAACATTCCTGGACTGTCAAACCCTATCTCTCGGTGGGAACAGTATATACGTTTATAACGATATATATCCTAACCTAAGGCAACCTAACATCTCGGATGCAATATTTGACAATATTCCTGGCCTGTCGAACCCTACTTCTCGGTGGGAACAGTATATACGTCTATAACGTCATATATCCTAACCTGAGGCAACATAACATCTCGGATGTAACATTCGACAACATTCCAGGCATGTCGGTCCCTACGTCTCGGTGGTAACATTACATGCGTCTATAACGTTATATATCCTAATCTAAGGCAACCTAACATCTCGGATGTAACATTTGACAACATTCCAGGCGTGTCGGTCCCTACTTCTCGGTGGGAACATTATATGAGTCTATAGCGTTGCATATCCTAATCCAAGGCAACCTATTATCTCAGACGTAATATTTTACAATATTCCTGGCGTGTCGGTGCATACTTTTCGGAGGTAACATTACATGCGTCTATAACGGCATATACCCTAATCTAAGGCAACCTAACATCTCGGATGCAATATTTGACAACATTCCGGGCCTGTCGAACCCTACTTCTCGGAGGGAACAGCATATACGTCTATAACGTTATATATCCTAACCTAAGGCAACCTAACATCTCGGATGTAACATTTGACAACATTCCAGGCGTGTCGATCCCTACGTCTCGGTGGTAACGTTACATGCGTCTATAACGTTATATATCCTAACCTAAGGCAACCTAACAACTCGGATGTAACATTTGACAACATTTCTGGCGTGTCGGACCCAACTTCTCGGTGGGAACAGTATATACGTCTATAACGCTATATATCCTAACCTAAGGCAACCTGACATCTCGGATGTAATATTCTACAACCTTCCAGGCGTGTCGGACCCTACTTCTCGGAGGGACCAGTATATACGTCTATAACGGTATATATCCTAACCTAAGGCAACCTAACACCTCGGATGCAATATTTGACAACATTCCTGGCCTGTCGAACCCTACTTCTCGGAGGGAACAGTTTATACGTCTATAACGTTATATATCCTAACCTAAGGCAACCTAACATCTCGGATGTAACATTTGACAACATTCCAGGCGTATCGGTCCCTACTTCTCGGTGGTAACATTACATGCGTCTATAACGTTATATATCCTAATCTAAGGCAACCAAACATCTCGGATGCAATATTTGACAATATTCCTGGCCTGTCGAACCCTACTTCTCGGTGGGAACAGTATATACGTCTATAACGGTATATATCCTAACCTAAGGCAACCTGACATCTCGGATGTAATATTCTACAACCTTCCAGGCGTGTCGGACCCTACTTATCGGTGGGAACATTATATGCGTCTATAACGTCGTATAGCCTAATCTAAGGTAACCTAACATCTCGGCTGCAATATTTGACAACATTCCTGGCCTGTCGACCCCTACTTCTCGGAGGGAACAGCATATACGTCTATAACGTCATATATCCTAACCTAAGGCAACCTAACATCTCGGATGTAACATTTGCCAACATTCCAGGCGTGTCGGTCCCTACGTCTCAGTGGTAACGTTACATGCGTCTATAACGATATATACCCTAACCTAAGACAACCTAAAATCTCGGATGCAATATTTGACAGCATTCCTGGCCTGTCGAACCCTACTTCTCGGAGGGAACAGTATATACGTCTGTAACGTTATATATCCTAACCTAAGGCAACCTAACATCTCGGATGTAACATTTGACAAAATTCCAGGCGTGTCGGGCCCTACGTCTCGGAGGTAACATTACATGCGTCTATAACGTTATATATCCTAACCTAAGGCAACCTAACATCTCGGATGCACTATTTGACAACATTCCTGGACTGTCAAACCCTATCTCTCGGTGGGAACAGTATATACGTTTATAACGATATATATCCTAACCTAAGGCAACCTAACATCTCGGATGCAATATTTGACAATATTCCTGGCCTGTCGAACCCTACTTCTCGGTGGGAACAGTATATACGTCTATAACGTCATATATCCTAACCTGAGGCAACATAACATCTCGGATGTAACATTCGACAACATTCCAGGCATGTCGGTCCCTACGTCTCGGTGGTAACATTACATGCGTCTATAACGTTATATATCCTAATCTAAGGCAACCTAACATCTCGGATGTAACATTTGACAACATTCCAGGCGTGTCGGTCCCTACTTCTCGGTGGTAACGTTACATGCGTCTATAACGTTATATATCCTAACCTAAGGCAACCTGACATCTCGGATGTAATATTCTACAACCTTCCAGGCGTGTCGGACCCTACTTCTCGGAGGGAACAGTATATACGTCTATAACGGTATATATCCTAACCTAAGGCAACCTGACATCTCGGATGTAATATTCTACAACCTTCCAGGCGTGTCGGACCCTAATTCTGGGTGGGAACATTATATGCGTCTATAACGTTGTATATCCTAACCTAAGGCAACCTAACATCTCGGATGCAATATTTGACAACATTCCAGGCGTGTCGGTCCCTACTTCTCGGTGGTAACATTACATGCGTCTATAACGTTATATATCCTAACCTAAGGCAACCTAACAACTCGGATGTAACATTTGACAACATATCTGTCGTGTCGGACCCTACTTCTCGGTGGGAACAGTATATACGTCTATAACGGTATATATCCTAACCTAAGGCAACCTGACATTTCGGATGTAATATTCTACAACCTTCCAGGCGTGTCGGACCCTACTTATCGGTGGGAACATTATATGCGTCTATAACGTTGTATATCCTAATCTAAGGCAACCTAACATCTCGGATGCAATATTTGACAACATTCCTGGCCTGTCGAACCCTACTTCTCGGAGGGAACAGCATATACGTCTATAACGTCATATATCCTAACCTAAGGCAACCTAACATCTCGGATGTAACATTTGACAACATTCCAGGCGTGTCGATCCCTACGTCTCGGTGGTAACGTTACATGCGTCTATAACGTTATATATCCTAACCTAAGGCAACCTAACATCTCGGATGCAATATTTGACAACATTCCTGGCCTGTCGAAACCTACTTCTCGGAGGGAACAGTATATACGTCTAAAACGTCATATATCCTAACCTAAGGCAACCTAAAATCTCGGATGTAACATTTGACAACATTCCAGGCGTGTCGGTCCCTACGTCTCGGTGGTAACATTAATGCGTCTATAACGGCAACGTAGCAACTCGGATGTAATATTTTACAACATTCCAGTCGTGTCGGACCCTACTTCTCGGTGGGAACAGTATG
Organism: Xylocopa violacea; assembly: GCA_963969225.1. Taxonomy (NCBI): domain Eukaryota; kingdom Metazoa; phylum Arthropoda; class Insecta; order Hymenoptera; family Apidae; genus Xylocopa; species Xylocopa violacea. The sequence goes on from CAXAJV010000922.1 coordinate 227,912, forward strand.
TACGTCCATAACGTTATATATCCTAACCTAAGGCAACCTTACATCTCGGATGCAATATTTGACAACATTCCTGGCCTGTCGAACCCTACTTCTCGGAGGGAACAGTATATACGTCTATAACATTATATATCCTAACCTAAGGCAACCTAACATCTCGGATGTAACATTTGACAACATTCCAGGCGTGTCGGTCCCTACTTCTCGGTGGTAACATTACATGCATCTCTATCGTTATATATCCTAATCTAAGGCAACCTAACATCTCGGATGCAATATTTGACAATATTCCTGGCCTGTAGAACCCTACTTCTCGGTGGGAAGAGTATATACGTCTATAACGGTATATATCCTAACCTAAGGCAACCTGACATCTCGGATGTAATATTCTACAACCTTCCAGGCGTGTCGGACCCTACTTATCGGTGGGAACATTATATGCGTCTATAACGTTGTATAGCCTAATCTAAGGCAACCTAACATCTCGGATGTAACATTTGACAACATTCCAGGCGTGTCGATCCCTACGTCTCGGTGGTAACGTTACATGCGTCTATAACGTTATATATCCTAACCTAAGGCAACCTAACAACTCGGATGTAACATTTGACAACATTTCTGGCGTGTCGGACCCTACTTCTCGGTGGGAACAGTATATACATCTATAACGCTATATATCCTAACCTAAGGCAACCTGACATCTCGGATGTAATATTCTACAACCTTCCAGGCGTGTCGGACCCTACTTCTCGGAGGGAACAGTATATACGTCTATAACGGTATATATCCTAACCTAAGGCAACCTGACATCTCGGATGTAATATTCTACAACCATCCAGGCGTGTCGGACCCTAATTCTCGGAGGGAACAGTATATACGTCTATAACGGTATATATCCTAACCTAAGGCAACCTAACATCTCGGATGTAACATTTGACAACATTCCAGGCGTGTCGGTCCCTACGTCTCGGTGGTAATATTAATGCGTCTATAACGGCAACGTAACAACTCGGATGTAATATTTTACAACATTCCTGGCGTGTCGGACCCTACTTCTCGGTGGGAACATTATATGAGTCTATAGCGTTGTATATCCTAATCCAAGGCAACCTATTATGTCAGACGTAATATTTTACAATATTCCTGGCGTGTCGGTGCATACTTTTCGGAGGTAACATTACATGCGTCTATAACGGCATATATCCTAATCTAAGGCAACCTAACATCTCGGATGCAATATTTGACAACATTCCTGGCCTGTCGAACCCTACTTCTCGGAGGGAACAGCATATACGTCTATAACGTCATATATCCTAACCTAAGGCAACCTAACATCTCGGATGTAACATTTGACAACATTCCAGGCGTGTCGATCCCTACGTCTCGGTGGTAACGTTACATGCGTCTATAACGTCATATATCCTAACCTAAGGCAACCTAACATCTCGGATGTAACATTTGACAACATTCCAGGCGTGTCGGTCCCTACGTCTCGGTGGTAACATTACATGCGTCTATAACGTTATATATCCTAATCTAAGGCAACCTAACATCTCGGATGTAACATTTGACAACATTCCAGGCGTGTCGGTCCCTACGTCTCGGTGGTAACATTAATGAGTCTATAACGGCAACGTAACAACTCGGATGTAATATTTTACATCATTCCTGGCGTGTCGGACCCTACTTCTCGGTGGGAACATTATATGAGTCTATAGCGTTGTATATCCTAATCCAAGGCAACCTATTATGTCAGACGTAATATTTTACAATATTCCTGGCGTGTAGGTGCATACTCTTCGGAGGTAACATTACATGCGTCTATAACGGCATATATCCTAATCTAAGGCAACCTAACATCTCGGATGCAATATTTGACAACATTCCTGGCCTGTCGAAACCTACTTCTCGGTGGGAACAGTATATACGTCTATAACGCTATATATCCTAACCTAAGGCAACCTGACATCTCGGATGTAATATTCTACAACCTTCCAGGCGTGTCGGACCCTACTTCTCGGAGGGAACAGTATATACGTCTATAACGGTATATATCCTAACCTAAGGCAACCTGACATCTCGGATGTAATATTCTACAACCTTCCAGGCGTGTCGGACCCTAATTCTGGGTGGGAACATTATATGCGTCTATAACGTTGTATATCCTAATCTAAGGCAACCTAACATCTCGGATGCAATATTTGACAACATTCCAGGCGTGTCGGTCCCTACTTCTCGGTGGTAACATTCATGCGTCTATAACGTTATATATCCTAACCTAAGGCAACCTAACAACTCGGATGCAATATTTGACAACATTCCTGGCCTGTCGACCCCTACTTCTCGGAGGGAACAGCATATACGTCTATAACGTCATATATCCTAACCTAAGGCAACCTAACATCTCGGATGCACTATTAGACAACATTCCTGGACTGTCAAACCCTATCTCTCGGTGGCAACAGTATATACGTCTATAACGATATATATCGTAACCTAAGGCAACCTAACATCTCGGATGTAACATTTGACAACATTCCAGGCGTGTCGGTCCCTACGTCTCGATGGTAACATGAATGCGTCTATAACGGCAACGTAACAACTCGGATGTAATATTTTACATCATTCCAGGCGTGTCGGACCCTAAATCTCGGTGGGAACATTATATGAGTCTATAACGTTGTATATCCTAATCTAAGGCAACCTATTATCTCAGACGTAATATTTTACAATATTCCTGGCGTGTGAGTGCATACTTTTCGGTGGTAACATTAAATGCGTCTATAACGGTATATATCCTAATCTAAGGCAACCTAACATCTCGGATGCAATATTTGACAACATTCCTGGCCTGTCGAACCCTACGTCCCGGAGGTAACAGTATATACGTCTATAACGTCATATATCCTAACCTAAGGCAACCTAACATCTCGGATGTAACATTTGACAACATTCCAGGCGTGTCGGTCCCTACGTCTCGGTGGTAACATTACATGCGTCTATAACGTTATATATCCTAACCTAAGGCAACCTAACATCTCGGATGCAATATTTGACAACATTCCTGGCCTGTCGAACCCTACCTCTCGGTGGGAACAGTATATACGTTTATAACGATATATATCCTAACCTAAGGCAAGCTAACATCTCGGATGCAATATTTGACAACATTCCTGGCCTGTCGAACCCTACTTCTCGGAGGGAACAGTATATACGTCTATAACGTCATATATCCTAACCTAAGGCAACCTGACATCTCGGATGTAACATTTGACAACATTCCAGGCGTGTCGGTCCCAACGTCTCGGTGGTAACATTAATGCGTCTATAACGGCAACGTAGCAACTCGGATGTAATATTTTACAACATTCCTGGCGTGTCGGACCCTACTTCTCGGTGGGAACAGTATATACGTCCATAACGTTATATATCCTAACCTAAGGCAACCTTACATCTCGGATGCAATATTTGACAACATTCCTGGCCTGTCGAACCCTACTTCTCGGAGGGAACAGTATATACGTCTGTAACGTTATATATCCTAACCTAAGGCAACCTAACATCTCGGATGTAACATTTGACAACATTCCAGGCGTGTCGGTCCCTACGTCTCGGTGGTAACATTAATGCGTCTATAACTGCAACGTAACAACTCGGATGTAATATTTTACAACATTCCTAGCGTGTCGGACCCTACTTCTCGGTGTGAACATTATATGAGTCTATAACGTTGTATATCCTAATCCAAGGCAACCTATTATGTCAGACGTAATATTTTACAATATTCCTGGCGTGTCGGTGCATACTTTTCGGAGGTAACATTACATGCGTCTATAACGGCATATATCCTAATCTAAGGCAACCTAACATCTCGGATGCAATATTTAACAACATTCCTGGCCTGTCGAACCCTACTTCTCGGAGGGAACAGTATATACGTCTATAACGTTATATATCCTAACCTAAGGCAACCTGAAATGTCGGATGTAATATTCTACATCATTCCAGGCGTGTCGGACCCTACTTCTCGGTGGGAACATTATATGAGTCTATAACGTTCTATATCCTAATCTAAGGCAACCTATTATCTCAGACGTAATATTTTACAATATTCCTGGCGTGTGAGTGCATACTTTTCGGTGATAACATTACATGCGTCTATAACGGTATATATCCTAATCTAAGGCAACCTAACATCTCGAATGCAATATTTGACAATATTCCTGGCCTGTCGAAACCTACTTCTCGGTGGGAACAGTATATACGTCTATAACGGTATATATCCTAACCTAAGGCAACCTGACATCTCGGATGTAATATTCTACAACCTTCCAGGCGTGTCGGACCCTACTTATCGGTGGGAACATTATATGCGTCTATAACGTTGTATAGCCTAATCTAAGGCAACCTAACATCTCGGATGCAATATTTGACAACATTCCTGGCCTGTCGACCCCTACTTCTCGGAGGGAACAGCATATACGTCTATAACGTCATATATCCTAACCTAAGGCAACCTAACATCTCGGATGTAACATTTGCCAACATTCCAGGCGTGTCGGTCCCTACGTCTCAGTGGTAACGTTACATGCGTCTATAACGATATATACCCTAACCTAAGACAACCTAAAATCTCGGATGCAATATTTGACAGCATTCCTGGCCTGTCGAACCCTACTTCTCGGTGGGAACAGTATATACGTCTATAACGTCATATATCCTAACCTGAGGCAACATAACATCTCGGATGTAACATTCTACAACATTCCTGGCCTGTCGAACCCTACTTCTCGGAGGGAACAGCATATACGTCTATAACGTCATATATCCTAACCTAAGGCAACCTAACATCTCGGATGTAACATTTGACAACATTCCAGGCGTGTCGATCCCTACGTCTCGGTGGTAACGTTACATGCGTCTATAACGTTATATATCCTAACCTAAGGCAACCTAACAACTCGGATGTAACATTTGACAACATTTCTGGCGTGTCGGACCCTACTTCTCGGTGGGAACAGTATATACGTCTATAACGCTATATATCCTAACCTAAGGCAACCTGACATCTCGGATGTAATATTCTACAACCTTCCAGGCGTGTCGGACCCTACTTCTCGGAGGGAACAGTATATACGTCTATAACGGTATATATCCTAACCTAAGGCAACCTGACATCTCGGATGTAATATTCTACAACCTTCCAGGCGTGTCGGACCCTAATTCTGGGTGGGAACATTATATGCGTCTATAACGTTGTATATCCTAATCTAAGGCAACCTAACATCTCGGATGCAATATTTGACAACATTCCTGGCCTGTCGAACCCTACTTCTCGGAGGGAACAGTATATACGTCTATAACGTTATATATCCTAACCTAAGGCAACCTGAAATGTCGGATGTAATATTCTACATCATTCCAGGCGTGTCGGACCCTACTTCTCGGTGGGAACATTATATGAGTCTATAACGTTCTATATCCTAATCTAAGGCAACCTATTATCTCAGACGTAATATTTTACAATATTCCTGGCGTGTGAGTGCATACTTTTCGGTGATAACATTACATGCGTCTATAACGGTATATATCCTAATCTAAGGCAACCTAACATCTCGAATGCAATATTTGACAATATTCCTGGCCTGTCGAACCCTACTTCTCGGTGGGAACAGTATATACGTCTATAACGGTATATATCCTAACCTAAGGCAACCTGACATCTCGGATGTAATATTCTACAACCTTCCAGGCGTGTCGGACCCTACTTATCGGTGGGAACATTATATGCGTCTATAACGTTGTATAGCCTAATCTAAGGCAACCTAACATCTCGGATGCAATATTTGACAACATTCCTGGCCTGTCGACCCCTACTTCTCGGAGGGAACAGCATATACGTCTATAACGTCATATATCCTAACCTAAGGCAACCTAACATCTCGGATGTAACATTTGCCAACATTCCAGGCGTGTCGGTCCCTACGTCTCAGTGGTAACGTTACATGCGTCTATAACGATATATACCCTAACCTAAGACAACCTAAAATCTCGGATGCAATATTTGACAGCATTCCTGGCCTGTCGAACCCTACTTCTCGGTGGGAACAGTATATACGTCTATAACGTCATATATCCTAACCTGAGGCAACATAACATCTCGGATGTAACATTCTACAACATTCCTGGCCTGTCGAACCCTACTTCTCGGAGGGAACAGCATATACGTCTATAACGTCATATATCCTAACCTAAGGCAACCTAACATCTCGGATGTAACATTTGACAACATTCCAGGCGTGTCGATCCCTACGTCTCGGTGGTAACGTTACATGCGTCTATAACGTTATATATCCTAACCTAAGGCAACCTAACAACTCGGATGTAACATTTGACAACATTTCTGGCGTGTCGGACCCTACTTCTCGGTGGGAACAGTATATACGTCTATAACGCTATATATCCTAACCTAAGGCAACCTGACATCTCGGATGTAATATTCTACAACCTTCCAGGCGTGTCGGACCCTACTTCTCGGAGGGAACAGTATATACGTCTATAACGGTATATATCCTAACCTAAGGCAACCTGACATCTCGGATGTAATATTCTACAACCTTCCAGGCGTGTCGGACCCTAATTCTGGGTGGGAACATTATATGCGTCTATAACGTTGTATATCCTAATCTAAGGCAACCTAACATCTCGGATGCAATATTTGACAACATTCCAGGCGTGTCGGTCCCTACTTCTCGGTGGTAACATTACATGCGTCTATAACGTTATATATCCTAACCTAAGGCAACCTAACAACTCGGATGCAATATTTGACAACATTCCTGGCCTGTCGACCCCTACTTCTCGGAGGGAACAGCATATACGTCTATAACGTCATATATCCTAACCTAAGGCAACCTAACATCTCGGATGCACTATTAGACAACATTCCTGGACTGTCAAACCCTATCTTTCGGTGGCAACAGTATATACGTCTATAACGATATATATCGTAACCTAAGGCAACCTAACATCTCGGATGTAACATTTGACAACATTCCAGGCGTGTCGGTCCCTACGTCTCGATGGTAACATGAATGCGTCTATAACGGCAACGTAACAACTCGGATGTAATATTTTACATCATTCCAGGCGTGTCGGACCCTAAATCTCGGTGGGAACATTATATGAGTCTATAACGTTGTATATCCTAATCTAAGGCAACCTATTATCTCAGACGTAATATTTTACAATATTCCTGGCGTGTGAGTGCATACTTTTCGGTGGTAACATTAAATGCGTCTATAACGGTATATATCCTAATCTAAGGCAACCTAACATCTCGGATGCAATATTTGACAACATTCCTGGCCTGTCGAACCCTACGTCCCGGAGGTAACAGTATATACGTCTATAACGTCATATATCCTAACCTAAGGCAACCTAACATCTCGGATGTAACATTTGACAACATTCCAGGCGTGTCGGTCCCTACGTCTCGGTGGTAACATTACATGCGTCTATAACGTTATATATCCTAACCTAAGGCAACCTAACATCTCGGATGCAATATTTGACAACATTCCTGGCCTGTCGAACCCTACCTCTCGGTGGGAACAGTATATACGTTTATAACGATATATATCCTAACCTAAGGCAACCTAACATCTCGGATGTAACATTTGACAACATTCCAGGCGTGTCGGTCCCTACGTCTCGGTGGTAACATTAATGCGTCTATAACTGCAACGTAACAACTCGGATGTAATATTTTACCACATTCCTAGCGTGTCGGACCCTACTTCTCGGTGTGAACATTATATGAGTCTATAACGTTGTATATCCTAATCCAAGGCAACCTATTATGTCAGACGTAATATTTTACAATATTCCTGGCGTGTCGGTGCATACTTTTCGGAGGTAACATTACATGCGTCTATAACGGCATATATCCTAATCTAAGGCAACCTAACATCTCGGATGCAATATTTGACAACATTCCTGGCCTGTCGAACCCTACTTCTCGGAGGGAACAGTATATACGTCTATAACGTTATATATCCTAACCTAAGGCAACCTGAAATGTCGGATGTAATATTCTACATCATTCCAGGCGTGCCGGACCCTACTTCTCGGTGGGAACATTATATGAGTCTATAACGTTCTATATCCAAATCTAAGGCAACCTATTATCTCAGACGTAATATTTTACAATATTCCTGGCGTGTGAGTGCATACTTTTCGGTGATAACATTACATGCGTCTATAACGGTATATATCCTAATCTAAGGCAACCTAACATCTCGAATGCAATATTTGACAATATTCCTGGCCTGTCGAACCCTACTTCTCGGTGGGAACAGTATATACGTCTATAACGGTATATATCCTAACCTAAGGCAACCTGACATCTCGGATGTAATATTCTACAACCTTCCAGGCGTGTCGGACCCTACTTATCGGTGGGAACATTATATGCGTCTATAACGTTGTATAGCCTAATCTAAGGCAACCTAACATCTCGGATGCAATATTTAACAAAATTCCTGGCCTGTCGACCCCTACTTCTCGGAGGGAACAGCATATACGTCTATAACGTCATATATCCTAACCTAAGGCAACCTATCATCTCGGATGTAACATTTGCCAACATTCCAGGCGTGTCGGTCCCTACGTCTCAGTGGTAACGTTACATGCGTCTATAACGATATATACCCTAACCTAAGACAACCTAAAATCTCGGATGCAATATTTGACAGCATTCCTGGCCTGTCGAACCCTACTTCTCGGTGGTAACATTACATGCGTCTATAACGGCATATATCCTAATCTAAGGCAACCTAACATCTCGGATGCAATATTTGACAACATTCCTGGCCTGTCGAACCCTACTTCTCGGAGGGAACAGCATATACGTCTATAACGTTATATATCCTAATCTAAGGCAACCAAACATCTCGGATGCAATATTTGACAATATTCCTGGCCTGTCGAACCCTACTTCTCGGTGGGAACAGTATTTACGTCTATAACGGTATATATCCTAACCTAAGGCAACCTGACATCTCGGATGTAATATTCTACAACCTTCCAGGCGTGTCGGACCCTACTTATCGGTGGGAACATTATATGCGTCTATAACGTTGTATAGCCTAATCTAAGGCAACCTAACATCTCGGATGCAATATTTGACAACATTCCTGGCCTGTCGACCCCTACTTCTCGGAGGGAACAGCATATACGTCTATAACGTCATATATCCTAACCTAAGGCAACCTAACATCTCGGATGTAACATTTGCCTACATTCCAGGCGTGTCGGTCCCTACGTCTCAGTGGTAACGTTACATGTGTCTATAACGATATATACCCTAACCTAAGACAACCTAAAATCTCGGATGCAATATTTGACAGCATTCCTGGCCTGTCGAACCCTACTTCTCGGAGGGAACAGTATATACGTCTGTAACGTTATATATCCTAACCTAAGGCAACCTAACATCTCGGATGTAACATTTGACAACATTCCAGGTGTGTCGGGCCCTCCGTCTCGGAGGTAACATTACATGCGTCTATAACGTTATATATCCTAACCTAAGGCAACCTAACATCTCGGATGCACAATTTGACAACATTCCTGGACTGTCAAACCCTATCTCTCGGTGGGAACAGTATATACGTTTATAACGATATATATCCTAACCTAAGGCAACCTAACATCTCGGATGCAATATTTGACAACATTCCTGGCCTGTCGAACCCTACTTCTCGGAGGGAACAGTATATACGTCTATAACGTCATATATCCTAACCTAAGGCAACCTAACATCTCTTATGTAACATTTGACAACATTCCAGGCGTGTCGGTCCCTACGTCTCGGTGGTAACATTACATGCGTCTATAACGGTATATATCCTAATCTAAGGCAACCTAACATCTCGGATGTAACATTTGACAACATTCCAGGCGTGTCGGTCCCTACGTCTCGGTGGTAACATTAATGCGTCTATAACGGCAACGTAACAACTCGGATGTAATATTTTACAACATTCCTGGCGTGTCGGACCCTACTTCTCGGTGGGAACATTATATGAGTCTATAGCGTTGTATATCCTAATCCAAGGCAACCTATTATCTCAGACGTAATATTTTACAATATTCCTGGCGTGTCGGTGCATACTTTTCGGAGGTAACATTACATGCGTCTATAACGGCATATATCCTAATCTAAGGCAACCTAACATCTCGGATGCAATATTTGACAACATTCCTGGCCTGTCGAACCCTACTTCTCGGAGGGAACAGCATATACGTCTATAACGTCATATATCCTAACCTAAGGCAACCTAACATCTCGGATGTAACATTTGACAACATTCCAGGCGTGTCGATCCCTACGTCTCGGTCGTAACGTTACATGCGTCTATAACGTTATATATCCTAACCTAAGGCAACCTAACAACTCGGATGTAACATTTGACAACATTTCTGGCGTGTCGGACCCTACTTCTCGGTGGGAACAGTATATACGTCTATAACGCTATATATCCTAACCTAAGGCAACCTGACATCTCGGATGTAATATTCTACAACCTTCCAGGCGTGTCGGACCCTACTTCTCGGAGGGAACAGTATATACGTCTATAACGGTATATATCCTAACCTAAGGCAACCTGACATTTCGGATGTAATATTCTACAACCTTCCAGGCGTGTCGGACCCTACTTATCGGTGGGAACATTATATGAGTCTACAACGTTGTATATTCTAATCCAAGGCAACCTATTATGTCAGACGTAATATTTTACAATATTCCTGGCGTGTCGGTGCATACTTTTCGGAGGTAACATTACATGCGTCTATAACGGCATATATCCTAATCTAAGGCAACCTAACATCTCGGATGCACTATTTGACAACATTCCTGGCCTGTCGAACCCTACTTCTCGGAGGGAACAGTATATACGTCTATAACGTCATATATCCTAACCTAAGGCAACCTAACATCTCGGATGTAACATTTGACAACATTCCAGGCGTGTCGGTCCCTACGTCTCGGTGGTAACATTACATGCGTCTATAACGTTATATATCCTAATCTAAGGCAACCTAACATCTCGGATGCAATATTTGACAATATTCCTGGCCTGTCGTACCCTACTTCTCGGAGGGAACAGTATATACGTCTGTAACGTTATATATCCTAACCTAAGGCAACCTAACATCTCGGATGTAACATTTGACAACATTCCAGGCGTGTCGGTCCCTACGTCTCGGTGGTAACATTACATGCGTCTATAACGGTATATATCCTAATCTAAGGCAACCTAACATCTCGGATGTAACATTTGACAACATTCCAGGCGTGTCGGTCCCTACTTCTCGGTGGTAACATTACATGCGTCTATAACGTTATATATCCTAGTCTAAGGCAACCAAACATCTCGCATGCAATATTTGACAACATTCCTGGCCTGTCGAACCCTACCTCTCGGTGGGAACAGTATATACGTTTATAACGATATATATCCTAACCTAAGGCAACCTAACATCTCGGATGTAACATTTGACAACATTCCAGGCGTGTCGGTCCCTACGTCTCGGTGGTAACATTAATGCGTCTATAACTGCAACGTAACAACTCGGATGTAATATTTTACCACATTCCTAGCGTGTCGGACCCTACTTCTCGGTGTGAACATTATATGAGTCTATAACGTTGTATATCCTAATCCAAGGCAACCTATTATGTCAGACGTAATATTTTACAATATTCCTGGCGTGTCGGTGCATACTTTTCGGAGGTAACATTACATGCGTCTATAACGGCATATATCCTAATCTAAGGCAACCTAACATCTCGGATGCAATATTTGACAACATTCCTGGCCTGTCGAACCCTACTTCTCGGAGGGAACAGTATATACGTCTATAACGTTATATATCCTAACCTAAGGCAACCTGAAATGTCGGATGTAATATTCTACATCATTCCAGGCGTGCCGGACCCTACTTCTCGGTGGGAACATTATATGAGTCTATAACGTTCTATATCCAAATCTAAGGCAACCTATTATCTCAGACGTAATATTTTACAATATTCCTGGCGTGTGAGTGCATACTTTTCGGTGATAACATTACATGCGTCTATAACGGTATATATCCTAATCTAAGGCAACCTAACATCTCGAATGCAATATTTGACAATATTCCTGGCCTGTCGAACCCTACTTCTCGGTGGGAACAGTATATACGTCTATAACGGTATATATCCTAACCTAAGGCAACCTGACATCTCGGATGTAATATTCTACAACCTTCCAGGCGTGTCGGACCCTACTTATCGGTGGGAACATTATATGCGTCTATAACGTTGTATAGCCTAATCTAAGGCAACCTAACATCTCGGATGCAATATTTAACAAAATTCCTGGCCTGTCGACCCCTACTTCTCGGAGGGAACAGCATATACGTCTATAACGTCATATATCCTAACCTAAGGCAACCTATCATCTCGGATGTAACATTTGCCAACATTCCAGGCGTGTCGGTCCCTACGTCTCAGTGGTAACGTTACATGCGTCTATAACGATATATACCCTAACCTAAGACAACCTAAAATCTCGGATGCAATATTTGACAGCATTCCTGGCCTGTCGAACCCTACTTCTCGGAGGGAACAGTATATACGTCTGTAACGTTATATATCCTAACCTAAGGCAACCTAACATCTCGGATGTAACATTTGACAACATTCCAGGCGTGTCGGGCCCTACGTCTCGGAGGTAACATTACATGCGTCTATAACGTTATATATCCTAACCTAAGGCAACCTAACATCTCGGATGCACTATTTGACAACATTCCTGGACTGTCAAACCCTATCTCTCGGTGGGAACAGTATATACGTTTATAACGATATATATCCTAACCTAAGGCAACCTAACATCTCGGATGCAATATTTGACAACATTCCTGGCCTGTCGAACCCTACTTCTCGGAGGGAACAGTATATACGTCTATAACGTCATATATCCTAACCTAAGGCAACCTAACATCTCGGATGTAACATTTGACAACATTCCAGGCGTGTCGGTCCCTACGTCTCGGTGGTAACATTACATGCGTCTATAACGTTATATATCCTAATCCAAGGCAACCTAACATCTCGGATGCAATATTTGACAATATTCCTGGCCTGTCGAACCCTACTTCTCGGAGGGAACAGTATATGCGTCTATAACGTCATATATCCTAACCTGAGGCAACATAACATCTCGGATGTAACATTTGCCAACATTCCAGGCGTGTCGGTCCCTACGTCTCAGTGGTAACGTTACATGCGTCTATAACGATATATACCCTAACCTAAGACAACCTAAAATCTCGGATGCAATATTTGACAGCATTCCTGGCCTGTCGAACCCTACTTCTCGGTGGTAACATTACATGCGTCTATAACGTTATATATCCTAATCTAAGGCAACCTAACATCTCGGATGCAATATTTGACAATATTCCTGGCCTGTCGAACCCCACTTCTCGGAGGGAACAGTATATACGTCTATAACGTCATATATCCTAACCTGAGGCAACATAACATCTCGGATGTAACATTCGACAACATTCCAGGCATGTCGGTCCCTACGTCTCGGTGGTAACATTACATGCGTCTATAACGTTATATATCCTAATCTAAGGCAACCTAACATCTCGGATGTAACATTTGACAACATTCCAGGCGTGTCGGTCCCTACGTCTCGGTGGTAACATTAATGCGTCTATAACGGCAACGTAACAACTCGGATGTAATATTTTACAACATTCCTGGCGTGTCGGACCCTACTTCTCGGTGGGAACATTATATGAGTCTATAGCGTTGCATATCCTAATCCAAGGCAACCTATTATCTCAGACGTAATATTTTACAATATTCCTGGCGTGTCGGTGCATACTTTTCGGAGGTAACATTACATGCGTCTATAACGGCATATATCCTAATCTAAGGCAACCTAACATCTCGGATGCAATATTTGACAACATTCCTGGCCTGTCGAACCCTACTTCTCGGAGGGAACAGCATATACGTCTATAACGTTATATATCCTAATCTAAGGCAACCAAACATCTCGGATGCAATATTTGACAATATTCCTGGCCTGCCGAACCCTACTTCTCGGTGGGAACAGTATATACGTCTATAACGGTATATATCCTAACCTAAGGCAACCTGACATCTCGGATGTAACATTTGACAACATTCCAGGTGTGTCGGGCCCTCCGTCTCGGAGGTAACATTACATGCGTCTATAACGTTATATATCCTAACCTAAGGCAACCTAACATCTCGGATGCACAATTTGACAACATTCCTGGACTGTCAAACCCTATCTCTCGGTGGGAACAGTATATACGTTTATAACGATATATATCCTAACCTAAAGCAACCTAACATCTCGGATGCAATATTTGACAGCATTCCTGGCCTGTCGAACCCTACTTCTCGGAGGGAACAGTATATACGTCTATAACGTCATATATCCTAACCTAAGGCAACCTAACATCTCTTATGTAACATTTGACAACATTCCAGGCGTGTCGGTCCCTACGTCTCGGTGGTAACATTACATGCGTCTATAACGGTATATATCCTAATCTAAGGCAACCTAACATCTCGGATGTAACATTTGACAACATTCCAGGCGTGTCGGTCCCTACGTCTCGGTGGTAACATTAATGCGTCTATAACGGCAACGTAACAACTCGGATGTAATATTTTACAACATTCCTGGCGTGTCGGACCCTACTTCTCGGTGGGAACATTATATGAGTCTATAGCGTTGTATATCCTAATCCAAGGCAACCTATTATCTCAGACGTAATATTTTACAATATTCCTGGCGTGTCGGTGCATACTTTTCGGAGGTAACATTACATGCGTCTATAACGGCATATATCCTAATCTAAGGCAACCTAACATCTCGGATGCAATATTTGACAACATTCCTGGCCTGTCGAACCCTACTTCTCGGAGGGAACAGCATATACGTCTATAACGTCATATATCCTAACCTAAGGCAACCTAACATCTCGGATGTAACATTTGACAACATTCCAGGCGTGTCGATCCCTACGTCTCGGTGGTAACGTTACATGCGTCTATAACGTTATATATCCTAACCTAAGGCAACCTAACAACTCGGATGTAACATTTGACAACATTTCTGGCGTGTCGGACCCTACTTCTCGGTGGGAACAGTATATACGTCTATAACGCTATATATCCTAACCTAAGGCAACCTGACATCTCGGATGTAATATTCTACAACCTTCCAGGCGTGTCGGACCCTACTTCTCGGAGGGAACAGTATATACGTCTATAACGGTATATATCCTAACCTAAGGCAACCTGACATTTCGGATGTAATATTCTACAACCTTCCAGGCGTGTCGGACCCTACTTATCGGTGGGAACATTATATGAGTCTACAACGTTGTATATTCTAATCCAAGGCAACCTATTATGTCAGACGTAATATTTTACAATATTCCTGGCGTGTCGGTGCATACTTTTCGGAGGTAACATTACATGCGTCTATAACGGCATATATCCTAATCTAAGGCAACCTAACATCTCGGATGCACTATTTGACAACATTCCTGGCCTGTCGAACCCTACTTCTCGGAGGGAACAGTATATACGTCTGTAACGTTATATATCCTAACCTAAGGCAACCTAACATCTCGGATGTAACATTTGACAACATTCCAGGCGTGTCGGTCCCTACGTCTCGGTGGTAACATTACATGCGTCTATAACGGTATATATCCTAATCTAAGGCAACCTAACATCTCGGATGTAACATTTGACAACATTCCAGGCGTGTCGGTCCCTACTTCTCGGTGGTAACATTACATGCGTCTATAACGTTATATATCCTAGTCTAAGGCAACCAAACATCTCGCATGCAATATTTGACAATATTCCTGGCCTGTCGAACCCTACTTCTCGGTGGGAACAGTATATACGTCTATAACGGTATATATCCTAACCTAAGGCAACCTGACATCTCGGATGTAATATTCTACAACCTTCCAGGCGTGTCGGACCCTACTTATCGGTGGGAACATTATATGCGTCTATAACGTTGTATAGCCTAATCTAAGGCAACCTAACATCTCGGATGCAATATTTGACAACATTCCTGGCCTGTCGACCCCTACTTCTCGGAGGGAACAGCATATACGTCTATAACGTCATATATCCTAACCTAAGGCAACCTAACATCTCGGATGTAACATTTGCCAACATTCCAGGCGTGTCGGTCCCTACGTCTCAGTGGTAACGTTACATGCGTCTATAACGATATATACCCTAACCTAAGACAACCTAAAATCTCGGATGTAATATTTTACAACATTCCTGGCGTGTCGGACCCTACTTCTCGGTGGGAACATTATATGAGTCTATAGCGTCACATATCCTAACCTAAGGCAACCTAACATCTCGGATGTAACATTTGACAACATTCCAGGCGTGTCGATCCCTACGTCTCGGTGGTAACATTACATGCGTCTATAACGGCATATATCCTAATCTAAGGCAACCTAACATCTCGGATGCAATATTTGACAACATTCCTGGCCTGTCGAACCCTACTTCTCGGAGGGAACAGTATATACGTCTATAACGTTATATATCCTAACCTAAGGCAACCTGAAATGTCGGATGTAATATTCTACATCATTCCAGGCGTGCCGGACCCTACTTCTCGGTGGGAACATTATATGAGTCTATAACGTTCTATATCCAAATCTAAGGCAACCTATTATCTCAGACGTAATATTTTACAATATTCCTGGCGTGTGAGTGCATACTTTTCGGTGATAACATTACATGCGTCTATAACGGTATATATCCTAATCTAAGGCAACCTAACATCTCGAATGCAATATTTGACAATATTCCTGGCCTGTCGAACCCTACTTCTCGGTGGGAACAGTATATACGTCTATAACGGTATATATCCTAACCTAAGGCAACCTGACATCTCGGATGTAATATTCTACAACCTTCCAGGCGTGTCGGACCCTACTTATCGGTGGGAACATTATATGCGTCTATAACGTTGTATAGCCTAATCTAAGGCAACCTAACATCTCGGATGCAATATTTAACAAAATTCCTGGCCTGTCGACCCCTACTTCTCGGAGGGAACAGCATATACGTCTATAACGTCATATATCCTAACCTAAGGCAACCTATCATCTCGGATGTAACATTTGCCAACATTCCAGGCGTGTCGGTCCCTACGTCTCAGTGGTAACGTTACATGCGTCTATAACGATATATACCCTAACCTAAGACAACCTAAAATCTCGGATGCAATATTTGACAGCATTCCTGGCCTGTCGAACCCTACTTCTCGGAGGGAACATTATATACGTCTGTAACGTTATATATCCTAACCTAAGGCAACCTAACATCTCGGATGTAACATTTGACAACATTCCAGGCGTGTCGGGCCCTACGTCTCGGAGGTAACATTACATGCGTCTATAACGTTATATATCCTAACCTAAGGCAACCTAACATCTCGGATGCACTATTTGACAACATTCCTGGACTGTCAAACCCTATCTCTCGGTGGGAACAGTATATACGTTTATAACGATATATATCCTAACCTAAGGCAACCTAACATCTCGGATGCAATATTTGACAACATTCCTGGCCTGTCGAACCCTACTTCTCGGAGGGAACAGTATATACGTCTATAACGTCATATATCCTAACCTAAGGCAACCTAACATCTCGGATGTAACATTTGACAACATTCCAGGCGTGTCGGTCCCTACGTCTCGGTGGTAACATTACATGCGTCTATAACGTTATATATCCTAATCCAAGGCAACCTAACATCTCGGATGCAATATTTGACAATATTCCTGGCCTGTCGAACCCTACTTCTCGGAGGGAACAGTATATGCGTCTATAACGTCATATATCCTAACCTGAGGCAACATAACATCTCGGATGTAACATTTGCCAACATTCCAGGCGTGTCGGTCCCTACGTCTCAGTGGTAACGTTACATGCGTCTATAACGATATATACCCTAACCTAAGACAACCTAAAATCTCGGATGCAATATTTGACAGCATTCCTGGCCTGTCGAACCCTACTTCTCGGTGGTAACATTACATGCGTCTATAACGTTATATATCCTAATCTAAGGCAACCTAACATCTCGGATGCAATATTTGACAATATTCCTGGCCTGTCGAACCCTACTTCTCGGAGGGAACAGTATATACGTCTATAACGTCATATATCCTAACCTGAGGCAACATAACATCTCGGATGTAACATTCGACAACATTCCAGGCATGTCGGTCCCTACGTCTCGGTGGTAACATTACATGCGTCTATAACGTTATATATCCTAATCTAAGGCAACCTAACATCTCGGATGTAACATTTGACAACATTCCAGGCGTGTCGGTCCCTACGTCTCGGTGGTAACATTAATGCGTCTATAACGGCAACGTAACAACTCGGATGTAATATTTTACAACATTCCTGGCGTGTCGGACCCTACTTCTCGGTGGGAACATTATATGAGTCTATAGCGTTGCATATCCTAATCCAAGGCAACCTATTATCTCAGACGTAATATTTTACAATATTCCTGGCGTGTCGGTGCATACTTTTCGGAGGTAACATTACATGCGTCTATAACGGCATATATCCTAATCTAAGGCAACCTAACATCTCGGATGCAATATTTGACAACATTC
The DNA here is from genome assembly GCA_963969225.1 of Xylocopa violacea. Lineage (NCBI taxonomy): Eukaryota > Metazoa > Arthropoda > Insecta > Hymenoptera > Apidae > Xylocopa > Xylocopa violacea. Next base: position 246,707 of record CAXAJV010000922.1, read on the forward strand.
CTGGCCTGTCGAACCCTACTTCTCGGAGGGAACAGCATATACGTCTATAACGTTATATATCCTAATCTAAGGCAACCAAACATCTCGGATGCAATATTTGACAATATTCCTGGCCTGTCGAACCCTACTTCTCGGTGGGAACAGTATATACGTCTATAACGGTATATATCCTAACCTAAGGCAACCTGACATCTCGGATGTAATATTCTACAACCTTCCAGGCGTGTCGGACCCTACTTATCGGTGGGAACATTATATGCGTCTATAACGTTGTATAGCCTAATCTAAGGCAACCTAACATCTCGGATGCAATATTTGACAACATTCCTGGCCTGTCGACCCCTACTTCTCGGAGGGAACAGCATATACGTCTATAACGTCATATATCCTAACCTAAGGCAACCTAACATCTCGGATGTAACATTTGCCTACATTCCAGGCGTGTCGGTCCCTACGTCTCAGTGGTAACGTTACATGTGTCTATAACGATATATACCCTAACCTAAGACAGCCTAAAATCTCGGATGCAATATTTGACAGCATTCCTGGCCTGTCGAACCCTACTTCTCGGAGGGAACAGTATATACGTCTGTAACGTTATATATCCTAACCTAAGGCAACCTAACATCTCGGATGTAACATTTGACAACATTCCAGGTGTGTCGGGCCCTCCGTCTCGGAGGTAACATTACATGCGTCTATAACGTTATATATCCTAACCTAAGGCAACCTAACATCTCGGATGCACAATTTGACAACATTCCTGGACTGTCAAACCCTATCTCTCGGTGGGAACAGTATATACGTTTATAACGATATATATCCTAACCTAAGGCAACCTAACATCTCGGATGCAATATTTGACAACATTCCTGGCCTGTCGAACCCTACTTCTCGGAGGGAACAGTATATACGTCTATAACGTCATATATCCTAACCTAAGGCAACCTAACATCTCTTATGTAACATTTGACAACATTCCAGGCGTGTCGGTCCCTACGTCTCGGTGGTAACATTACATGCGTCTATAACGGTATATATCCTAATCTAAGGCAACCTAACATCTCGGATGTAACATTTGACAACATTCCAGGCGTGTCGGTCCCTACGTCTCGGTGGTAACATTAATGCGTCTATAACGGCAACGTAACAACTCGGATGTAATATTTTACAACATTCCTGGCGTGTCGGACCCTACTTCTCGGTGGGAACATTATATGAGTCTATAGCGTTGTATATCCTAATCCAAGGCAACCTATTATCTCAGACGTAATATTTTACAATATTCCTGGCGTGTCGGTGCATACTTTTCGGAGGTAACATTACATGCGTCTATAACGGCATATATCCTAATCTAAGGCAACCTAACATCTCGGATGCAATATTTGACAACATTCCTGGCCTGTCGAACCCTACTTCTCGGAGGGAACAGCATATACGTCTATAACGTCATATATCCTAACCTAAGGCAACCTAACATCTCGGATGTAACATTTGACAACATTCCAGGCGTGTCGATCCCTACGTCTCGGTGGTAACGTTACATGCGTCTATAACGTTATATATCCAAACCTAAGGCAACCTAACAACTCGGATGTAACATTTGACAACATTTCTGGCGTGTCGGACCCTACTTCTCGGTGGGAACAGTATATACGTCTATAACGCTATATATCCTAACCTAAGGCCACCTGACATCTCGGATGTAATATTCTACAACCTTCCAGGCGTGTCGGACCCTACTTCTCGGAGGGAACAGTATATACGTCTATAACGGTATATATCCTAACCTAAGGCAACCTGACATTTCGGATGTAATATTCTACAACCTTCCAGGCGTGTCGGACCCTACTTATCGGTGGGAACATTATATGAGTCTACAACGTTGTATATTCTAATCCAAGGCAACCTATTATGTCAGACGTAATATTTTACAATATTCCTGGCGTGTCGGTGCATACTTTTCGGAGGCAACATTACATGCGTCTATAACGGCATATATCCTAATCTAAGGCAACCTAACATCTCGGATGCACTATTTGACAACATTCCTGGCCTGTCGAACCCTACTTCTCGGAGGGAACAGTATATACGTCTATAACGTCATATATCCTAACCTAAGGCAACCTAACATCTCGGATGTAACATTTGACAACATTCCAGGCGTGTCGGTCCCTACGTCTCGGTGGTAACATTACATGCGTCTATAACGTTATATATCCTAATCTAAGGCAACCTAACATCTCGGATGCAATATTTGACAATATTCCTGGCCTGTCGAACCCTACTTCTCGGAGGGAACAGTATATACGTCTGTAACGTTATATATCCTAACCTAAGGCAACCTAACATCTCGGATGTAACATTTGACAACATTCCAGGCGTGTCGGTCCCTACGTCTCGGTGGTAACATTACATGCGTCTATAACGGTATATATCCTAATCTAAGGCAACCTAACATCTCGGATGTAACATTTGACAACATTCCAGGCGTGTCGGTCCCTACGTGTCGGTGGTAACATTAATGCGTCTATAACGGCAACGTAACAACTCGGATGTAATATTTTACAACATTCCTGGCGTGTCGGACCCTACTTCTCGGTGGGAACATTATATGAGTCTATAGCGTCACATATCCTAACCTAAGGCAACCTAACATCTCGGATGTAACATTTGACAACATTCCAGGCGTGTCGATCCCTACGTCTCGGTGGTAACATTACATGCGTCTATAACGGCATATATCCTAATCTAAGGCAACCTAACATCTCGGATGCAATATTTGACAACATTCCTGGCCTGTTGACCCCTACTTCTCGGAGGGAACAGCATATACGTCTATAACGTCATATATCCTAACCTAAGGCAACCTAACATCTCGGATGTAACATTTGCCAACATTCCAGGCGTGTCGGTCCCTACGTCTCAGTGGTAACGTTACATGCGTCTATAACGATATATACCCTAACCTAAGACAACCTAAAATCTCGGATGCAATATTTGACAGCATTCCTGGCCTGTCGAACCCTACTTCTCGGAGGGAACAGTATATACGTCTGTAACATCCTAACCTAAGGCAAACTAACATCTCGGATGTAACATTTGACAACATTCCAGGCGTGTCGGGCCCTACGTCTCGGAGGTAACATTACATGCGTCTATAACGTTATATATCCTAACCTAAGGCAACCTAACATCTCCGATGCACTATTTGACAACATTCCTGGACTGTCAAACCATATCTCTCGGTGGGAACAGTATATACGTTTATAACGATATATATCCCAACCTAAGGCAACCTAACATCTCGGATGCAATATTTGACAACATTCCTGGCCTGTCGAACCCTACTTCTCGGAGGGAACAGTATATACGTCTATAACGCCATATATCCTAACCTAAGGCAACCTGACATCTCGGATGTAATATTCTACAACCTTCCAGGCGTGTCGGACCCTACTTCTCGGAGGGAACAGTATATACGTCTATAACGGTATATATCCTAACCTAAGGCAACCTGACATCTCGGATGTAATATTCTACAACCTTCCAGGCGTGTCGGATCCTAATTCTGGGTGGGAACATTATATGCGTCTATAACGTTGTATATCCTAATCTAAGGCAACCTAACATCTCGGATGCAATATTTGACAACATTCCAGGCGTGTCGGTCCCTACTTCTCGGTGGTGACATTACATGCGTCTATAACGTTATATATCCTAACCTAAGGCAACCTAACAACTCGGATGTAACATTTGACAACATTTCTGGCGTGTCGGACCCTACTTCTCGGTGGAAACAGTATATACGTCTATAACGGTATATATCCTAACCTGAGGCAAGCTGACATCTCGGATGTAATATTCTACAACCTTCCAGGCGTGTCGGACCCTACTTATCGGTGGGAACATTATATGCGTCTATAACGTTGTATATCCTAATCTAAGGCAACCTAACATCTCGGATGCAATATTTGACAACATTCCTGGCGTGTCGAACCCTACTTCTCGGTGGGAACAGTATATACGTCCATAACGTTATATATCCTAACCTAAGGCAACCTTACATTTCGGATGCAATATTTGACAACATTCCTGGCCTGTCGAACCCTACTTCTCGGAGGGAACAGTATATACGTCTATAACGTTATATATCCTAACCTAAGGCAACCTAACATCTCGGATGTAACATTTGACAACATTCCAGGCGTGTCGGTCCCTACTTCTCGGTGGTAACATTAGATGCATCTATATCGTTATGTATCCTAATCTAAGGCAACCTAACATCTCGGATGCAATATTTGACAATATTCCTGGCCTGTCGAACCCTACTTCTCGGTGGGAACAGTATATACGTCTATAACGGTATATATCCTAACCTAAGGCAACCTAACATCTCTTATGTAACATTTGACAACATTCCAGGCGTGTCGGTCCCTACGTCTCGGTGGTAACATTACATGCGTCTATAACGGTATATATCCTAATCTAAGGCAACCTAACATCTCGGATGTAACATTTGACAACATTCCAGGCGTGTCGGTCCCTACGTCTCGGTGGTAACATTAATGCGTCTATAACGGCAACGTAACAACTCGGATGTAATATTTTACAACATTCCTGGCGTGTCGGACCCTACTTCTCGGTGGGAACATTATATGAGTCTATAGCGTCACATATCCTAACCTAAGGCAACCTAACATCTCGGATGTAACATTTGACAACATTCCAGGCGTGTCGATCCCTACGTCTCGGTGGTAACATTACATGCGTCTATAACGGCATATATCCTAATCTAAGGCAACCTAACATCTCGGATGCAATATTTGACAACATTCCTGGCCTGTCGAACCCTACTTCTCGGAGGGAACAGTATATACGTCTATAACGTTATATATCCTAACCTAAGGCAACCTGACATGTCGGATGTAATATTCCACATCATTCCAGGCGTGTCGGACCCTACTTCTCGGTGGGAACATTATATGAGTCTATAACGTTCTATATCCTAATCTAAGGCAACCTATTATCTCAGACGTAATATTTTACAATATTCCTGGCGTGTGAGTGAATACTTTTCGGTGGTAACATTACATGCGTCTATAACGGTATATATCCTAATCTAAGGCAACCTAACATCTCGGATGCAATATTTGACAACATTCCTGGCCTGTCGACCCCTACTTCTCGGAGGGAACAGCATATACGTCTATAACGTCATATATCCTAACCTAAGGCAACCTAACATCTCGGATGTAACATTTGCCAACATTCCAGGCGTGTCGGTCCCTACGTCTCAGTGGTAACGTTACATGCGTCTATAACGATATATACCCTAACCTAAGACAACCTAAAATCTCGGATGCAATATTTGACAGCATTCCTGGCCTGTCGAACCCTACTTCTCGGAGGGAACAGTATATACGTCTGTAACGTTATATATCCTAACCTAAGGCAAACTAACATCTCGGATGTAACATTTGACAACATTCCAGGCGTGTCGGGCCCTACGTCTCGGAGGTAACATTACATGCGTCTATAACGTTATATATCCTAACCTAAGGCAACCTAACATCTCCGATGCACTATTTGACAACATTCCTGGACTGTCAAACCCTATCTCTCGGTGGGAACAGTACATACGTTTATAACGATATATATCCCAACCTAAGGCAACTTAACATCTCGGATGCAATATTTGACAACATTCCTGGCCTGTCGAACCCTACTTCTCGGAGGGAACAGTATATACGTCTATAACGCTATATATCCTAACCTAAGGCAACCTGACATCTCGGATGTAATATTCTACAACCTTCCAGGCGTGTCGGACCCTACTTCTCGGAGGGAACAGTATATACGTCTATAACGGTATATATCCTAAACTAAGGCAACCTGACATCTCGGATGTAATATTCTACAACCTTCCAGGCGTGTCGGACCCTAATTCTGGGTGGGAACATTATATGCGTCTATAACGTTGTATATCCTAATCTAAGGCAACCTAACATCTCGGATGCAATATTTGACAACATTCCAGGCGTGTCGGTCCCTACTTCTCGGTGGTGACATTACATGCGTCTATAACGTTATATATCCTAACCTAAGGCAACCTAACAACTCGGATGTAACATTTGACAACATTTCTGGCGTGTCGGACCCTACTTCTCGGTGGGAACAGTATATACGTCCATAACGTTATATATCCTAACCTAAGGCAACCTTACATCTCGGATGCAATATTTGACAACATTCCTGGCCTGTCGAACCCTACTTCTCGGAGGGAACAGTATATACGTCTATAACGTTATATATCCTAACCTAAGGCAACCTAACATCTCGGATGTAACATTTGACAACATTCCAGGCGTGTCGGTCCCTACTTCTCGGTGGTAACATTACATGCATCTATATCGTTATATATCCTAATCTAAGGCAACCTAACATCTCGGATGCAATATTTGACAATATTCCTGGCCTGTCGAACCCTACTTCTCGGTGGGAACAGTATATACGTCTATAACGGTATATATCCTAACCTAAGGCAACCTGACATCTCGGATGTAATATTCTACAACCTTCCAGGCGTGTCGGACCCTACTTATCGGTGGGAACATTATATGCGTCTATAACGTTGTATAGCCTAATCTAAGGCAACCTAACATCTCGGCTGCAATATTTGACAACATTCCTGGCCTGTCGACCCCTACTTCTCGGAGGGAACAGCATATACGTCTATAACGTCATATATCCTAACCTAAGGCAACCTAACATCTCGGATGCAATATTTGACAACATTCGTGGCCTGTCGAACCCTACTTCTCGGAGGGAACAGCATATACGTCTATAACGTCATATATCCTAACCTAAGACAACCTAACATCTCGGATGTAACATTTGACAACATTCCAGGCGTGTCGATCCCTACGTCTCGGTGGTAACGTTACATGCGTCTATAACGTTATATATCCTAACCTAAGGCAACCTAACAACTCGGATGTAACATTTGACAACATTTCTGGCGTGTCGGACCCTACTTCTCGGTGGGAACAGTATATACGTCTATAACGATATATATCCTAACCTAAGGCAACCTAACATCTCGGATGCAATATTTGACAATATTCCTGGCCTGTCGAACCCTACTTCTCGGTGGGAACAGTATATACGTCTATAACGTCATATATCCTAACCTGAGGCAACATAACATCTCGGATGTAACATTCGACAACATTCCAGGCATGTCGGTCCCTACGTCTCGGTGGTAACATTACATGCGTCTATAACGTTATATATCCTAATCTAAGGCAACCTAACATCTCGGATGTAACATTTGACAACATTCCAGGCGTGCCGGTCCCTACGTCTCGGTGGTAACATTACATGCGTCTATAACGGCAACGTAACAACTCGGATGTAATATTTTACAACATTCCTGGCGTGTCGGACCCTACTTCTCGGTGGGAACATTATATGAGTCTATAGCGTTGTATATCCTAATCCAAGGCAACCTATTATCTCAGACGTAATATTTTACAATATTCCTGGCGTGTCGGTGCATACTTTTCGGAGGTAACATTACATGCGTCTATAACGGCATATATCCTAATCTAAGGCAACCTAACATCTCGGATGCAATATTTGACAACATTCCTGGCCTGTCGAACCCTACTTCTCGGAGGGAACAGTATATACGTCTATAACGGTATATATCCTAACCTAAGGCAACCTGACATCTCGGATGTAATATTCTACAACCTTCCAGGCGTGTCGGACCCTAATTCTGGGTGGGAACATTATATGCGTCTATAACGTTGTATATCCTAATCTAAGGCAACCTAACATCTCGGATGCAATATTTGACAACATTCCAGGCGTGTCGGTCCCTACTTCTCGGTGGTAACATTACATGCGTCTATAACGTTATATATCCTAACCTAAGGCAACCTAACAACTCGGATGTAACATTTGACAACATTTCTGGCGTGTCGGACCCTACTTCTCGGTGGGAACAGTATATACGTCTATAACGGTATATATCCTAACCTAAGGCAACCTGACATTTCGGATGTAATATTCTACAACCTTCCAGGCGTGTCGGTCCCTACTTCTCGGTGGTAACATTACATGCGTCTATAACGTTATATATCCTAATCTAAGGCAACCAAACATCTCGGATGCAATATTTGACAATATTCCTGGCCTGTCGAACCCTACTTCTCGGTGGGAACAGTATATACGTCTATAACGGTATATATCCTAACCTAAGGCAACCTGACATCTCGGATGTAATATTCTACAACCTTCCAGGCGTGTCGGACCCTACTTATCGGTGGGAACATTATATGCGTCTATAACGTTGTATAGCCTAATCTAAGGCAACCTAACATCTCGGCTGCAATATTTGACAACATTCCTGGCCTGTCGACCCCTACTTCTCGGAGGGAACAGCATATACGTCTATAACGTCATATATCCTAACCTAAGGCAACCTAACATCTCGGATGTAACATTTGCCAACATTCCAGGCGTGTCGGTCCCTACGTCTCAGTGGTAACGTTACATGCGTCTATAACGATATATACCCTAACCTAAGACAACCTAAAATCTCGGATGCAATATTTGACAGCATTCCTGGCCTGTCGAACCCTACTTCTCGGAGGGAACAGTATATACGTCTGTAACGTTATATATCCTAACCTAAGGCCACCTAACATCTCGGATGTAACATTTGACAACATTCCAGGCGTGTCGGGCCCTACGTCTCGGAGGTAACATTACATGCGTCTATAACGTTATATATCCTAATCTAAGGCAACCTAACATCTCGGATGTAACATTTGACAACATTCCAGGCTTGTCGGTCCCTACTTCTCGGTGGGAACATTATATGAGTCTATAGCGTTGCATATCCTAATCCAAGGCAACCTATTATCTCAGACGTAATATTTTACAATATTCCTGGCGTGTCGGTGCATACTTTTCGGAGGTAACATTACATGCGTCTATAACGGCATATATCCTAATCTAAGGCAACCTAACATCTCGGATGCAATATTTGGCAACATTCCTGGCCTGTCGAACCCTACTTCTCGGAGGGAACAGCATATACGTCTATAACGTTATATATCCTAACCTAAGGCAACCTAACATCTCGGATGTAACATTTGACAACATTCCAGGCGTGTCGATCCCTACGTCTCGGTGGTAACGTTACATGCGTCTATAGCGTTATATATCCTAACCTAAGGCAACCTAACAACTCGGATGTAACATTTGACAACATTTCTGGCGTGTCGGACCCTACTTCTCGGTGGGAACAGTATATACGTCTATAACGCTATATATCCTAACCTAAGGCAACCTGACATCTCGGATGTAATATTCTACAACCTTCCAGGCGTGTCGGACCCTACTTCTCGGAGGGACCAGTATATACGTCTATAACGGTATATATCCTAACCTAAGGCAACCTAACATCTCGGATGCAATATTTGACAACATTCCTGGCCTGTCGAACCCTACTTCTCGGAGGGAACAGTATATACGTCTATAACGTCATATATCCTAACCTAAGGCAACCTAACATCTCTTATGTAACATTTGACAACATTCCAGGCGTGTCGGTCCCTACGTCTCGGTGGTAACATTACATGCGTCTATAACGGTATATATCCTAATCTAAGGCAACCTAACATCTCGGATGTAACATTTGACAACATTCCAGGCGTGTCGGTCCCTACGTCTCGGTGGTAACATTAATGCGTCTATAACGGCAACGTAACAACTCGGATGTAATATTTTACAACATTCCTGGCGTGTCGGACCCTACTTCTCGGTGGGAACATTATATGAGTCTATAGCGTTGTATATCCTAATCCAAGGCAACCTATTATCTCAGACGTAATATTTTACAATATTCCTGGCGTGTCGGTGCATACTTTTCGGAGGTAACATTACATGCGTCTATAACGGCATATATCCTAATCTAAGGCAACCTAACATCTCGGATGCAATATTTGACAACATTCGTGGCCTGTCGAACCCTACTTCTCGGAGGGAACAGCATATACGTCTATAACGTCATATATCCTAACCTAAGACAACCTAACATCTCGGATGTAACATTTGACAACATTCCAGGCGTGTCGATCCCTACGTCTCGGTGGTAACGTTACATGCGTCTATAACGTTATATATCCTAACCTAAGGCAACCTAACAACTCGGATGTAACATTTGACAACATTTCTGGCGTGTGGGACCCTACTTCTCGGTGGGAACAGTATATACGTCTATAACGATATATATCCTAACCTAAGGCAACCTAACATCTCGGATGCAATATTTGACAATATTCCTGGCCTGTCGAACCCTACTTCTCGGTGGGAACAGTATATACGTCTATAACGTCATATATCCTAACCTGAGGCAACATAACATCTCGGATGTAACATTCGACAACATTCCAGGCATGTCGGTCCCTACGTCTCGGTGGTAACATTACATGCGTCTATAACGTTATATATCCTAATCTAAGGCAACCTAACATCTCGGATGTAACATTTGACAACATTCCAGGCGTGTCGGTCCCTACGTCTCGGTGGTAACATTAATGCGTCTATAACGGCAACGTAACAACTCGGATGTAATATTTTACAACATTCCTGGCGTGTCGGACCCTACTTCTCTGTGGGAACATTATATGAGTCTATAGCGTTGTATATCTTAATCCAAGGCAACCTATTATCTCAGACGTAATATTTTACAATATTCCTGGCGTGTCGGTGCATACTTTTCGGAGGTAACATTACATGCGTCTATAACGGCATATATCCTAATCTAAGGCAACCTAACATCTCGGATGCAATATTTGACAACATTCCTGGCCTGTCCAACCCTACTTCTCGGAGGGAACAGTATATACGTCTATAACGGTATATATCCTAACCTAAGGCAACCTGACATCTCGGATGTAATATTCTACAACCTTCCAGGCGTGTCGGACCCTAATTCTGGGTGGGAACATTATATGCGTCTATAACGTTGTATATCCTAATCTAAGGCAACCTAACATCTCCGATGCAATATTTGACAACATTCCAGGCGTGTCGGTCCCTACTTCTCGGTGGTAACATTACATGCGTCTATAACGTTATATATCCTAACCTAAGGCAACCTAACAACTCGGATGTAACATTTGACAACATTTCTGGCGTGTCGGACCCTACTTCTCGGTGGGAACAGTATATACGTCTATAACGGTATATATCCTAACCTAAGGCAACCTGACATTTCGGATGTAATATTCTACAACCTTCCAGGCGTGTCGGACCCTACTTATCGGTGGGAACATTATATGCGTCTATAACGTTATATATCCTAACCTAAGGCAACCTAATAACTCGGATGTAACATTTGACAACATTTCTGGCGTGTCGGACCCTACTTCTCGGTGGGAACAGTATATACGTCTATAACGCTATATATCCTAACCTAAGGCAACCTGACATCTCGGATGTAATATTCTACAACCTTCCAGGCGTGTCGGACCCTACTTCTCGGAGGGACCAGTATATACGTCTATAACGGTATATATCCTAACCTAAGGCAACCTAACATCTCGGATGCAATATTTGACAACATTCCTGGCCTGTCGAACCCTACTTCTCGGAGGGAACAGTTTATACGTCTATAACGTTATATATCCTAACCTAAGGCAACCTAACATCTCGGATGTAACATTTGACAACATTCCAGGCGTGTCGGTCCCTACTTCTCGGTGGTAACATTACATGCGGCTATAACGTTATATATCCTAATCTAAGGCAACCTAACATCTCGGATGCAATATTTGACAACATTCCTGGCCTGTCGAACCCTACTTCTCGGAGGGAACAGTATATACGTCTATAACGGTATATATCCTAACCTAAGGCAACCTGACATCTCGGATGTAATATTCTACAACCTTCCAGGCGTGTCGGACCCTAATTCTGGGTGGGAACATTATATGCGTCTATAACGTTGTATATCCTAATCTAAGGCAACCTAACATCTCGGATGCAATATTTGACAACATTCCAGGCGTGTCGGTCCCTACTTCTCGGTGGTAACATTACATGCGTCTATAACGTTATATATCCTAACCTAAGGCAACCTAACAACTCGGATGTAACATTTGACAACATTTCTGGCGTGTCGGTCCCTACTTCTCGGTGGTAACATTACATGCGTCTATAACGTTATATATCCTAATCTAAGGCAACCAAACATCTCGGATGCAATATTTGACAATATTCCTGGCCTGTCGAACCCTACTTCACGGTGGGAACAGTATATACGTCTATAACGGTATATATCCTAACCTAAGGCAACCTGACATCTCGGATGTAATATTCTACAACCTTCCAGGCGTGTCGGACCCTACTTATCGGTGGGAACATTATATGCGTCTATAACGTTGTATAGCCTAATCTAAGGCAACCTAACATCTCGGCTGCAATATTTGACAACATTCCTGGCCTGTCGACCCCTACTTCTCGGAGGGAACAGCATATACGTCTATAACGTCATATATCCTAACCTAAGGCAACCTAACATCTCGGATGTAACATTTGCCAACATTCCAGGCGTGTCGGTCCCTACGTCTCAGTGGTAACGTTACATGCGTCTATAACGATATATACCCTAACCTAAGACAACCTAAAATCTCGGATGCAATATTTGACAGCATTCCTGGCCTGTCGAACCCTACTTCTCGGGGGGAACAGTATATACGTCTGTAACGTTATATATCCTAACCTAAGGCCACCTAACATCTCGGATGTAACATTTGACAACATTCCAGGGGTGTCGGGCCCTACGTCTCGGAGGTAACATTACATGCGTCTATAACGTTATATATCCTAACCTAAGGCAACCTAACATCTCGGATGCACTATTTGACAACATTCCTGGACTGTCAAACCCTATCTCTCGGTGGGAACAGTATATACGTTTATAACGATATATATCCTAACCTAAGGCAACCTAACATCTCGGATGCAATATTTGACAATATTCCTGGCCTGTCGAACCCTACTTCTCGGTGGGAACAGTATATACGTCTATAACGTCATATATCCTAACCTGAGGCAACATAACATCTCGGATGTAACATTCTACAACATCCCAGGCATGTCGGTCCCTACGTCTCGGTGGTAACATTACATGCGTCTATAACGTTATATATCCTAATCTAAGGCAACCTAACATCTCGGATGTAACATTTGACAACATTCCAGGCTTGTCGGTCCCTACTTCTCGGTGGGAACATTATATGAGTCTATAGCGTTGCACATCCTAATCCAAGGCAACCTATTATCTCAGACGTAATATTTTACAATATTCCTGGCGTGTCGGTGCATACTTTTCGGAGGTAACATAACATGCGTCTATAACGGCATATATCCTAATCTAAGGCAACCTAACATCTCGGATGCAATATTTGACAACATTCCTGGCCTGTCGAACCCTACTTCTCGGAGGGAACAGCATATACGTCTATAACGTTATATATCCTAACCTAAGGCAACCTAACATCTCGGATGTAACATTTGACAACATTCCAGGCGTGTCGATCCCTACGTCTCGGTGGTAACGTTACATGCGTCTATAGCGTTATATATCCTAACCTAAGGCAACCTAACAACTCGGATGTAACATTTGACAACATTTCTGGCGTGTCGGACCCTACTTCTCGGTGGGAACAGTATATACGTCTATAACGCTATATATCCTAACCTAAGGCAACCTGACATCTCGGATGTAATATTCTACAACCTTCCAGGCGTGTCGGACCCTACTTCTCGGAGGGACCAGTATATACGTCTATAACGGTATATATCCTAACCTAAGGCAACCTAACATCTCGGATGCAATATTTGACAACATTCCTGTCCTGTCGAACCCTACTTCTCGGAGGGAACAGTTTATACGTCTATAACGTTATATATCCTAACCTAAGGCAACCTAACATCTCGGATGTAACATTTGACAACATTCCAGGCGTGTCGGTCCCTACTTCTCGGTGGTAACATTACATGCGTCTATAACGTTATATATCCTAATCTAAGGCAACCAAACATCTCGGATGCAATATTTGACAATATTCCTGGCCTGTCGAACTCTACTTCTCGGTGGGAACAGTATATACGTCTAAAACGGTATATATCCTAACCTAAGGCAACCTGACATCTCGGATGTAATATTCTACAACCTTCCAGGCGTGTCGGACCCTACTTATCGGTGGGAACATTATATGCGTCTATAACGTTGTATAGCCTAATCTAAGGCAACCTAACATCTCGGATGCAATATTTGACAACATTCCTGGCCTGTCGACCCCAACTTCTCGGAGGGAACAGCATATACGTCTATAACGTCATATATCCTAACCTAAGGCAACCTAACATCTCGGATGTAACATTTGCCTACATTCCAGGCGTGTCGGTCCCTACGTCTCAGTGGTAACGTTACATGCGCCTATAACGATATATACCCTAACCTAATACAACCTAAAATCTCGGATGCAATATTTGACAGCATTCCTGGCCTGTCGAACCCTACTTCTCGGAGGGAACAGTATATACGTCTGTAACGTTATATATCCTAACCTAAGGCAACCTAACATCTCGGATGTAACATTTGACAACATTCCAGGCGTGTCGGGCCCTACGTCTCGGAGGTAACATTACATGCGTCTATAACGTTATATATCCTAACCTAAGGCAACCTAACATCTCGGATGCACTATTTGACAACATTCCTGGACTGTCAAACCCTATCTCTCGGTGGGAAGAGTATATACGTTTATAACGATATATATCCTAACCTAAGGCAACCTAACATCTCGGATGCAATATTTGACAACATTCCTAGCCTGTCGAACCCTACTTCTCGGAGGGAACAGTATATACGTCTATAACGTCATATATCCTGACCTAAGGCAACCTAACATCTCTTATGTAACATTTGACAACATTCCAGGCGTGTCGGTCCCTACGTCTCGGTGGTAACATTACATGCGTCTATAACGGTATATATCCTAATCTAAGGCAACCTAACATCTCGGATGTAACATTTGACAACATTCCAGGCGTGTCGGTCCCTACGTCTCGGTGGTAACATTAATGCGTCTATAACGGCAACGTAACAACTCGGATGTAATATTTTACAACATTCCTGGCGTGTCGGACCCTACTTCTCGGTGGGAACATTATATGAGTCTATAGCGTTGTATATCCTAATCCAAGGCAACCTATTATCTCAGACGTAATATTTTACAATATTCCTGGCGTGTCGGTGCATACTTTTCGGAGGTAACATTACATGCGTCTATAACGGCATATATCCTAATCTAAGGCAACCTAACATCTCGGATGCAATATTTGACAACATTCCTGGCCTGTCGAACCCTACTTCTCGGAGGGAACAGTATATACGTCTATAACGGTATATATCCTAACCTAAGGCAACCTGACATCTCGGATGTAATATTCTACAACCTTCCAGGCGTGTCGGACCCTAATTCTGGGTGGGAACATTATATGCGTCTATAACGTTGTATATCCTAATCTAAGGCAACCTAACATCTCGGATGCAATATTTGACAACATTCCAGGCGTGTCGGTCCCTACTTCTCGGTGGTAACATTACATGCGTCTATAACGTTATATATCCTAACCTAAGGCAACCTAACAACTCGGATGTAACATTTGACAACATTTCTGGCGTGTCGGACCTACTTCTCGGTGGGAACAGTATATACGTCTATAACGGTATATATCCTAACCTAAGGCAACCTGACATTTCGGATGTAATATTCTACAACCTTCCAGGCGTGTCGGACCCTACTTATCGGTGGGAACATTATATGCGTCTATAACGTTATATATCCTAACCTAAGGCAACCTAACAACTCGGATGTAACATTTGACAACATTTCTGGCGTGTCGGACCCTACTTCTCGGTGGGAACAGTATATACGTCTATAACGCTATATATCCTAACCTAAGGCAACCTGACATCTCGGATGTAATATTCTACAACCTTCCAGGCGTGTCGGACCCTACTTCTCGGAGGGACCAGTATATACGTCTATAACGGTATATATCCTAACCTAAGGCAACCTAACATCTCGGATGCAATATTTGACAACATTCCTGGCCTGTCGAACCCTACTTCTCGGAGGGAACAGTTTATACGTCTATAACGTTATATATCCTAACCTAAGGCAACCTAACATCTCGGATGTAACATTTGACAACATTCCAGGCGTGTCGGTCCCTACTTCTCGGTGGTAACATTACATGCGTCTATAACGTTATATATCCTAATCTAAGGCAACCAAACATCTCGGATGCAATATTTGACAATATTCCTGGCCTGTCGAACCCTACTTCTCGGTGGGAACAGTATATACGTCTATAACGGTATATATCCTAACCTAAGGCAACCTGACATCTCGGATGTAATATTCTACAACCTTCCAGGCGTGTCGGACCCTACTTATCGGTGGGAACATTATATGCGTCTATAACGTTGTATAGCCTAATCTAAGGCAACCTAACATCTCGGATGCAATATTTGACAACATTCCTGGCCTGTCGACCCCTACTTCTCGGAGGGAACAGCATATACGTCTATAACGTCATATATCCTAACCTAAGGCAACCTAACATCTCGGATGTAACATTTGCCTACATTCCAGGCGTGTCGGTCCCTACGTCTCAGTGGTAACGTTACATGCGCCTATAACGATATATACCCTAACCTAATACAACCTAAAATCTCGGATGCAATATTTGACAGCATTCCTGGCCTGTCGAACCCTACTTCTCGGAGGGAACAGTATATACGTTTATAACGATATATATCCTAACCTAAGGCAACCTAACATCTCGGATGCAATATTTGACAACATTCCTGGCCTGTCGAACCCTACTTCTCGGAGGGAACAGTATATACGTCTATAACGTCATATATCCTAACCTAAGGCAACCTGACATCTCGGATGTAACATTTGACAACATTCCAGGCGTGTCGGTCCCTACGTCTCGGTGGTAACAGTACATGCGTCTATAACGTTATATATCCTAATCTAAGGCAACCTAACATCTCGGATGCAATATTTGACAATATTCCTGGCCTGTCGAACCCTACTTCGCGGAGGGAATAGTATATACGTCTATAACGTCATATATCCTAACCTGAGGCAACCTAACATCTCGGATGTAACATTCGACAACATTCCAGGCATGTCGGTCCCTACGTCTCGGTGGTAACATTACATGCGTCTACAACGTTATATATCCTAATCTAAGGCAACCTAACATCTCGAATGCAATATTTGACAACATTCCTGGCCTGTCGAACCCTACTTCTCGGAGGGAACAGTATTTACGTCTATAACGTTATATATCCTAACCTAAGGCAACCTGACATGTCGGATGT
>CAXAJV010000922.1:264400-354400 GCA_963969225.1 Xylocopa violacea
CGAGACGTAGGGACCGACACGCCTGGAATGTTGTCAAATGTTACATCCGAGATGTTAGGTTGCCTTAGGTTAGGATATATGACGTTATAGACGCATGTAACGTTACCACCGAGACGTAGGGATCGACACGCCTGGAATGTTGTCAAATGTTACATCCGAGATGTTAGGTTGCCTTAGGTTAGGATATATGACGTTATAGACGTATATGCTGTTCCCTCCGAGAAGTAGGGTTCGACAGGCCAGGAATGTTGTCAAATATTGCATCCGAGATGTTAGGTTGCCTTAGATTAGGATATATGCCGTTATAGACGCATGTAATGTTACCTCCGAAAAGTATGCACCGACACGCCAGGAATATTGTAAAATATTACGTCTGACATAATAGGTTGCCTTGGATTAGGATATAAAACGCTATAGACTCATATAATGTTCCCACCGAGAAGTAGGGTCCGACACGCCAGGAATGTTGTAAAATATTACATCCGAGTTGTGACGTTGCCGTTATAGACGCATTAATATTACCACCGAGACGTAGGGACCGACACGCCTGGAATGTTGTCAAATGTTACATCCGAGATGTTAGGTTGCCTTAGATTAGGATATATAACGTTATAGACGCATGTAATGTTACCACCGAGACGTAGGGACCGACATGCCTGGAATGTTGTCGAATGTTACATCCGAGATGTTATGTTGCCTCAGGTTAGGATATATAACGTTACAGACGTATATACTGTTCCCTCCGAGAAGTAGGGTTCGACAGGCCAGGAATGCTGTCAAATATTGCATCCGAGATTTTAGGTTGTCTTAGGTTAGGGTATATATCGTTATAGACGCATGTAACGTTACCACTGAGACGTAGGGACCGACACGCCTGGAATGTTGGCAAATGTTACATCCGAGATGTTAGGTTGCCTTAGGTTAGGATATATGACGTTATAGACGTATATGCTGTTCCCTCCGAGAAGTAGGGGTCGACAGGCCAGGAATGTTGTCAAATATTGCATCCGAGATGTTAGGTTGCCTTAGATTAGGCTATACAACGTTATAGACGCATATAATGTTCCCACCGATAAGTAGGGTCCGACACGCGTGGAAGGTTGTAGAATATTACATCCGAGATGTCAGGTTGCCTTAGGTTAGTATATATACCGTTATAGACGTATATACTGTTCCCACCGAGAAGTAGGGTTCGATAGGCCAGGAATATTGTCAAATATTGCATCCGAGATGTTAGGTTGCCTTAGATTAGGATATATAACGTTATAGACGCATGTAATGTTACCACCGAGAAGTAGGGACCGACACGCCTGGAATGTTGTCAAATGTTACATCCGTGATGTTAGGTTGCCTTAGGTTAGGATATATAACGTTATAGACGTATATACTGTTCCCTCCGAGAAGTAGGGTTCGACAGGCCAGGAATGTTGTCAAATATTGCATCCGAGATGTTAGGTTGCCTTAGATTAGGATATATACCGTTATAGACGCATGTAATGTTACCACCGAAAAGTATGCACTCACACGCCAGGAATAATGTAAAATATTACGTCTGAGATAATAGGTTGCCTTAGATTAGGATATAGAACGTTATAGACTCATATAATGTTCCCACCGAGATGTAGGGTCCGACACGCCTGGAATGATGTAGAATATTACATCCGACATGTCAGGTTGCCTTAGGTTAGGATATATAACGTTATAGACGTATATACTGTTCCCTCCGAGAAGTAGGGTTCGACAGGCCAGGAATGTTGTCAAATATTGCATCCGAGATGTTAGGTTGCCTTAGATTAGGATATATGCCGTTATAGACGCATGTAATGTTACCTCCGAAAAGTATGCACCGACACGCCAGGAATATTGTAAAATATTACGTCTGACATAATAGGTTGCCTTGGATTAGGATATACAACGTTATAGACTCATATAATGTTCCCACCGAGAAGTAGGGTCCGACACGCCAGGAATGTTGTAAAATATTACATCCGAGTTGCTACGTTGCCGTTATAGACGCATTAATGTTACCACCGAGACGTTGGGACCGACACGCCTGGAATGTTGTCAAATGTTACATCCGAGATGTTAGGTTGCCTTAGGTTAGGATATATGACGTTATAGACGTATATACTGTTACCTCCGAGACGTAGGGTTCGACAGGCCAGGAATGTTGTCAAATATTGCATCCGAGATGTTAGGTTGCCTTAGATTAGGATATATACCGTTATAGACGCATTTAATGTTACCACCGAGACGTAGGGACCGACACGCCTGGAATGTTGTCAAATGTTACATCCGAGATATTAGGTTGCCTTAGGTTAGGATATATGACGTTATAGACGCATGTAACGTTACCACCGAGACGTAGGGATCGACACGCCTGGAATATTGTCAAATGTTACATCCGAGATGTTAGGTTGCCTTAGGTTAGGATATATGACGTTATAGACGTATATACTGTTACCTCCGAGACGTAGGGTTCGACAGGCCAGGAATGTTGTCAAATATTGCATCCGAGATGTTAGGTTGCCTTAGATTAGGATATATACCGTTATAGACGCATTTAATGTTACCACCGAAAAGTATGCACTCACACGCCAGGAATATTGTAAAATATTACGTCTGAGATAATAGGTTGCCTTAGATTAGGATATACAACGTTATAGACTCATATAATGTTCCCACCGAGATTTAGGGTCCGACACGCCTGGAATGATGTAAAATATTACATCCGAGTTGTTACGTTGCTGTTATAGACGCATTCATGTTACCATCGAGACGTAGGGACCGACACGCCTGGAATGTTGTCAAATGTTACATCCGAGATGTTAGGTTGCCTTAGGTTACGATATATATCGTTATAGACGTATATACTGTTCCCACCGAGAGATAGGGTTTGACAGTCCAGGAATGTTGTCAAATAGTGCATCCGAGATGTTAGGTTGCCTTAGGTTAGGATATATAACGTTATAGACGCATGTAATGTTACCTCCGAGACGTAGGGCCCGACACGCCTGGAATGTTGTCAAATGTTACATCCGCGATGTTAGGTTGCCTTAGGTTAGGATATATAACGTTACAGACGTATATACTGTTCCCACCGAGAAGTAGGGTTCGACAGGCCAGGAATATTGTCAAATATTGCATCCGAGATGTTAGGTTGCCTTGGATTAGGATATATAACGATATAGACGCATGTAATGTTACCACCGAGAAGTAGGGACCGACACGCCTGGAATGTTGTCAAATGTTACATCCGAGATGTTAGGTTGCCTTAGGTTAGGATATATAACGTTATAGACGTATATACTGTTCCCTCCGAGAAGTAGGGTTCGACAGGCCAGGAAAGTTGTCAAATATTGCATCCGAGATGTTAGGTTGCCTTAGATTAGGATATATACCGTTATAGACGCATGTAATGTTACCACCGAAAAGTGTGCACTCACACGCCAGGAATATTGTAAAATATTACGTCTGAGATAATAGGTTGCCTTAGATTAGGATATAGAACGTTATAGACTCATATAATGTTCCCACCGAGAAGTAGGGTCCGACACGCCTGGAATGATGTAGAATATTACATCCGACATGTCAGGTTGCCTTAGGTTAGGATATATAACGTTATAGACGTATATACTGTTCCCTCCGAGAAGTAGGGTTCGACAGGCCAGGAATGTTGTCAAATATTGCATCCGAGATGTTAGGTTGCCTTAGAATAGGATATATGCCGTTATAGACGCATGTAATGTTACCTCCGAAAAGTATGCACCGACACGCCAGGAATATTGTAAAATATTACGTCTGACATAATAGGTTGCCTTGGATTAGGATATACAACGTTATAGACTCATATAATGTTCCCACCGAGAAGTAGGGTCCGACACGCCAGGAATGTTGTAAAATATTACATCCGAGTTGTTACGTTGCCGTTATAGACGCATTAATGTTACCACCGAGACGTAGGGACCGACACGCCTGGAATGTTGTCAAATGTTACATCCGAGATGTTAGGTTGCCTTAGATTAGGATATATAACGTTATAGACGCATGTAATGTTACCACCGAGACGTAGGGACCGACATGCCTGGAATGTTGTCGAATGTTACATCCGAGATGTTATGTTGCCTCAGGTTAGGATATATGACGTTATAGACGTATATACTGTTCCCTCCGAGAAGTAGGGTTCGACAGGCCAGGAATGTTGTCAAATATTGCATCCGAGATGTTAGGTTGCCTTAGGTTAGGATATATATCGTTATAAACGTATATACTGTTCCCACCGAGAGATAGGGTTTGACAGTCCAGGAATGTTGTCAAATAGTGCATCCGAGATGTTAGGTTGCCTTAGGTTAGGATATATAACGTTATAGACGCATGTAATGTTACCTCCGAGACGTAGGGACCGACACGCCTGGAATGTTGGCAAATGTTACATCCGAGATGTTAGGTTGCCTTAGGTTAGGATATATGACGTTACAGACGTATATACTGTTCCCACCCAGAATTAGGGTCCGACACGCCTGGAAGGTTGTAGAATATTACATCCGAGATGTCAGGTTGCCTTAGGTTAGGATATATACCTTTATAGACGTATATACTGTTCCCTCCGAGAAGTAGGGTCCGACACGCCTGGAAGGTTGTAGAATATTACATCCGAGATGTCAGGTTGCCTTGGGTTAGGATATATAGCGTTATAGACGTATATACTGTTCCCACCGAGAAGTAGGGTCCGACACGCCAGAAATGTTGTCAAATTTTACATCCGAGTTGTTAGGTTGCCTTAGGTTAGGATATATAACGTTATAGACGCATGTAACGTTACCACCGAGACGTAGGGATCGACACGCCTGGAATGTTGTCAAATGTTACATCCGAGATGTTAGGTTGCCTTAGGTTAGGATATATGACGTTATAGACGTATATGCTGTTCCCTCCGAGAAGTAGGGTTCGACAGGCCAGGAATATTGTCAAATATTGCATCCGAGATGTTAGGTTGCCTTAGATTAGGATATATAGCGTTATAGACGCATGTAATGTTACCACCGAGACGTAGGGACCGACACGCCTGGAATGTTGGCAAATGTTACATCCGAGATGTTAGGTTGCCTTAGGTTAGGATATATGACGTTATAGACGTATATGCTGTTCCCTCCGAGAAGTAGGGGTCGACAGGCCAGGAATGTTGTCAAATATTGCATCCGAGATGTTAGGTTGCCTTAGATTAGGCTATACAACGTTATAGACGCATATAATGTTCCCACCGATAAGTAGGGTCCGACACGCGTGGAAGGTTGTAGAATATTACATCCGAGATGTCAGGTTGCCTTAGGTTAGTATATATACCGTTATAGACGTATATACTGTTCCCACCGAGAAGTAGGGTTCGATAGGCCAGGAATATTGTCAAATATTGCATCCGAGATGTTAGGTTGCCTTAGATTAGGATATATAACGTTATAGACGCATGTAATGTTACCACCGAGAAGTAGGGACCGACACGCCTGGAATGTTGTCAAATGTTACATCCGTGATGTTAGGTTGCCTTAGGTTAGGATATATAACGTTATAGACGTATATACTGTTCCCTCCGAGAAGTAGGGTTCGACAGACCAGGAATGTTGTCAAATATTGCATCCGAGATGTTAGGTTGCCTTAGATTAGGATATATACCGTTATAGACGCATGTAATGTTACCACCGAAAAGTATGCACTCACACGCCAGGAATAATGTAAAATATTACGTCTGAGATAATAGGTTGCCTTAGATTAGGATATAGAACGTTATAGACTCATATAATGTTCCCACCGAGATGTAGGGTCCGACACGCCTGGAATGATGTAGAATATTACATCCGACATGTCAGGTTGCCTTAGGTTAGGATATATAACGTTATAGACGTATATACTGTTCCCTCCGAGAAGTAGGGTTCGACAGGCCAGGAATGTTGTCAAATATTGCATCCGAGATGTTAGGTTGCCTTAGATTAGGATATATGCCGTTATAGACGCATGTAATGTTACCTCCGAAAAGTATGCACCGACACGCCAGGAATATTGTAAAATATTACGTCTGACATAATAGGTTGCCTTGGATTAGGATATACAACGTTATAGACTCATATAATGTTCCCACCGAGATTTAGGGTCCGACACGCCTGGAATGATGTAAAATATTACATCCGAGTTGTTACGTTGCCGTTATAGACGCATTCATGTTACCATCGAGACGTAGGGACCGACACGCCTGGAATGTTGTCAAATGTTACATCCGAGATGTTAGGTTGCCTTAGGTTACGATATATATCGTTATAGACGTATATACTGTTCCCACCGAGAGATAGGGTTTGACAGTCCAGGAATGTTGTCAAATAGTGCATCCGAGATGTTAGGTTGCCTTAGGTTAGGATATATAACGTTATAGACGCATGTAATGTTACCTCCGAGACGTAGGGCCCGACACGCCTGGAATGTTGTCAAATGTTACATCCGCGATGTTAGGTTGCCTTAGGTTAGGATATATAACGTTACAGACGTATATACTGTTCCCACCGAGAAGTAGGGTTCGACAGGCCAGGAATATTGTCAAATATTGCATCCGAGATGTTAGGTTGCCTTGGATTAGGATATATAACGATATAGACGCATGTAATGTTACCACCGAGAAGTAGGGACCGACACGCCTGGAATGTTGTCAAATGTTACATCCGAGATGTTAGGTTGCCTTAGGTTAGGATATATAACGTTATAGACGTATATACTGTTCCCTCCGAGAAGTAGGGTTCGACAGGCCAGGAAAGTTGTCAAATATTGCATCCGAGATGTTAGGTTGCCTTAGATTAGGATATATACCGTTATAGACGCATGTAATGTTACCACCGAAAAGTGTGCACTCACACGCCAGGAATATTGTAAAATATTACGTCTGAGATAATAGGTTGCCTTAGATTAGGATATAGAACGTTATAGACTCATATAATGTTCCCACCGAGAAGTAGGGTCCGACACGCCTGGAATGATGTAGAATATTACATCCGACATGTCAGGTTGCCTTAGGTTAGGATATATAACGTTATAGACGTATATACTGTTCCCTCCGAGAAGTAGGGTTCGACAGGCCAGGAATGTTGTCAAATATTGCATCCGAGATGTTAGGTTGCCTTAGAATAGGATATATGCCGTTATAGACGCATGTAATGTTACCTCCGAAAAGTATGCACCGACACGCCAGGAATATTGTAAAATATTACGTCTGACATAATAGGTTGCCTTGGATTAGGATATACAACGTTATAGACACATATAATGTTCCCACCGAGAAGTAGGGTCCGACACGCCAGGAATGTTGTAAAATATTACATCCGAGTTGTTACGTTGCCGTTATAGACGCATTAATGTTACCACCGAGACGTAGGGACCGACACGCCTGGAATGTTGTCAAATGTTACATCCGAGATGTTAGGTTGCCTTAGATTAGGATATATAACGTTATAGACGCATGTAATGTTACCACCGAGACGTAGGGACCGACATGCCTGGAATGTTGTCGAATGTTACATCCGAGATGTTATGTTGCCTCAGGTTAGGATATATGACGTTATAGACGTATATACTGTTCCCTCCGAGAAGTAGGGTTCGACAGGCCAGGAATGTTGTCAAATATTGCATCCGAGATGTTAGGTTGCCTTAGGTTAGGATATATATCGTTATAAACGTATATACTGTTCCCACCGAGAGATAGGGTTTGACAGTCCAGGAATGTTGTCAAATAGTGCATCCGAGATGTTAGGTTGCCTTAGGTTAGGATATATAACGTTATAGACGCATGTAATGTTACCTCCGAGACGTAGGGACCGACACGCCTGGAATGTTGGCAAATGTTACATCCGAGATGTTAGGTTGCCTTAGGTTAGGATATATGACGTTACAGACGTATATACTGTTCCCACCCAGAATTAGGGTCCGACACGCCTGGAAGGTTGTAGAATATTACATCCGAGATGTCAGGTTGCCTTAGGTTAGGATATATACCTTTATAGACGTATATACTGTTCCCTCCGAGAAGTAGGGTCCGACACGCCTGGAAGGTTGTAGAATATTACATCCGAGATGTCAGGTTGCCTTGGGTTAGGATATATAGCGTTATAGACGTATATACTGTTCCCACCGAGAAGTAGGGTCCGACACGCCAGAAATGTTGTCAAATTTTACATCCGAGTTGTTAGGTTGCCTTAGGTTAGGATATATAACGTTATAGACGCATGTAACGTTACCACCGAGACGTAGGGATCGACACGCCTGGAATGTTGTCAAATGTTACATCCGAGATGTTAGGTTGCCTTAGGTTAGGATATATGACGTTATAGACGTATATGCTGTTCCCTCCGAGAAGTAGGGTTCGACAGGCCAGGAATATTGTCAAATATTGCATCCGAGATGTTAGGTTGCCTTAGATTAGGATATATAGCGTTATAGACGCATGTAATGTTACCACCGAGACGTAGGGACCGACACGCCTGGAATGTTGTCAAATGTTACATCCGAGATGTTAGGTTGCCTTAGGTTAGGATATATGACGTTATAGACGTATATACTGTTCCCTCCGAGAAGTAGGGTTCGACAGGCCAGGAATGTTGTCAAATATTGCATCCGAGATGTTAGGTTGCCTTAGGTTAGGATATATATCGTTATAAACGTATATACTGTTCCCACCGAGAGATAGGGTTTGACAGCCCAGGAATGTTGTCAAATAGTGCATCCGAGATGTTAGGTTGCCTTAGGTTAGGATATATAACGTTATAGACGCATGTAATGTTACTCCGAGACGTAGGGCCCGACACGCCTGGAATGTTGTCAAATGTTACATCCGAGATGTTAGGTTGCCTTAGGTTAGGATATATAACGTTACAGACGTATATACTGTTCCCTCCGAGAAGTAGGGTCCGACACGCCTGGAAGGTTGTAGAATATTACATCCGAGATGTCAGGTTGCCTTGGGTTAGGATATATAGCGTTATAGACGTATATACTGTTCCCACCGAGAAGTAGGGTCCGACACGCCAGAAATGTTGTCAAATGTTACATCCGAGTTGTTAGGTTGCCTTAGGTTAGGATATATAACGTTATAGACGCATGTAACGTTACCACCGAGACGTAGGGATCGACACGCCTGGAATGTTGTCAAATGTTACATCCGAGATGTTAGGTTGCCTTAGGTTAGGATATATGACGTTATAGACGTATATGCTGTTCCCTCCGAGAAGTAGGGTTCGACAGGCCAGGAATATTGTCAAATATTGCATCCGAGATGTTAGGTTGCCTTAGATTAGGATATATAGCGTTATAGACGCATGTAATGTTACCACCGAGACGTAGGGACCGACACGCCTGGAATGTTGTCAAATGTTACATCCGAGATGTTAGGTTGCCTTAGGTTAGGATATATGACGTTATAGACGTATATACTGTTCCCTCCGAGAAGTAGGGTTCGACAGGCCAGGAATGTTGTCAAATATTGCATCCGAGATGTTAGGTTGCCTTAGGTTAGGATATATATCGTTATAAACGTATATACTGTTCCCACCGAGAGATAGGGTTTGACAGTCCAGGAATGTTGTCAAATAGTGCATCCGAGATGTTAGGTTGCCTTAGGTTAGGATATATAACGTTATAGACGCATGTAATGTTACTCCGAGACGTAGGGCCCGACACGCCTGGAATGTTGTCAAATGTTACATCCGAGATGTTAGGTTGCCTTAGGTTAGGATATATAACGTTACAGACGTATATACTGTTCCCTCCGAGAAGTAGGGTTCGACAGGCCAGGAATATTGTCAAATATTGCATCCGAGATGTTAGGTTGTCTTAGATTAGGATATATAACGTTATAGACGCATGTAATGTTACCACCGAGAAGTAGGGTCCGACACGCCAGAAATGTTGTCAAATGTTACATCCGAGTTGTTAGGTTGCCTTAGGTTAGGATATATAACGTTATAGACGCATGTAATGTTACCACCGAGAAGTAGGGACCGACACGCCTGGAATGTTGTCAAATATTGCATCCGAGATGTTAGGCTGCCTTAGATTAGGATATACAACGTTATAGACGCATATAATGTTCCCACCCAGAATTAGGGTCCGACACGCCTGGAAGGTTGTAGAATATCACATCCGAGATGTCAGGTTGCCTTAGGTTAGGATATATACCGTTATAGACGTATATACTGTTCCCTCCGAGAAGTAGGGTCCGACACGCCTGGAAGGTTGTAGAATATTACATCCGAGATGTCAGGTTGCCTTAGGTTAGGATATATAGCGTTATAGACGTATATACTGTTCCCACCGAGAAGTAGGGTCCGACACGCCAGAAATGTTGTCAAATGTTACATCCGAGTTGTTAGGTTGCCTTAGGTTAGGATATATAACGTTATAGACGCATGTAACGTTACCACCGAGACGTAGGGATCGACACGCCTGGAATGTTGTCAAATGTTACATCCGAGATGTTAGGTTGCCTTAGGTTAGGATATATGACGTTATAGACGTATATGCTGTTCCCTCCGAGAAGTAGGGTTCGACAGGCCAGGAATATTGTCAAATATTGCATCCGAGATGTTAGGTTGCCTTAGATTAGGATATATAACGTTATAGACGCATGTAATGTTACCACCGAGACGTAGGGACCGACACGCCTGGAATGTTGTCAAATGTTACATCCGAGATGTTAGGTTGCCTTAGGTTAGGATATATGACGTTATAGACGTATATACTGTTCCCTCCGAGAAGTAGGGTTCGACAGGCCAGGAATGTTGTCAAATATTGCATCCGAGATGTTAGGTTGCCTTAGGTTAGGATATATATCGTTATAAACGTATATACTGTTCCCACCGAGAGATAGGGTTTGACAGTCCAGGAATGTTGTCAAATAGTGCATCCGAGATGTTAGGTTGCCTTAGGTTAGGATATATAACGTTATAGACGCATGTAATGTTACCTCCGAGACGTAGGGCCCGACACGCCTGGAATGTTGTCAAATGTTACATCCGAGATGTTAGGTTGCCTTAGGTTAGGATATATAACGTTACAGACGTATATACTGTTCCCTCCGAGAAGTAGGGTTCGACAGGCCAGGAATATTGTCAAATATTGCATCCGAGATGTTAGGTTGTCTTAGATTAGGATATATAACGTTATAGACGCATGTAATGTTACCACCGAGAAGTAGGGACCGACACGCCTGGAATGTTGTCAAATGTTACATCCGAGATGTTAGGTTGCCTTAGGTTAGGATATATGACGTTATAGACGTATATGCTGTTCCCTCCGAGAAGTAGGGGTCGACAGGCCAGGAATGTTGTCAAATATTGCATCCGAGATGTTAGGTTGCCTTAGATTAGGCTATACAACGTTATAGACGCATATAATGTTCCCACCGATAAGTAGGGTCCGACACGCGTGGAAGGTTGTAGAATATTACATCCGAGATGTCAGGTTGCCTTAGGTTAGGATATATAGCGTTATAGACGTATATACTGTTCCCACCGAGAAGTAGGGTCCGACACGCCAGAAATGTTGTCAAATGTTACATCCGAGTTGTTAGGTTGCCTTAGGTTAGGATATATAACGTTATAGACGCATGTAACGTTACCACCGAGACGTAGGGATCGACACGCCTGGAATGTTGTCAAATGTTACATTCGAGATGTTAGGTTGCCTTAGGTTAGGATATATGACGTTATAGACGTATATGCTGTTCCCTCCGAGAAGTAGGGTTCGACAGGCCAGGAATGTTGTCAAATATTGCATCCGAGATGTTAGGTTGCCTTCGATTAGGATATATGCCGTTATAGACGCATGTAATGTTACCTCCGAAAAGTATGCACCGACACGCCAGGAATATTGTAAAATATTACGTCTGACATAATAGGTTGCCTTGGATTAGGATATACAACGCTATAGACTCATATAATGTTCCCACCGAGAAGTAGGGTCCGACACGCCAGGAATGATGTAAAATATTACATCCGAGTTGTTACGTTGCCGTTATAGACGCATTAATGTTACCACCGAGACGTAGGGACCGACACGCCTGGAATGTTGTCAAATGTTACATCCGAGATGTTAGGTTGCCTTAGATTAGGATATATAACGTTATAGACGCATGTAATGTTACCACCGAGACGTAGGGACCGACATGCCTGGAATGTTGTCGAATGTTACATCCGAGATATTATGTTGCCTCAGGTTAGGATATATGACGTTATAGACGTATATACTGTTCCCTCCGAGAAGCAGGGTTCGACAGGCCAGGAATATTGTCAAATATTGCAACCGAGATGTTAGGTTGCCTTAGATTAGGATATATAACGTTATAGACGCATGTAATGTTACCACCGAGACGTAGGGACCGACACGCCTGGAATGTTGTCAAATGTTACATCCGAGATGTTAGGTTGCCTTAGGTTAGGATATATGACGTTATAGACGCATGTAACGTTACCACCGAGACGTAGGGACCGACATGCCTGGAATGTTGTCGAATGTTACATCCGAGATGTTATGTTGCCTCAGGTTAGGATATATAACGTTACAGACGTATATACTGTTCCCTCCGAGAAGTAGGGTTCGACAGGCCAGGAATGCTGTCAAATATTGCATCCGAGATTTTAGGTTGTCTTAGGTTAGGGTATATATCGTTATAGACGCATGTAACGTTACCACTGAGACGTAGGGACCGACACGCCTGGAATGTTGGCAAATGTTACATCCGAGATGTTAGGTTGCCTTAGGTTAGGATATATGACGTTATAGACGTATATGCTGTTCCCTCCGAGAAGTAGGGGTCGACAGGCCAGGAATGTTGTCAAATATTGCATCCGAGATGTTAGGTTGCCTTAGATTAGGCTATACAACGTTATAGACGCATATAATGTTCCCACCGATAAGTAGGGTCCGACACGCGTGGAAGGTTGTAGAATATTACATCCGAGATGTCAGGTTGCCTTAGGTTAGTATATATACCGTTATAGACGTATATACTGTTCCCACCGAGAAGTAGGGTTCGATAGGCCAGGAATATTGTCAAATATTGCATCCGAGATGTTAGGTTGCCTTAGATTAGGATATATAACGTTATAGACGCATGTAATGTTACCACCGAGAAGTAGGGACCGACACGCCTGGAATGTTGTCAAATGTTACATCCGTGATGTTAGGTTGCCTTAGGTTAGGATATATAACGTTATAGACGTATATACTGTTCCCTCCGAGAAGTAGGGTTCGACAGGCCAGGAATGTTGTCAAATATTGCATCCGAGATGTTAGGTTGCCTTAGATTAGGATATATACCGTTATAGACGCATGTAATGTTACCACCGAAAAGTATGCACTCACACGCCAGGAATAATGTAAAATATTACGTCTGAGATAATAGGTTGCCTTAGATTAGGATATAGAACGTTATAGACTCATATAATGTTCCCACCGAGATGTAGGGTCCGACACGCCTGGAATGATGTAGAATATTACATCCGACATGTCAGGTTGCCTTAGGTTAGGATATATAACGTTATAGACGTATATACTGTTCCCTCCGAGAAGTAGGGTTCGACAGGCCAGGAATGTTGTCAAATATTGCATCCGAGATGTTAGGTTGCCTTAGATTAGGATATATGCCGTTATAGACGCATGTAATGTTACCTCCGAAAAGTATGCACCGACACGCCAGGAATATTGTAAAATATTACGTCTGACATAATAGGTTGCCTTGGATTAGGATATACAACGTTATAGACTCATATAATGTTCCCACCGAGAAGTAGGGTCCGACACGCCAGGAATGTTGTAAAATATTACATCCGAGTTGCTACGTTGCCGTTATAGACGCATTAATGTTACCACCGAGACGTTGGGACCGACACGCCTGGAATGTTGTCAAATGTTACATCCGAGATGTTAGGTTGCCTTAGGTTAGGATATATGACGTTATAGACGTATATACTGTTACCTCCGAGACGTAGGGTTCGACAGGCCAGGAATGTTGTCAAATATTGCATCCGAGATGTTAGGTTGCCTTAGATTAGGATATATACCGTTATAGACGCATTTAATGTTACCACCGAGACGTAGGGACCGACACGCCTGGAATGTTGTCAAATGTTACATCCGAGATATTAGGTTGCCTTAGGTTAGGATATATGACGTTATAGACGCATGTAACGTTACCACCGAGACGTAGGGATCGACACGCCTGGAATATTGTCAAATGTTACATCCGAGATGTTAGGTTGCCTTAGGTTAGGATATATGACGTTATAGACGTATATACTGTTACCTCCGAGACGTAGGGTTCGACAGGCCAGGAATGTTGTCAAATATTGCATCCGAGATGTTAGGTTGCCTTAGATTAGGATATATACCGTTATAGACGCATTTAATGTTACCACCGAAAAGTATGCACTCACACGCCAGGAATATTGTAAAATATTACGTCTGAGATAATAGGTTGCCTTAGATTAGGATATACAACGTTATAGACTCATATAATGTTCCCACCGAGATTTAGGGTCCGACACGCCTGGAATGATGTAAAATATTACATCCGAGTTGTTACGTTGCCGTTATAGACGCATTCATGTTACCATCGAGACGTAGGGACCGACACGCCTGGAATGTTGTCAAATGTTACATCCGAGATGTTAGGTTGCCTTAGGTTACGATATATATCGTTATAGACGTATATACTGTTCCCACCGAGAGATAGGGTTTGACAGTCCAGGAATGTTGTCAAATAGTGCATCCGAGATGTTAGGTTGCCTTAGGTTAGGATATATAACGTTATAGACGCATGTAATGTTACCTCCGAGACGTAGGGCCCGACACGCCTGGAATGTTGTCAAATGTTACATCCGCGATGTTAGGTTGCCTTAGGTTAGGATATATAACGTTACAGACGTATATACTGTTCCCACCGAGAAGTAGGGTTCGACAGGCCAGGAATATTGTCAAATATTGCATCCGAGATGTTAGGTTGCCTTGGATTAGGATATATAACGATATAGACGCATGTAATGTTACCACCGAGAAGTAGGGACCGACACGCCTGGAATGTTGTCAAATGTTACATCCGAGATGTTAGGTTGCCTTAGGTTAGGATATATAACGTTATAGACGTATATACTGTTCCCTCCGAGAAGTAGGGTTCGACAGGCCAGGAAAGTTGTCAAATATTGCATCCGAGATGTTAGGTTGCCTTAGATTAGGATATATACCGTTATAGACGCATGTAATGTTACCACCGAAAAGTGTGCACTCACACGCCAGGAATATTGTAAAATATTACGTCTGAGATAATAGGTTGCCTTAGATTAGGATATAGAACGTTATAGACTCATATAATGTTCCCACCGAGAAGTAGGGTCCGACACGCCTGGAATGATGTAGAATATTACATCCGACATGTCAGGTTGCCTTAGGTTAGGATATATAACGTTATAGACGTATATACTGTTCCCTCCGAGAAGTAGGGTTCGACAGGCCAGGAATGTTGTCAAATATTGCATCCGAGATGTTAGGTTGCCTTAGAATAGGATATATGCCGTTATAGACGCATGTAATGTTACCTCCGAAAAGTATGCACCGACACGCCAGGAATATTGTAAAATATTACGTCTGACATAATAGGTTGCCTTGGATTAGGATATACAACGTTATAGACTCATATAATGTTCCCACCGAGAAGTAGGGTCCGACACGCCAGGAATGTTGTAAAATATTACATCCGAGTTGTTACGTTGCCGTTATAGACGCATTAATGTTACCACCGAGACGTAGGGACCGACACGCCTGGAATGTTGTCAAATGTTACATCCGAGATGTTAGGTTGCCTTAGATTAGGATATATAACGTTATAGACGCATGTAATGTTACCACCGAGACGTAGGGACCGACATGCCTGGAATGTTGTCGAATGTTACATCCGAGATGTTATGTTGCCTCAGGTTAGGATATATGACGTTATAGACGTATATACTGTTCCCTCCGAGAAGTAGGGTTCGACAGGCCAGGAATGTTGTCAAATATTGCATCCGAGATGTTAGGTTGCCTTAGGTTAGGATATATATCGTTATAAACGTATATACTGTTCCCACCGAGAGATAGGGTTTGACAGTCCAGGAATGTTGTCAAATAGTGCATCCGAGATGTTAGGTTGCCTTAGGTTAGGATATATAACGTTATAGACGCATGTAATGTTACCTCCGAGACGTAGGGACCGACACGCCTGGAATGTTGGCAAATGTTACATCCGAGATGTTAGGTTGCCTTAGGTTAGGATATATGACGTTACAGACGTATATACTGTTCCCACCCAGAATTAGGGTCCGACACGCCTGGAAGGTTGTAGAATATTACATCCGAGATGTCAGGTTGCCTTAGGTTAGGATATATACCTTTATAGACGTATATACTGTTCCCTCCGAGAAGTAGGGTCCGACACGCCTGGAAGGTTGTAGAATATTACATCCGAGATGTCAGGTTGCCTTGGGTTAGGATATATAGCGTTATAGACGTATATACTGTTCCCACCGAGAAGTAGGGTCCGACACGCCAGAAATGTTGTCAAATTTTACATCCGAGTTGTTAGGTTGCCTTAGGTTAGGATATATAACGTTATAGACGCATGTAACGTTACCACCGAGACGTAGGGATCGACACGCCTGGAATGTTGTCAAATGTTACATCCGAGATGTTAGGTTGCCTTAGGTTAGGATATATGACGTTATAGACGTATATGCTGTTCCCTCCGAGAAGTAGGGTTCGACAGGCCAGGAATATTGTCAAATATTGCATCCGAGATGTTAGGTTGCCTTAGATTAGGATATATAGCGTTATAGACGCATGTAATGTTACCACCGAGACGTAGGGACCGACACGCCTGGAATGTTGTCAAATGTTACATCCGAGATGTTAGGTTGCCTTAGGTTAGGATATATGACGTTATAGACGTATATACTGTTCCCTCCGAGAAGTAGGGTTCGACAGGCCAGGAATGTTGTCAAATATTGCATCCGAGATGTTAGGTTGCCTTAGGTTAGGATATATATCGTTATAAACGTATATACTGTTCCCACCGAGAGATAGGGTTTGACAGTCCAGGAATGTTGTCAAATAGTGCATCCGAGATGTTAGGTTGCCTTAGGTTAGGATATATAACGTTATAGACGCATGTAATGTTACTCCGAGACGTAGGGCCCGACACGCCTGGAATGTTGTCAAATGTTACATCCGAGATGTTAGGTTGCCTTAGGTTAGGATATATAACGTTACAGACGTATATACTGTTCCCTCCGAGAAGTAGGGTCCGACACGCCTGGAAGGTTGTAGAATATTACATCCGAGATGTCAGGTTGCCTTGGGTTAGGATATATAGCGTTATAGACGTATATACTGTTCCCACCGAGAAGTAGGGTCCGACACGCCAGAAATGTTGTCAAATGTTACATCCGAGTTGTTAGGTTGCCTTAGGTTAGGATATATAACGTTATAGACGCATGTAACGTTACCACCGAGACGTAGGGATCGACACGCCTGGAATGTTGTCAAATGTTACATCCGAGATGTTAGGTTGCCTTAGGTTAGGATATATGACGTTATAGACGTATATGCTGTTCCCTCCGAGAAGTAGGGTTCGACAGGCCAGGAATATTGTCAAATATTGCATCCGAGATGTTAGGTTGCCTTAGATTAGGATATATAGCGTTATAGACGCATGTAATGTTACCACCGAGACGTAGGGACCGACACGCCTGGAATGTTGTCAAATGTTACATCCGAGATGTTAGGTTGCCTTAGGTTAGGATATATGACGTTATAGACGTATATACTGTTCCCTCCGAGAAGTAGGGTTCGACAGGCCAGGAATGTTGTCAAATATTGCATCCGAGATGTTAGGTTGCCTTAGGTTAGGATATATATCGTTATAAACGTATATACTGTTCCCACCGAGAGATAGGGTTTGACAGTCCAGGAATGTTGTCAAATAGTGCATCCGAGATGTTAGGTTGCCTTAGGTTAGGATATATAACGTTATAGACGCATGTAATGTTACTCCGAGACGTAGGGCCCGACACGCCTGGAATGTTGTCAAATGTTACATCCGAGATGTTAGGTTGCCTTAGGTTAGGATATATAACGTTACAGACGTATATACTGTTCCCTCCGAGAAGTAGGGTTCGACAGGCCAGGAATATTGTCAAATATTGCATCCGAGATGTTAGGTTGTCTTAGATTAGGATATATAACGTTATAGACGCATGTAATGTTACCACCGAGAAGTAGGGTCCGACACGCCAGAAATGTTGTCAAATGTTACATCCGAGTTGTTAGGTTGCCTTAGGTTAGGATATATAACGTTATAGACGCATGTAATGTTACCACCGAGAAGTAGGGACCGACACGCCTGGAATGTTGTCAAATATTGCATCCGAGATGTTAGGCTGCCTTAGATTAGGATATACAACGTTATAGACGCATATAATGTTCCCACCCAGAATTAGGGTCCGACACGCCTGGAAGGTTGTAGAATATCACATCCGAGATGTCAGGTTGCCTTAGGTTAGGATATATACCGTTATAGACGTATATACTGTTCCCTCCGAGAAGTAGGGTCCGACACGCCTGGAAGGTTGTAGAATATTACATCCGAGATGTCAGGTTGCCTTAGGTTAGGATATATAGCGTTATAGACGTATATACTGTTCCCACCGAGAAGTAGGGTCCGACACGCCAGAAATGTTGTCAAATGTTACATCCGAGTTGTTAGGTTGCCTTAGGTTAGGATATATAACGTTATAGACGCATGTAACGTTACCACCGAGACGTAGGGATCGACACGCCTGGAATGTTGTCAAATGTTACATCCGAGATGTTAGGTTGCCTTAGGTTAGGATATATGACGTTATAGACGTATATGCTGTTCCCTCCGAGAAGTAGGGTTCGACAGGCCAGGAATATTGTCAAATATTGCATCCGAGATGTTAGGTTGCCTTAGATTAGGATATATAACGTTATAGACGCATGTAATGTTACCACCGAGACGTAGGGACCGACACGCCTGGAATGTTGTCAAATGTTACATCCGAGATGTTAGGTTGCCTTAGGTTAGGATATATGACGTTATAGACGTATATACTGTTCCCTCCGAGAAGTAGGGTTCGACAGGCCAGGAATGTTGTCAAATATTGCATCCGAGATGTTAGGTTGCCTTAGGTTAGGATATATATCGTTATAAACGTATATACTGTTCCCACCGAGAGATAGGGTTTGACAGTCCAGGAATGTTGTCAAATAGTGCATCCGAGATGTTAGGTTGCCTTAGGTTAGGATATATAACGTTATAGACGCATGTAATGTTACCTCCGAGACGTAGGGCCCGACACGCCTGGAATGTTGTCAAATGTTACATCCGAGATGTTAGGTTGCCTTAGGTTAGGATATATAACGTTACAGACGTATATACTGTTCCCTCCGAGAAGTAGGGTTCGACAGGCCAGGAATATTGTCAAATATTGCATCCGAGATGTTAGGTTGTCTTAGATTAGGATATATAACGTTATAGACGCATGTAATGTTACCACCGAGAAGTAGGGACCGACACGCCTGGAATGTTGTCAAATGTTACATCCGAGATGTTAGGTTGCCTTAGGTTAGGATATATATCGTTATAGACGTATATACTGTTCCCTCCGAGAAGTAGGCTTCGACAGGCCAGGAATGTTGTCAAATATTGCATCCGAGATGTTAGGTTGCCTTAGATTAGGATATATACCGTTATAGACGCATGTAATGTTACCACCGAAAAGTATGCACTCACACGCCAGGAATATTGTAAAATATTACGTCTGAAATAATAGGTTGCCTTAGATTAGGATATAGAACGTTATAGACTCATATAATGTTCCCACCGAGAAGTAGGGTCCGACACGCCTGGAATGATGTAGAATATTACATCCGACATGTCAGGTTGCCTTAGGTTAGGATATATAACGTTATAGACGTATATACTGTTCCCTCCGAGAAGTAGGGTTCGACAGGCCGGGAATGTTGTCAAATATTGCATCCGAGATGTTGGGTTGCCTTAGATTAGGATATATGCCGTTATAGACGCATGTAATGTTACCTCCGAAAAGTATGCACCGACACGCCAGGAATATTGTAAAATATTACGTCTGACATAATAGGTTGCCTTGGATTAGGATATACAACGTTATAGACTCATATAATGTTCCCACCGAGAAGTAGGGTCCGACACGCCAGGAATGTTGTAAAATATTACATCCGAGTTGTTACGTTGCAGTTATAGACGCATTAATGTTACCACCGAGACGTAGGGACCGACACGCCTGGAATGTTGTAAAATGTTACATCCGAGATGTTATGTTGCCTTAGGTTAGGATATATAACGTTACAGACGTATATACTGTTCCCTCCGAGAAGTAGGGTTCGACAGGCCAGGAATGTTGTCAAATATTGCATCCGAGATGTAAGGTTGCCTTAGGTTAGGATATATAACGTGATGGACGTATATACTGTTCCCGCCGAGAAGTAGGGTCCGACACGCCAGGAATGTTGTAAAATATTACATCCGAGTTGCTACGTTGCCGTTATAGACGCATTAATGTTACCACCGAGACGTAGGGACCGACACGCCTGGAATGTTGTCAAATGTAACATCCGAGATTTTAGGTTGCCTTAGGTTAGGATATATGACGTTATAGACGTATATGCTGTTCCCTCCGAGAAGTAGGGTTCGACAGGCCAGGAATGTTGTCAAATGTTACATCCGAGATGTTAGGTTGCCTTAGGTTAGGATATATGACGTTATAGACGCATATAATGTTCCCACCGATAAGTAGGGTCCGACACGCCTGGAAGGTTGTAGAATATTACATCCGAGATGTCAGGTTGCCTTAGGTTAGGATATATACCGTTATAGACGTATATACTGTACCCACCGAGAAGTAGGGTCCGACACGCCAGAAATGTTGTCAAATGTTACATCCGAGTTGTTAGGTTGCCTTAGGTTAGAATATATAGCGTTATAGACGCATGTAATGTTACCACCGAGAATTAGGGACCGACACGCCTGGAATGATGTAAAATATTACATCCGAGTTGTTACGTTGCCGTTATAGAAGCATTAATGTTACCACCGAGACGTAGGGACCGACACGCCTGGAATGTTGTCAAATGTTACATCCGAGATGTTAGGTTGCCTTAGATTAGGATATATAACGTTATAGACGCATGTAATGTTACCACCGAGACGTAGGGACCGACATGCCTGGAATGTTGTCGAATGTTACATCCGAGATGTTATGTTGCCTCAGGTTAGGATATATGACGTTATAGACGTATATACTGTTCCCTCCGAGAAGTATGGTTTGACAGGCTAGGAATATTGTCAAATATTGCATCCGAGATGTTAGGTTGCCTTAGATTAGGATATATAACGTTATAGACGCATGTAATGTTACCACCGAGACGTAGGGACCGACACGCCTGGAATGTTGTCAAATGTTACATCCGAGATGCTAGGTTGCCTTAGGTTAGGATATATGACGTTATAGACGTATATACTGTTCCCTCCGAGAAGTAGGGTTCGACAGGCCAGGAATGTTGTCAAATATTGCATCCGAGATGTTAGGTTGCCTTAGGTTAGGATATATATCGTTATAAACGTACATACTGTTCCCACCGAGAGATAGGGTTTGACAGTCCAGGAATGTTGTCAAATAGTGCATCCGAGATGTTAGGTTGCCTTAGGTTAGGATATATAACGTTATAGACGCATGTAATGTTACCTCCGAGACGTAGGGCCCGACACGCCTGGAATGTTGTCAAATGTTACATCCGAGATGTTAGGTTGCCTTAGGTTAGGATATATAACGTTACAGACGTATATACTGTTCCCACCGAGAAGTAGGGTTCGACAGGCCAGGAATATTGTCAAATATTGCATCCGAGATGTTAGGTTGCCTTGGAATAGGATATATAACGATATAGACGCATGTAATGTTACCACCGAGAAGTAGGGACCGACACGCCTGGAATGTTGTCAAATGTTACATCCGAGATGTTAGGTTGCCTTAGGTTAGGATATATAACGTTATAGACGTATATACTCTTCCCTCCGAGAAGTAGGGTTCGACAGGCCAGGAAAGTTGTCAAATATTGCATCCGAGATGTTAGGTTGCCTTAGATTAGGATATATACCGTTATAGACGCATGTAATGTTACCACCGAAAAGTGTGCACTCACACGCCAGGAATATTGTAAAATATTACGTCTGAGATAATAGGTTGCCTTAGATTAGGATATAGAACGTTATAGACTCATATAATGTTCCCACCGAGAAGTAGGGTCCGACACGCCTGGAATGATGTAGAATATTACATCCGACATGTCAGGTTGCCTTAGGTTAGGATATATAACGTTATAGACGTATATACTGTTCCCTCCGAGAAGTAGGGTTCGACAGGCCAGGAATGTTGTCAAATATTGCATCCGAGATGTTAGGTTGCCTTAGATTAGGATATATGCCGTTATAGACGCATGTAATGTTACCTCCGAAAAGTATGCACCGACACGCCAGGAATATTGTAAAATATTACGTCTGACATAATAGGTTGCCTTGGATTAGGATATACAACGTTATAGACTCATATAATGTTCCCACCGAGAAGTAGGGTCCGACACGCCAGGAATGTTGTAAAATATTACATCCGAGTTGTTACGTTGCCGTTATAGACGCATTAATGTTACCACCGAGACGTAGGGACCGACACGCCTGGAATGTTGTCAAATGTTACACCCGAGACGTTAGGTTGCCTTAGTTTAGGATATATAACGTTACAGACGTATATACTGCTCCCTCCGAGAAGTAGGGTTCGACAGGCCAGGAATGTTGTCAAATATTGCATCCGAGATGTAAGGTTGCCTTAGGTTAGGATATATAACGTTATGGACGTATATACTGTTCCCACCGAGAAGTAGGGTCCGACACGCCAGGAATGTTGTAAAATATTACATCCGAGTTGCTACGTTGCCGTTATAGACGCATTAATGTTACCACCGAGACGTAGGGACCGACACGCCTGGAATGTTGTCAAATGTTACATCCGTGATTTTAGGTTGCCTTAGGTTAGGATATATGATGGCGTTTTAGACGTATATACTGTTCCCTCCGAGAAGTAGGTTTCGACAGGCCAGGAATGTTGTCAAATGTTACATCCGAGATGTTAGGTTGCCTTAGGTTAGGATATATGACGTTATAGACGCATATAATGTTCCCACCGATAAGTAGGGTCCGACACGCCTGGAAGGTTGTAGAATATTACATCCGAGATGTCAGGTTGCCTTAGGTTAGGATATATACCGTTATAGACGTATATACTGTTCCCACCGAGAAGTAGGGTCCGACACGCCAGAAATGTTGTCAAATGTTACATCCGAGTTGTTAGGTTGCCTTAGGTTAGAATATATAGCGTTATAGACGCATGTAATGTTACCACCGAGAATTAGGGACCGACACGCCTGGAATGATGTAAAATATTACATCCGAGTTGTTACGTTGCCGTTATAGACGCATTAATGTTACCACCGAGACGTAGGGACCGACACGCCTGGAATGTTGTCAAATGTTACATCCGAGATGTTAGGTTGCCTTAGATTAGGATATATAACGTTATAGACGCATGTAATGTTACCACCGAGACGTAGGGACCGACATGCCTGGAATGTTGTCGAATGTTACATCCGAGATGTTATGTTGCCTCAGGTTAGGATATATGACGTTATAGACGCATATACTGTTCCCTCCGAGAAGTAGGGTTTGACAGGCCAGGAATATTGTCAAATATTGCATCCGAGATGTTAGGTTGCCTTAGATTAGGATATATAACGTTATAGACGCATGTAATGTTACCACCGAGACGTAGGGACCGACACGCCTGGAATGTTGTCAAATGTTACATCCGAGATGTTAGGTTGCCTTAGGTTAGGATATATGACGTTATAGACGTATATACTGTTCCCTCCGAGAAGTAGGGTTCGACAGGCCAGGAATGTTGTCAAATATTGCATCCGAGATGTTAGGTTGCCTTAGGTTAGGATATATATCGTTATAAACGTATATACTGTTCCCACCGAGAGATAGGGTTTGACAGTCCAGGAATGTTGTCAAATAGTGCATCCGAGATGTTAGGTTGCCTTAGGTTAGGATATATAACGTTATAGACGCATGTAATGTTACCTCCGAGACGTAGGGCCCGACACGCCTGGAATGTTGTCAAATGTTACATCCGAGATGTTAGGTTGCCTTAGGTTAGGATATATAACGTTACAGACGTATATACTGTTCCCACCCAGAATTAGGGTCCGACACGCCTGGAAGGTTGTAGAATATTACATCCGAGATGTCAGGTTGCCTTAGGTTAGGATATATACCTTTATAGACGTATATACTGTTCCCTCCGAGAAGTAGGGTCCGACACGCCTGGAAGGTTGTAGAATATTACATCCGAGATGTCAGGTTGCCTTGGGTTAGGATATATAGCGTTATAGACGTATATACTGTTCCCACCGAGAAGTAGGGTCCGACACGCCAGAAATGTTGTCAAATGTTACATCCGAGTTGTTAGGTTGCCTTAGGTTAGGATATATAACGTTATAGACGCATGTAACGTTACCACCGAGACGTAGGGATCGACACGCCTGGAATGTTGTCAAATGTTACATCCGAGATGTTAGGTTGCCTTAGGTTAGGATATATGACGTTATAGACGTATATGCTGTTCCCTCCGAGAAGTAGGGTTCGACAGGCCAGGAATATTGTCAAATATTGCATCCGAGATGTTAGGTTGCCTTAGATTAGGATATATAGCGTTATAGACGCATGTAATGTTACCACCGAGACGTAGGGACCGACACGCCTGGAATGTTGTCAAATGTTACATCCGAGATGTTAGGTTGCCTTAGGTTAGGATATATGACGTTATAGACGTATATACTGTTCCCTCCGAGAAGTAGGGTTCGACAGGCCAGGAATGTTGTCAAATATTGCATCCGAGATGTTAGGTTGCCTTAGGTTAGGATATATATCGTTATAAACGTATATACTGTTCCCACCGAGAGATAGGGTTTGACAGTCCAGGAATGTTGTCAAATAGTGCATCCGAGATGTTA
This sequence comes from Xylocopa violacea, assembly GCA_963969225.1. Lineage (NCBI taxonomy): Eukaryota > Metazoa > Arthropoda > Insecta > Hymenoptera > Apidae > Xylocopa > Xylocopa violacea. Next base: position 289,643 of record CAXAJV010000922.1, read on the forward strand.
GGTTGCCTTAGGTTAGGATATATAACGTTATAGACGCATGTAATGTTACTCCGAGACGTAGGGCCCGACACGCCTGGAATGTTGTCAAATGTTACATCCGAGATGTTAGGTTGCCTTAGGTTAGGATATATAACGTTACAGACGTATATACTGTTCCCTCCGAGAAGTAGGGTTCGACAGGCCAGGAATATTGTCAAATATTGCATCCGAGATGTTAGGTTGTCTTAGATTAGGATATATAACGTTATAGACGCATGTAATGTTACCACCGAGAAGTAGGGTCCGACACGCCAGAAATGTTGTCAAATGTTACATCCGAGTTGTTAGGTTGCCTTAGGTTAGGATATATAACGTTATAGACGCATGTAATGTTACCACCGAGAAGTAGGGACCGACACGCCTGGAATGTTGTCAAATATTGCATCCGAGATGTTAGGCTGCCTTAGATTAGGATATACAACGTTATAGACGCATATAATGTTCCCACCCAGAATTAGGGTCCGACACGCCTGGAAGGTTGTAGAATATCACATCCGAGATGTCAGGTTGCCTTAGGTTAGGATATATACCGTTATAGACGTATATACTGTTCCCTCCGAGAAGTAGGGTCCGACACGCCTGGAAGGTTGTAGAATATTACATCCGAGATGTCAGGTTGCCTTAGGTTAGGATATATAGCGTTATAGACGTATATACTGTTCCCACCGAGAAGTAGGGTCCGACACGCCAGAAATGTTGTCAAATGTTACATCCGAGTTGTTAGGTTGCCTTAGGTTAGGATATATAACGTTATAGACGCATGTAACGTTACCACCGAGACGTAGGGATCGACACGCCTGGAATGTTGTCAAATGTTACATCCGAGATGTTAGGTTGCCTTAGGTTAGGATATATGACGTTATAGACGTATATGCTGTTCCCTCCGAGAAGTAGGGTTCGACAGGCCAGGAATATTGTCAAATATTGCATCCGAGATGTTAGGTTGCCTTAGATTAGGATATATAACGTTATAGACGCATGTAATGTTACCACCGAGACGTAGGGACCGACACGCCTGGAATGTTGTCAAATGTTACATCCGAGATGTTAGGTTGCCTTAGGTTAGGATATATGACGTTATAGACGTATATACTGTTCCCTCCGAGAAGTAGGGTTCGACAGGCCAGGAATGTTGTCAAATATTGCATCCGAGATGTTAGGTTGCCTTAGGTTAGGATATATATCGTTATAAACGTATATACTGTTCCCACCGAGAGATAGGGTTTGACAGTCCAGGAATGTTGTCAAATAGTGCATCCGAGATGTTAGGTTGCCTTAGGTTAGGATATATAACGTTATAGACGCATGTAATGTTACCTCCGAGACGTAGGGCCCGACACGCCTGGAATGTTGTCAAATGTTACATCCGAGATGTTAGGTTGCCTTAGGTTAGGATATATAACGTTACAGACGTATATACTATTCCCTCCGAGAAGTAGGGTTCGACAGGCCAGGAATATTGTCAAATATTGCATCCGAGATGTTAGGTTGTCTTAGATTAGGATATATAACGTTATAGACGCATGTAATGTTACCACCGAGAAGTAGGGACCGACACGCCTGGAATGTTGTCAAATGTTACATCCGAGATGTTAGGTTGCCTTAGGTTAGGATATATATCGTTATAGACGTATATACTGTTCCCTCCGAGAAGTAGGCTTCGACAGGCCAGGAATGTTGTCAAATATTGCATCCGAGATGTTAGGTTGCCTTAGATTAGGATATATACCGTTATAGACGCATGTAATGTTACCACCGAAAAGTATGCACTCACACGCCAGGAATATTGTAAAATATTACGTCTGAGATAATAGGTTGCCTTAGATTAGGATATAGAACGTTATAGACTCATATAATGTTCCCACCGAGAAGTAGGGTCCGACACGCCTGGAATGATGTAGAATATTACATCCGACATGTCAGGTTGCCTTAGGTTAGGATATATAACGTTATAGACGTATATACTGTTCCCTCCGAGAAGTAGGGTTCGACAGGCCGGGAATGTTGTCAAATATTGCATCCGAGATGTTGGGTTGCCTTAGATTAGGATATATGCCGTTATAGACGCATGTAATGTTACCTCCGAAAAGTATGCACCGACACGCCAGGAATATTGTAAAATATTACGTCTGACATAATAGGTTGCCTTGGATTAGGATATACAACGTTATAGACTCATATAATGTTCCCACCGAGAAGTAGGGTCCGACACGCCAGGAATGTTGTAAAATATTACATCCGAGTTGTTACGTTGCAGTTATAGACGCATTAATGTTACCACCGAGACGTAGGGACCGACACGCCTGGAATGTTGTAAAATGTTACATCCGAGATGTTATGTTGCCTTAGGTTAGGATATATAACGTTACAGACGTATATACTGTTCCCTCCGAGAAGTAGGGTTCGACAGGCCAGGAATGTTGTCAAATATTGCATCCGAGATGTTATGTTGCCTCAGGTTAGGATATATGACGTTATAGACGTATATACTGTTCCCTCCGAGAAGTAGGGTTCGACAGGCCAGGAATGTTGTCAAATATTGCATCCGAGATGTTAGGTTGCCTTAGGTTAGGATATATATCGTTATAAACGTATATACTGTTCCCACCGAGAGATAGGGTTTGACAGTACAGGAATGTTGTCAAATAGTGCATCGGAGATGTTAGGTTGCCTTAGGTTAGGATATATAACGTTATAGACGCATGTAATGTTACCTCCGAGACGTAGGGCCCGACACGCCTGGAATGTTGTCAAATGTTACATCCGAGATGTTAGGTTGCCTTAGGTTAGGATATATAACGTTACAGACGTATATACTGTTCCCTCCGAGAAGTAGGGTTCGACAGGCCAGGAATGCTGTCAAATATTGCATCCGAGATTTTAGGTTGCCTTAGATTAGGATATATGCCGTTATAGACGCATGTAATGTTACCTCCGAAAAGTATGCACCGACACGCCAGGAAGATTGTAAAATATTACGTCTGACATAATAGGTTGCCTTGGATTAGGATATACAACGCTATAGACTCATATAATGTTCCCACCGAGAAGTAGGGTCCGACACGCCAGGAATGTTGTAAAATATTACATCCGAGTTGTTACGTTGCCGTTATAGACGCATTAATATTACCACCTAGACGTAGGGACCGACACGCCTGGAATGTTGTCAAATGTTACATCCGAGATGTTAGGTTGCCTTAGATTAGGATATATAACGTTATAGACGCATGTAATGTTACCACCGAGACGTAGGGACCGACATGCCTGGAATGTTGTCGAATGTTACATCCGAGATGTTATGTTGCCTCAGGTTAGGATATATGACGTTATAGACGTATATACTGTTCCCTCCGAGAAGTAGGGTTCGACAGGCCAGGAATATTGTCAAATATTGCATCCTAGATGTTAGATTGCCTTAGATTAGGATATATAACGTTATAGACGCATGTAATGTTACCACCGAGACGTAGGGACCGACACGCCTGGAATGTTGTCAAATGTTACATCCGAGATGTTAGGTTGCCTTAGGTTAGGATATATGACGTTATAGACGTATATACTGTTCCCTCCGAGAAGTAGGGTTCGACAGGCCAGGAATGTTGTCAAATATTGCATCCGAGATGTTAGGTTGCCTTAGGTTAGGATATATATCGTTATAAACGTATATACTGTTCCCACCGAGAGATAGGGTTTGACAGTCCAGGAATGTTGTCAAATAGTGCATCGGAGATGTTAGGTTGCCTTAGGTTAGGATATATAACGTTATAGACGCATGTAATGTTACCTCCGAGACGTAGGGCCCGACACGCCTGGAATGTTGTCAAATGTTACATCCGAGATGTTAGGTTGCCTTAGGTTAGGATATATAACGTTACAGACGTATATACTGTTCCCTCCGAGAAGTAGGGTTCGACAGGCCAGGAATGCTGTCAAATATTGCATCCGAGATTTTAGGTTGTCTTAGGTTAGGGTATATATCGTTATAGACGCATGTAACGTTACCACTGAGACGTAGGGACCGACACGCCTGGAATGTTGGCAAATGTTACATCCGAGATGTTAGGTTGCCTTAGGTTAGGATATATGACGTTATAGACGTATATGCTGTTCCCTCCGAGAAGTAGGGGTCGACAGGCCAGGAATGTTGTCAAATATTGCATCCGAGATGTTAGGTTGCCTTAGATTAGGCTATACAACGTTATAGACGCATATAATGTTCCCACCGATAAGTAGGGTCCGACACGCGTGGAAGGTTGTAGAATATTACATCCGAGATGTCTGGTTGCCTTAGGTTAGGATATATAGCGTTATAGACGTATATACTGTTCCCACCGAGAAGTAGGGTCCGACACGCCAGAAATGTTGTCAAATGTTACATCCGAGTTGTTAGGTTGCCTTAGGTTAGGATATATAACGTTATAGACGCATGTAACGTTACCACCGAGACGTAGGGATCGACACGCCTGGAATGTTGTCAAATGTTACATCCGAGATGTTAGGTTGCCTTAGGTTAGGATATATGACGTTATAGACGTATATGCTGTTCCCTCCGAGAAGTAGGGTTCGACAGGCCAGGAATGTTGTCAAATATTGCATCCGAGATGTTAGGTTGCCTTAGATTAGGATATATGCCGTTATAGACGCATGTAATGTTACCTCCGAAAAGTATGCACCGACACGCCAGGAATATTGTAAAATATTACGTCTGACATAATAGGTTGCCTTGGATTAGGATATACAACGCTATAGACTCATATAATGTTCCCACCGAGAAGTAGGGTCCGACACGCCAGGAATGTTGTAAAATATTACATCCGAGTTGTTACGTTGCCGTTATAGACGCATTAATATTACCACCGAGACGTAGGGACCGACACGCCTGGAATGTTGTAAAATGTTACATCCGAGATGTTATGTTGCCTTAGGTTAGGATATATAACGTTACAGACGTATATACTGTTCCCTCCGAGAAGTAGGGTTCGACAGGCCAGGAATGTTGTCAAATATTGCATCCGAGATGTTATGTTGCCTCAGGTTAGGATATATGACGTTATAGACGTATATACTGTTCCCTCCGAGAAGTAGGGTTCGACAGGCCAGGAATGTTGTCAAATATTGCATCCGAGATGTTAGGTTGCCTTAGGTTAGGATATATATCGTTATAAACGTATATACTGTTCCCACCGAGAGATAGGGTTTGACAGTACAGGAATGTTGTCAAATAGTGCATCGGAGATGTTAGGTTGCCTTAGGTTAGGATATATAACGTTATAGACGCATGTAATGTTACCTCCGAGACGTAGGGCCCGACACGCCTGGAATGTTGTCAAATGTTACATCCGAGATGTTAGGTTGCCTTAGGTTAGGATATATAACGTTACAGACGTATATACTGTTCCCTCCGAGAAGTAGGGTTCGACAGGCCAGGAATGCTGTCAAATATTGCATCCGAGATTTTAGGTTGCCTTAGATTAGGATATATGCCGTTATAGACGCATGTAATGTTACCTCCGAAAAGTATGCACCGACACGCCAGGAAGATTGTAAAATATTACGTCTGACATAATAGGTTGCCTTGGATTAGGATATACAACGCTATAGACTCATATAATGTTCCCACCGAGAAGTAGGGTCCGACACGCCAGGAATGTTGTAAAATATTACATCCGAGTTGTTACGTTGCCGTTATAGACGCATTAATATTACCACCTAGACGTAGGGACCGACACGCCTGGAATGTTGTCAAATGTTACATCCGAGATGTTAGGTTGCCTTAGATTAGGATATATAACGTTATAGACGCATGTAATGTTACCACCGAGACGTAGGGACCGACATGCCTGGAATGTTGTCGAATGTTACATCCGAGATGTTATGTTGCCTCAGGTTAGGATATATGACGTTATAGACGTATATACTGTTCCCTCCGAGAAGTAGGGTTCGACAGGCCAGGAATATTGTCAAATATTGCATCCTAGATGTTAGATTGCCTTAGATTAGGATATATAACGTTATAGACGCATGTAATGTTACCACCGAGACGTAGGGACCGACACGCCTGGAATGTTGTCAAATGTTACATCCGAGATGTTAGGTTGCCTTAGGTTAGGATATATGACGTTATAGACGTATATACTGTTCCCTCCGAGAAGTAGGGTTCGACAGGCCAGGAATGTTGTCAAATATTGCATCCGAGATGTTAGGTTGCCTTAGGTTAGGATATATATCGTTATAAACGTATATACTGTTCCCACCGAGAGATAGGGTTTGACAGTCCAGGAATGTTGTCAAATAGTGCATCGGAGATGTTAGGTTGCCTTAGGTTAGGATATATAACGTTATAGACGCATGTAATGTTACCTCCGAGACGTAGGGCCCGACACGCCTGGAATGTTGTCAAATGTTACATCCGAGATGTTAGGTTGCCTTAGGTTAGGATATATAACGTTACAGACGTATATACTGTTCCCTCCGAGAAGTAGGGTTCGACAGGCCAGGAATGCTGTCAAATATTGCATCCGAGATTTTAGGTTGTCTTAGGTTAGGGTATATATCGTTATAGACGCATGTAACGTTACCACTGAGACGTAGGGACCGACACGCCTGGAATGTTGGCAAATGTTACATCCGAGATGTTAGGTTGCCTTAGGTTAGGATATATGACGTTATAGACGTATATGCTGTTCCCTCCGAGAAGTAGGGGTCGACAGGCCAGGAATGTTGTCAAATATTGCATCCGAGATGTTAGGTTGCCTTAGATTAGGCTATACAACGTTATAGACGCATATAATGTTCCCACCGATAAGTAGGGTCCGACACGCGTGGAAGGTTGTAGAATATTACATCCGAGATGTCTGGTTGCCTTCGGTTAGGATATATAGCGTTATAGACGTATATACTGTTCCCACCGAGAAGTAGGGACCGACACGCCTGGAATGTTGTAAAATGTTACATCCGAGATGTTATGTTGCCTTAGGTTAGGATATATAACGTTACAGACGTATATACTGTTCCCTCCGAGAAGTAGGGTTCGACAGGCCAGGAATGTTGTCAAATATTGCATCCGAGATGTTATGTTGCCTCAGGTTAGGATATATGACGTTATAGACGTATATACTGTTCCCTCCGAGAAGTAGGGTTCGACAGGCCAGGAATGTTGTCAAATATTGCATCCGAGATGTTAGGTTGCCTTAGGTTAGGATATATATCGTTATAAACGTATATACTGTTCCCACCGAGAGATAGGGTTTGACAGTACAGGAATGTTGTCAAATAGTGCATCGGAGATGTTAGGTTGCCTTAGGTTAGGATATATAACGTTATAGACGCATGTAATGTTACCTCCGAGACGTAGGGCCCGACACGCCTGGAATGTTGTCAAATGTTACATCCGAGATGTTAGGTTGCCTTAGGTTAGGATATATAACGTTACAGACGTATATACTGTTCCCTCCGAGAAGTAGGGTTCGACAGGCCAGGAATGCTGTCAAATATTGCATCCGAGATTTTAGGTTGCCTTAGATTAGGATATATGCCGTTATAGACGCATGTAATGTTACCTCCGAAAAGTATGCACCGACACGCCAGGAAGATTGTAAAATATTACGTCTGACATAATAGGTTGCCTTGGATTAGGATATACAACGCTATAGACTCATATAATGTTCCCACCGAGAAGTAGGGTCCGACACGCCAGGAATGTTGTAAAATATTACATCCGAGTTGTTACGTTGCCGTTATAGACGCATTAATATTACCACCTAGACGTAGGGACCGACACGCCTGGAATGTTGTCAAATGTTACATCCGAGATGTTAGGTTGCCTTAGATTAGGATATATAACGTTATAGACGCATGTAATGTTACCACCGAGACGTAGGGACCGACATGCCTGGAATGTTGTCGAATGTTACATCCGAGATGTTATGTTGCCTCAGGTTAGGATATATGACGTTATAGACGTATATACTGTTCCCTCCGAGAAGTAGGGTTCGACAGGCCAGGAATATTGTCAAATATTGCATCCTAGATGTTAGATTGCCTTAGATTAGGATATATAACGTTATAGACGCATGTAATGTTACCACCGAGACGTAGGGACCGACACGCCTGGAATGTTGTCAAATGTTACATCCGAGATGTTAGGTTGCCTTAGGTTAGGATATATGACGTTATAGACGTATATACTGTTCCCTCCGAGAAGTAGGGTTCGACAGGCCAGGAATGTTGTCAAATATTGCATCCGAGATGTTAGGTTGCCTTAGGTTAGGATATATATCGTTATAAACGTATATACTGTTCCCACCGAGAGATAGGGTTTGACAGTCCAGGAATGTTGTCAAATAGTGCATCGGAGATGTTAGGTTGCCTTAGGTTAGGATATATAACGTTATAGACGCATGTAATGTTACCTCCGAGACGTAGGGCCCGACACGCCTGGAATGTTGTCAAATGTTACATCCGAGATGTTAGGTTGCCTTAGGTTAGGATATATAACGTTACAGACGTATATACTGTTCCCTCCGAGAAGTAGGGTTCGACAGGCCAGGAATGCTGTCAAATATTGCATCCGAGATTTTAGGTTGTCTTAGGTTAGGGTATATATCGTTATAGACGCATGTAACGTTACCACTGAGACGTAGGGACCGACACGCCTGGAATGTTGGCAAATGTTACATCCGAGATGTTAGGTTGCCTTAGGTTAGGATATATGACGTTATAGACGTATATGCTGTTCCCTCCGAGAAGTAGGGGTCGACAGGCCAGGAATGTTGTCAAATATTGCATCCGAGATGTTAGGTTGCCTTAGATTAGGCTATACAACGTTATAGACGCATATAATGTTCCCACCGATAAGTAGGGTCCGACACGCGTGGAAGGTTGTAGAATATTACATCCGAGATGTCTGGTTGCCTTAGGTTAGGATATATAGCGTTATAGACGTATATACTGTTCCCACCGAGAAGTAGGGTCCGACACGCCAGAAATGTTGTCAAATGTTACATCCGAGTTGTTAGGTTGCCTTAGGTTAGGATATATAACGTTATAGACGCATGTAACGTTACCACCGAGACGTAGGTATCGACACGCCTGGAATGTTGTCAAATGTTACATCCGAGATGTTAGGTTGCCTTAGGTTAGGATATATGACGTTATAGACGTATATGCTGTTCCCTCCGAGAAGTAGGGTTCGACAGGCCAGGAATGTTGTCAAATATTGCATCCGAGATGTTAGGTTGCCTTAGATTAGGATATATGCCGTTATAGACGCATGTAATGTTACCTCCGAAAAGTATGCACCGACACGCCAGGAATATTGTAAAATATTACGTCTGACATAATAGGTTGCCTTGGATTAGGATATACAACGCTATAGACTCATATAATGTTCCCACCGAGAAGTAGGGTCCGACACGCCAGGAATGTTGTAAAATATTACATCCGAGTTGTTACGTTGCCGTTATAGACGCATTAATATTACCACCGAGACGTAGGGACCGACACGCCTGGAATGTTGTCAAATGTTACATCCGAGATGTTAGGTTGCCTTAGATTAGGATATATAACGTTATAGACGCATGTAATGTTACCACCGAGACGTAGGGACCGACATGCCTGGAATGTTGTCGAATGTTACATCCGAGATGTTATGTTGCCTCAGGTTAGGATATATGACGTTATAGACGTATATACTGTTCCCTCCGAGAAGCAGGGTTCGACAGGCCAGGAATATTGTCAAATATTGCATCCGAGATGTTAGATTGCCTTAGATTAGGATATATAACGTTATAGACGCATGTAATGTTACCACCGAGACGTAGGGACCGACACGCCTGGAATGTTGTCAAATGTTACATCCGAGATGTTAGGTTGCCTTAGGTTAGGATATATGACGTTATAGACGTATATGCTGTTCCCTCCGAGAAGTAGGGGTCGACAGGCCAGGAATGTTGTCAAATATTGCATCCGAGATGTTAGGTTGCCTTAGATTAGGCTATACAACGTTATAGACGCATATAATGTTCCCACCGATAAGTAGGGTCCGACACGCGTGGAAGGTTGTAGAATATTACATCCGAGATGTCAGGTTGCCTTAGGTTAGGATATATAGCGTTATAGACGTATATACTGTTCCCACCGAGAAGTAGGGTCCGACACGCCAGAAATGTTGTCAAATGTTACATCCGAGTTGTTAGGTTGCCTTAGGTTAGGATATATAACGTTATAGATGCATGTAACGTTACCACCGAGACGTAGGGATCGACACGCCTGGAATGTTGTCAAATGTTACATTCGAGATGTTAGGTTGCCTTAGGTTAGGATATATGACGTTATAGACGTATATGCTGTTCCCTCCGAGAAGTAGGGTTCGACAGGCCAGGAATGTTGTCAAATATTGCATCCGAGATGTTAGGTTGCCTTAGATTAGGATATATGCCGTTATAGACGCATGTAATGTTACCTCCGAAAAGTATGCACCGACACGCCAGGAATATTGTAAAATATTACGTCTGACATAATAGGTTGCCTTGGATTAGGATATACAACGCTATAGACTCATATAATGTTCCCACCGAGAAGTAGGGTCCGACACGCCAGGAATGATGTAAAATATTACATCCGAGTTGTTACGTTGCCGTTATAGACGCATTAATGTTACCACCGAGACGTAGGGACCGACACGCCTGGAATGTTGTCAAATGTTACATCCGAGATGTTAGGTTGCATTAGATTAGGATATATAACGTTATAGACGCATGTAATGTTACCACCGAGACGTAGGGACCGACATGCCTGGAATGTTGTCGAATGTTACATCCGAGATATTATGTTGCCTCAGGTTAGGATATATGACGTTATAGACGTATATACTGTTCCCTCCGAGAAGCAGGGTTCGACAGGCCAGGAATATTGTCAAATATTGCATCCGAGATGTTAGGTTGCCTTAGATTAGGATATATAACGTTATAGACGCATGTAATGTTACCACCGAGACGTAGGGACCGACACGCCTGGAATGTTGTCAAATGTTACATCCGAGATGTTAGGTTGCCTTAGGTTAGGATATATGACGTTATAGACGCATGTAACGTTACCACCGAGACGTAGGGATCGACACGCCTGGAATGTTGTCAAATGTTACATCCGAGATGTTAGGTTGCCTTAGGTTAGGATATATGACGTTATAGACGTATATACTGTTCCCTCCGAGAAGTAGGGTTCGACAGGCCAGGAATGTTGTCAAATATTGCATCCGAGATGTTAGGTTGCCTTAGGTTAGGATATATATCGTTATAAACGTATATACTGTTCCCACCGAGAGATAGGGTTTGACAGTCCAGGAATGTTGTCAAATAGTGCATCGGAGATGTTAGGTTGCCTTAGGTTAGGATATATAACGTTATAGACGCATGTAATGTTACCTCCGAGACGTAGGGCCCGACACGCCTGGAATGTTGTCAAATGTTACATCCGAGATGTTAGGTTGCCTTAGGTTAGGATATATAACGTTACAGACGTATATACTGTTCCCTCCGAGAAGTAGGGTTCGACAGGCCAGGAATGCTGTCAAATATTGCATCCGAGATTTTAGGTTGTCTTAGGTTAGGGTATATATCGTTATAGACGCATGTAACGTTACCACTGAGACGTAGGGACCGACACGCCTGGAATGTTGGCAAATGTTACATCCGAGATGTTAGGTTGCCTTAGGTTAGGATATATGACGTTATAGACGTATATGCTGTTCCCTCCGAGAAGTAGGGGTCGACAGGCCAGGAATGTTGTCAAATATTGCATCCGAGATGTTAGGTTGCCTTAGATTAGGCTATACAACGTTATAGACGCATATAATGTTCCCACCGATAAGTAGGGTCCGACACGCGTGGAAGGTTGTAGAATATTACATCCGAGATGTCAGGTTGCCTTAGGTTAGTATATTTACCGTTATAGACGTATATACTGTTCCCACCGAGAAGTAGGGTTCGATAGGCCAGGAATATTGTCAAATATTGCATCCGAGATGTTAGGTTGCCTTAGATTAGGATATATAACGTTATAGACGCATGTAATGTTACCACCGAGAAGTAGGGACCGACACGCCTGGAATGTTGTCAAATGTTACATCCGTGATGTTAGGTTGCCTTAGGTTAGGATATATAACGTTATAGACGTATATACTGTTCCCTCCGAGAAGTAGGGTTCGACAGGCCAGGAATGTTGTCAAATATTGCATCCGAGATGTTAGGTTGCCTTAGATTAGGATATATACCGTTATAGACGCATGTAATGTTACCACCGAAAAGTATGCACTCACACGCCAGGAATAATGTAAAATATTACGTCTGAGATAATAGGTTGCCTTAGATTAGGATATAGAACGTTATAGACTCATATAATGTTCCCACCGAGAAGTAGGGTCCGACACGCCTGGAATGATGTAGAATATTACATCCGACATGTCAGGTTGCCTTAGGTTAGGATATATAACGTTATAGACGTATATACTGTTCCCTCCGAGAAGTAGGGTTCGACAGGCCAGGAATGTTGTCAAATATTGCATCCGAGATGTTAGGTTGCCTTAGATTAGGATATATGCCGTTATAGACGCATGTAATGTTACCTCCGAAAAGTATGCACCGACACGCCAGGAATATTGTAAAATATTACGTCTGACATAATAGGTTGCCTTGGATTAGGATATACAACGTTATAGACTCATATAATGTTCCCACCGAGAAGTAGGGTCCGACACGCCAGGAATGTTGTAAAATATTACATCCGAGTTGCTACGTTGCCGTTATAGACGCATTAATGTTACCACCGAGACGTTGGGACCGACACGCCTGGAATGTTGTCAAATGTTACATCCGAGATGTTAGGTTGCCTTAGGTTAGGTTATATGACGTTATAGACGTATATACTGTTAGCTCCGAGACGTAGGGTTCGACAGGCCAGGAATGTTGTCAAATATTGCATCCGAGATGTTAGGTTGCCTTAGATTAGGATATATACCGTTATAGACGCATTTAATGTTACCACCGAGACGTAGGGACCGACACGCCTGGAATGTTGTCAAATGTTACATCCGAGATATTAGGTTGCCTTAGGTTAGGATATATGACGTTATAGACGCATGTAACGTTACCACCGAGACGTAGGGATCGACACGCCTGGAATGTTGTCAAATGTTACATCCGAGATGTTAGGTTGCCTTAGGTTAGGATATATGACGTTATAGACGTATATACTGTTACCTCCGAGACGTAGGGTTCGACAGGCCAGGAATGTTGTCAAATATTGCATCCGAGATGTTAGGTTGCCTTAGATTAGGATATATACCGTTATAGACGCATTTAATGTTACCACCGAAAAGTATGCACTCACACGCCAGGAATATTGTAAAATATTACGTCTGAGATAATAGGTTGCCTTAGATTAGGATATACAACGATATAGACTCATATAATGTTCCCACCGAGATTTAGGGTCCGACACGCCTGGAATGATGTAAAATATTACATCCGAGTTGTTACGTTGCCGTTATAGACGCATTCATGTTACCATCGAGACGTAGGGACCGACACGCCTGGAATGTTGTCAAATGTTACATCCGAGATGTTAGGTTGCCTTAGGTTACGATATATATCGTTATAGACGTATATACTGTTCCCACCGAGAGATAGGGTTTGACAGTCCAGGAATGTTGTCAAATAGTGCATCCGAGATGTTAGGTTGCCTTAGGTTAGGATATATAACGTTATAGACGCATGTAATGTTACCACCGAGAAGTAGGGACCGACACGCCTGGAATGTTGTCAAATGTTACATCCGTGATGTTAGGTTGCCTTAGGTTAGGATATATAACGTTATAGACGTATATACTGTTCCCTCCGAGAAGTAGGGTTCGACAGGCCAGGAATGTTGTCAAATATTGCATCCGAGATGTCAGGTTGCCTTAGGTTAGGATATATAACGTTATAGACGTATATACTGTTCCCTCCGAGAAGTAGGGTTCGACAGGCCAGGAATGTTGTCAAATATTGCATCCGAGATGTTAGGTTGCCTTAGATTAGGATATATGCCGTTATAGACGCATGTAATGTTACCTCCGAAAAGTATGCACCGACACGCCAGGAATATTGTAAAATATTACGTCTGACATAATAGGTTGCCTTGGATTAGGATATACAACGTTATAGACTCATATAATGTTCCCACCGAGAAGTAGGGTCCGACACGCCTGGAATGATGTAGAATATTACATCCGACATGTCAGGTTGCCTTAGGTTAGGATATATAACGTTATAGACGTATATACTGTTCCCTCCGAGAAGTAGGGTTCGACAGGCCAGGAATGTTGTCAAATATTGCATCCGAGATGTTAGGTTGCCTTAGATTAGGATATATGCCGTTATAGACGCATGTAATGTTACCTCCGAAAAGTATGCACCGACACGCCAGGAATATTGTAAAATATTACGTCTGACATAATAGGTTGCCTTGGATTAGGATATACAACGTTATAGACTCATATAATGTTCCCACCGAGAAGTAGGGTCCGACACGCCAGGAATGTTGTAAAATATTACATCCGAGTTGCTACGTTGCCGTTATAGACGCATTAATGTTACCACCGAGACGTTGGGACCGACACGCCTGGAATGTTGTCAAATGTTACATCCGAGATGTTAGGTTGCCTTAGGTTAGGTTATATGACGTTATAGACGTATATACTGTTAGCTCCGAGACGTAGGGTTCGACAGGCCAGGAATGTTGTCAAATATTGCATCCGAGATGTTAGGTTGCCTTAGATTAGGATATATACCGTTATAGACGCATTTAATGTTACCACCGAGACGTAGGGACCGACACGCCTGGAATGTTGTCAAATGTTACATCCGAGATATTAGGTTGCCTTAGGTTAGGATATATGACGTTATAGACGCATGTAACGTTACCACCGAGACGTAGGGATCGACACGCCTGGAATGTTGTCAAATGTTACATCCGAGATGTTAGGTTGCCTTAGGTTAGGATATATGACGTTATAGACGTATATACTGTTACCTCCGAGACGTAGGGTTCGACAGGCCAGGAATGTTGTCAAATATTGCATCCGAGATGTTAGGTTGCCTTAGATTAGGATATATACCGTTATAGACGCATTTAATGTTACCACCGAAAAGTATGCACTCACACGCCAGGAATATTGTAAAATATTACGTCTGAGATAATAGGTTGCCTTAGATTAGGATATACAACGATATAGACTCATATAATGTTCCCACCGAGATTTAGGGTCCGACACGCCTGGAATGATGTAAAATATTACATCCGAGTTGTTACGTTGCCGTTATAGACGCATTCATGTTACCATCGAGACGTAGGGACCGACACGCCTGGAATGTTGTCAAATGTTACATCCGAGATGTTAGGTTGCCTTAGGTTACGATATATATCGTTATAGACGTATATACTGTTCCCACCGAGAGATAGGGTTTGACAGTCCAGGAATGTTGTCAAATAGTGCATCCGAGATGTTAGGTTGCCTTAGGTTAGGATATATAACGTTATAGACGCATGTAATGTTACCTCCGAGACGTAGGGCCCGACACGCCTGGAATGTTGTCAAATGTTACATCCGAGATGTTAGGTTGCCTTAGGTTAGGATATATAACGTTACAGACGTATATACTGTTCCCACCGAGAAGTAGGGTTCGACAGGCCAGGAATATTGTCAAATATTGCATCCGAGATGTTAGGTTGCCTTGGATTAGGATATATAACGATATAGACGCATGTAATGTTACCACCGAGAAGTAGGGACCGACACGCCTGGAATGTTGTCAAATGTTACATCCGAGATGTTAGGTTGCCTTAGGTTAGGATATATAACGTTATAGACGTATATACTGTTCCCTCCGAGAAGTAGGGTTCGACAGGCCAGGAAAGTTGTCAAATATTGCATCCGAGATGTTAGGTTGCCTTAGATTAGGATATATACCGTTATAGACGCATGTAATGTTACCACCGAAAAGTGTGCACTCACACGCCAGGAATATTGTAAAATATTACGTCTGAGATAATAGGTTGCCTTAGATTAGGATATAGAACGTTATAGACTCATATAATGTTCCTACCGAGAAGTAGGGTCCGACACGCCTGGAATGATGTAGAATATTACATCCGACATGTCAGGTTGCCTTAGGTTAGGATATATAACGTTATAGACGTATATACTGTTCCCTCCGAGAAGTAGGGTTCGACAGGCCAGGAATGTTGTCAAATATTGCATCCGAGATGTTAGGTTGCCTTAGATTAGGATATATGCCGCTATAGACGCATGTAATGTTACCTCCGAAAAGTATGCACCGACACGCCAGGAATATTGTAAAATATTACGTCTGACATAATAGGTTGCCTTGGATTAGGATATACAACGTTATAGACTCATATAATGTTCCCACCGAGAAGTAGGGTCCGACACGCCAGGAATGTTGTAAAATATTACATCCGAGTTGTTACGTTGCCGTTATAGACGCATTAATGTTACCACCGAGACGTAGGGACCGACACGCCTGGAATGTTGTCAAATGTTACATCCGAGACGTTAGGTTGCCTTAGGTTAGGATATATAACGTTACAGACGTATATACTGTTCCCTCCGAGAAGTAGGGTTCGACAGGCCAGGAATGTTGTCAAATATTGCATCCGAGATGTAAGGTTGCCTGAGGTTAGGATATATAACGTTATGGACGTATATACTGTTCCCACCGAGAAGTAGGGTCCGACACGCCAGGAATGTTGTAAAATATTACATCCGAGTTGCTACGTTGCCGTTATAGACGCATTAATGTTACCACCGAGACGTAGGGACCGACACGCCTGGAATGTTGTCAAATGTTACATCCGAGATTTTAGGTTGCCTTAGGTTAGGATATATGACGTTTTAGACGTATATACTGTTCCCTCCGAGAAGTAGGTTTCGACAGGCCAGGAATGTTGTCAAATATTGCATCCGAGATGTTAGGTTGCCTTAGGTTAGGATATATAACGTTATAGACGCATGTAACGTTACCACCGAGACGTAGGGATCGACACGCCTGGAATGTTGTCAAATGTTACATCCGAGATGTTAGGTTGCCTTAGGTTAGGATATATGACGTTATAGACGTATATGCTGTTCCCTCCGAGAAGTAGGGTTCGACAGGCCAGTAATGTTGTCAAATATTGCATCCGAGATGTTAGGTTGCCTTAGATTAGGATATACAACGTTATAGACGCATATAATGTTCCCACCGAGAAGTAGGGTCCGACACGCCAGGAATGTTGTAAAATATTACATCCGAGTTGTTACGTTGCCGTTATAGACGCATTAATGTTACCACCGAGACGTAGGGACCGACACGCCTGGAATGTTGTCAAATGTTACATCCGAGACGTTAGGTTGCCTTAGGTTAGGATATATAACGTTACAGACGTATATACTGTTCCCTCCGAGAAGTAGGGTTCGACAGGCCAGGAATGTTGTCAAATATTGCATCCGAGTTGTTACGTTGCCGTTATAGACGCATTAATGTTACCACCGAGACGTAGGGACCGACACGCCTGGAATGTTGTCAAATGTTACATCCGAGACGTTAGGTTGCCTTAGGTTAGGATATATAACGTTACAGACGTATATACTGTTCCCTCCGAGAAGTAGGGTTCGACAGGCCAGGAATGTTGTCAAATATTGCATCCGAGATGTAAGGTTGCCTTAGGTTAGGATATATAACGTTATGGACGTATATACTGTTCCCACCGAGAAGTAGGGTCCGACACGCCAGGAATGTTGTAAAATATTACATCCGAGTTGTTAGGTTGCCTTAGGTTAGGATATATAACGTTATAGACGCATGTAACGTTACCACCGAGACGTAGGGATCGACACGCCTGGAATGTTGTCAAATGTTACATCCGAGATGTTAGGTTGCCTTAGGTTAGGATATATGACGTTATAGACGTATATGCTGTTCCCTCCGAGAAGTAGGGTTCGACAGGCCAGGAATGTTGTCAAATATTGCATCCGAGATGTTAGGCTGCCTTAGATTAGGATATATGCCGTTATAGACGCATGTAATGTTACCTCCGAAAAGTATGCACCGACACCCCAGGAATATTGTAAAATATTACGTCTGAGATAATTGGTTGCCTTGGATTAGGATATACAACGTTATAGACTCATATAATGTTCCCACCGAGAAGTAGGGTCCGACACGCCAGGAATGTTGTAAAATATTACATCCGAGTTGTTACGTTGCCGTTATAGACGCATTAATGTTACCACCGAGACGTAGGGACCGACACGCCTGGAATGTTGTCAAATGTTACATCCGAGATGTTAGGTTGCCTTAGGTTAGGATATATGACGTTATAGACGTATATACAGTTCCTACCGAGAGATAGGGTTTGACAGTCCAGGAATGTTGTCAAATAGTGCATCCGAGATGTTAGGTTGCCTTAGGTTAGGATATATAACGTTATAGACGCATGTAATGTTACCTCCGAGACGTAGGGCCCGACACGCCTGGAATGTTGTCAAATGTTACATCCGAGATGTAATTTTGCCTTAGGTTAGGATATATAACGTTACAGACGTATATACTGTTCCCTCCGAGAAGTAGGGTTCGACAGGCCAGGAATGTTGTCAAATATTGCATCCGAGATGTAAGGTTGCCTTAGGTTAGGATATATAACGTTATGGACGTATATACTGTTCCCACCGAGAAGTAGGGTCCGACACGCCAGGAATGTTGTAAAATATTACATCCGATTTGCTACGTTGCCGTTATAGACGCATTAATGTTACCACCGAGACGTTGGGACCGACACGCCTGGAATGTTGTCAAATGTTACATCCGAGATGTTAGGTTGCCTTAGGTTAGGATATATGACGTTATAGACGTATATACTGTTACCTCCGAGACGTAGGGTTCGACAGGCCAGGCATGTTGTCAAATATTGCATCCGAGATGTTAGGTTGCCTTAGATTAGGATATATACCGTTATAGACGCATTTAATGTTACCACCGAAAAGTATGCACTCACACGCCAGGAATATTGTAAAATATTACGTCTGAGATAATAGGTTGCCTTAGATTAGGATATACAACGTTATAGACTCATATAATGTTCCCACCGAGATTTAGGGTCCGACACGCCTGGAATGATGTAAAATATTACATCCGAGTTGTTACGTTGCCGTTATAGACGCATTCATGTTACCATCGAGACGTAGGGACCGACACGCCTGGAATGTTGTCAAATGTTACATCCGAGATGTTAGGTTGCCTTAGGTTACGATATATATCGTTATAGACGTATATACTGTTCCCACCGAGAGATAGGGTTTGACAGTCCAGGAATATTGTCAAATATTGCATCCGAGATGTTAGGTTGCCTTGGATTAGGATATATAACGATATAGACGCATGTAATGTTACCACCGAGAAGTAGGGACCGACACGCCTGGAATGTTGTCAAATGTTACATCCGAGATGTTAGGTTGCCTTAGGTTAGGATATATAACGTTATAGACGTATATACTGTTCCCTCCGAGAAGTAGGGTTCGACAGGCCAGGAAAGTTGTCAAATATTGCATCCGAGATGTTAGGTTGCCTTAGATTAGGATATATACCGTTATAGACGCATGTAATGTTACCACCGAAAAGTGTGCACTCACACGCCAGGAATATTGTAAAATATTACGTCTGAGATAATAGGTTGCCTTAGATTAGGATATAGAACGTTATAGACTCATATAATGTTCCCACCGAGAAGTAGGGTCCGACACGCCTGGAATGATGTAGAATATTACATCCGACATGTCAGGTTGCCTTAGGTTAGGATATATAACGTTATAGACGTATATACTGTTCCCTCCGAGAAGTAGGGTTCGACAGGCCAGGAATGTTGTCAAATATTGCATCCGAGATGTTAGGTTGCCTTAGATTAGGATATATGCCGTTATAGACGCATGTAATGTTACCTCCGAAAAGTATGCACCGACACGCCAGGAATATTGTAAAATATTACGTCTGACATAATAGGTTGCCTTGGATTAGGATATACAACGTTATAGACTCATATAATGTTCCCACCGAGAAGTAGGGTCCGACACGCCAGGAATGTTGTAAAATATTACATCCGAGTTGTTACGTTGCCGTTATAGACGCATTAATGTTACCACCGAGATGTAGGGACCGACACGCCTGGAATGTTGTCAAATGTTACATCCGAGACGTTAGGTTGCCTTAGGTTAGGATATATAACGTTACAGACGTATATACTGTTCCCTCCGAGAAGTAGGGTTCGACAGGCCAGGAATGTTGTCAAATAGTGCATCCGAGATGTTAGGTTGCCTTAGGTTAGGATATATAACGTTATAGACGCATGTAATGTTACCTCCGAGACGTAGGGCCCGACACGCCTGGAATGTTGTCAAATGTTACATCCGAGATGTAATTTTGCCTTAGGTTAGGATATATAACGTTACAGACGTATATACTGTTACCTCCGAGACGTAGGGTTCGACAGGCCAGGCATGTTGTCAAATATTGCATCCGAGATGTTAGGTTGCCTTAGATTAGGATATATACCGTTATAGACGCATTTAATGTTACCACCGAAAAGTATGCACTCACACGCCAGGAATATTGTAAAATATTACGTCTGAGATAATAGGTTGCCTTAGATTAGGATATACAACGTTATAGACTCATATAATGTTCCCACCGAGATTTAGGGTCCGACACGCCTGGAATGATGTAAAATATTACATCCGAGTTGTTACGTTGCCGTTATAGACGCATTCATGTTACCATCGAGACGTAGGGACCGACACGCCTGGAATGTTGTCAAATGTTACATCCGAGATGTTAGGTTGCCTTAGGTTACGATATATATCGTTATAGACGTATATACTGTTCCCACCGAGAGATAGGGTTTGACAGTCCAGGAATATTGTCAAATATTGCATCCGAGATGTTAGGTTGCCTTGGATTAGGATATATAACGATATAGACGCATGTAATGTTACCACCGAGAAGTAGGGACCGACACGCCTGGAATGTTGTCAAATGTTACATCCGAGATGTTAGGTTGCCTTAGGTTAGGATATATAACGTTATAGACGTATATACTGTTCCCTCCGAGAAGTAGGGTTCGACAGGCCAGGAAAGTTGTCAAATATTGCATCCGAGATGTTAGGTTGCCTTAGATTAGGATATATACCGTTATAGACGCATGTAATGTTACCACCGAAAAGTGTGCACTCACACGCCAGGAATATTGTAAAATATTACGTCTGAGATAATAGGTTGCCTTAGATTAGGATATAGAACGTTATAGACTCATATAATGTTCCCACCGAGAAGTAGGGTCCGACACGCCTGGAATGATGTAGAATATTACATCCGACATGTCAGGTTGCCTTAGGTTAGGATATATAACGTTATAGACGTATATACTGTTCCCTCCGAGAAGTAGGGTTCGACAGGCCAGGAATGTTGTCAAATATTGCATCCGAGATGTTAGGTTGCCTTAGATTAGGATATATGCCGTTATAGACGCATGTAATGTTACCTCCGAAAAGTATGCACCGACACGCCAGGAATATTGTAAAATATTACGTCTGACATAATAGGTTGCCTTGGATTAGGATATACAACGTTATAGACTCATATAATGTTCCCACCGAGAAGTAGGGTCCGACACGCCAGGAATGTTGTAAAATATTACATCCGAGTTGTTACGTTGCCGTTATAGACGCATTAATGTTACCACCGAGACGTAGGGACCGACACGCCTGGAATGTTGTCAAATGTTACATCCGAGACGTTAGGTTGCCTTAGGTTAGGATATATAACGTTACAGACGTATATACTGTTCCCTCCGAGAAGTAGGGTTCGACAGGCCAGGAATGTTGTCAAATATTGCATCCGAGATGTAAGGTTGCCTGAGGTTAGGATATATAACGTTATGGACGTATATACTGTTCCCACCGAGAAGTAGGGTCCGACACGCCAGGAATGTTGTAAAATATTACATCCGAGTTGCTACGTTGCCGTTATAGACGCATTAATGTTACCACCGAGACGTAGGGACCGACACGCCTGGAATGTTGTCAAATGTTACATCCGAGATTTTAGGTTGCCTTAGGTTAGGATATATGACGTTTTAGACGTATATACTGTTCCCTCCGAGAAGTAGGTTTCGACAGGCCAGGAATGTTGTCAAATATTGCATCCGAGATGTTAGGTTGCCTTAGGTTAGGATATATAACGTTATAGACGCATGTAACGTTACCACCGAGACGTAGGGATCGACACGCCTGGAATGTTGTCAAATGTTACATCCGAGATGTTAGGTTGCCTTAGGTTAGGATATATGACGTTATAGACGTATATGCTGTTCCCTCCGAGAAGTAGGGTTCGACAGGCCAGTAATGTTGTCAAATATTGCATCCGAGATGTTAGGTTGCCTTAGATTAGGATATACAACGTTATAGACGCATATAATGTTCCCACCGAGAAGTAGGGTCCGACACGCCAGGAATGTTGTAAAATATTACATCCGAGTTGTTACGTTGCCGTTATAGACGCATTAATGTTACCACCGAGACGTAGGGACCGACACGCCTGGAATGTTGTCAAATGTTACATCCGAGATGTTAGGTTGCCTTAGGTTAGGATATATAACGTTACAGACGTATATACTGTTCCCTCCGAGAAGTAGGGTTCGACAGGCCAGGAATGCTGTCAAATATTGCATCCGAGATTTTAGGTTGTCTTAGGTTAGGGTATATATCGTTATAGACGCATGTAACGTTACCACTGAGACGTAGGGACCGACACGCCTGGAATGTTGGCAAATGTTACATCCGAGATGTTAGGTTGCCTTAGGTTAGGATATATGACGTTATAGACGTATATGCTGTTCCCTCCGAGAAGTAGGGGTCGACAGGCCAGGAATGTTGTCAAATATTGCATCCGAGATGTTAGGTTGCCTTAGATTAGGCTATACAACGTTATAGACGCATATAATGTTCCCACCGATAAGTAGGGTCCGACACGCGTGGAAGGTTGTAGAATATTACATCCGAGATGTCAGGTTGCCTTAGGTTAGTATATTTACCGTTATAGACGTATATACTGTTCCCACCGAGAAGTAGGGTTCGATAGGCCAGGAATATTGTCAAATATTGCATCCGAGATGTTAGGTTGCCTTAGATTAGGATATATAACGTTATAGACGCATGTAATGTTACCACCGAGAAGTAGGGTCCGACACGCCTGGAATGATGTAGAATATTACATCCGACATGTCAGGTTGCCTTAGGTTAGGATATATAACGTTATAGACGTATATACTGTTCCCTCCGAGAAGTAGGGTTCGACAGGCCAGGAATGTTGTCAAATATTGCATCCGAGATGTTAGGTTGCCTTAGATTAGGATATATGCCGTTATAGACGCATGTAATGTTACCTCCGAAAAGTATGCACCGACACGCCAGGAATATTGTAAAATATTACGTCTGACATAATAGGTTGCCTTGGATTAGGATATACAACGTTATAGACTCATATAATGTTCCCACCGAGAAGTAGGTTCCGACACGCCAGGAATGTTGTAAAATATTACATCCGAGTTGCTACGTTGCCGTTATAGACGCATTAATGTTACCACCGAGACGTTGGGACCGACACGCCTGGAATGTTGTCAAATGTTACATCCGAGATGTTAGGTTGCCTTAGGTTAGGTTATATGACGTTATAGACGTATATACTGTTAGCTCCGAGACGTAGGGTTCGACAGGCCAGGAATGTTGTCAAATATTGCATCCGAGATGTTAGGTTGCCTTAGATTAGGATATATACCGTTATAGACGCATTTAATGTTACCACCGAGACGTAGGGACCGACACGCCTGGAATGTTGTCAAATGTTACATCCGAGATATTAGGTTGCCTTAGGTTAGGATATATGACGTTATAGACGCATGTAACGTTACCACCGAGACGTAGGGATCGACACGCCTGGAATGTTGTCAAATGTTACATCCGAGATGTTAGGTTGCCTTAGGTTAGGATATATGACGTTATAGACGTATATACTGTTACCTCCGAGACGTAGGGTTCGACAGGCCAGGAATGTTGTCAAATATTGCATCCGAGATGTTAGGTTGCCTTAGATTAGGATATATACCGTTATAGACGCATTTAATGTTACCACCGAAAAGTATGCACTCACACGCCAGGAATATTGTAAAATATTACGTCTGAGATAATAGGTTGCCTTAGATTAGGATATACAACGATATAGACTCATATAATGTTCCCACCGAGATTTAGGGTCCGACACGCCTGGAATGATGTAAAATATTACATCCGAGTTGTTACGTTGCCGTTATAGACGCATTCATGTTACCATCGAGACGTAGGGACCGACACGCCTGGAATGTTGTCAAATGTTACATCCGAGATGTTAGGTTGCCTTAGGTTACGATATATATCGTTATAGACGTATATACTGTTCCCACCGAGAGACAGGGTTTGACAGTCCAGGAATGTTGTCAAATAGTGCATCCGAGATGTTAGGTTGCCTTAGGTTAGGATATATAACGTTATAGACGCATGTAATGTTACCACCGAGAAGTAGGGACCGACACGCCTGGAATGTTGTCAAATGTTACATCCGTGATGTTAGGTTGCCTTAGGTTAGGATATATAACGTTATAGACGTATATACTGTTCCCTCCGAGAAGTAGGGTTCGACAGGCCAGGAATGTTGTCAAATATTGCATCCGAGATGTTAGGTTGCCTTAGATTAGGATATATACCGTTATAGACGCATGTAATGTTACCACCGAAAAGTATGCACTCACACGCCAGGAATAATGTAAAATATTACGTCTGAGATAATAGGTTGCCTTAGATTAGGATATAGAACGTTATAGACTCATATAATGTTCCCACCGAGAAGTAGGGTCCGACACGCCTGGAATGATGTAGAATATTACATCCGACATGTCAGGTTGCCTTAGGTTAGGATATATAACGTTATAGACGTATATACTGTTACCTCCGAGACGTAGGGTTCGACAGGCCAGGAATGTTGTCAAATATTGCATCCGAGATGTTAGGTTGCCTTAGATTAGGATATATACCGTTATAGACGCATTTAATGTTACCACCGAAAAGTATGCACTCACACGCCAGGAATATTGTAAAATATTACGTCTGAGATAATAGGTTGCCTTAGATTAGGATATACAACGATATAGACTCATATAATGTTCCCACCGAGATTTAGGGTCCGACACGCCTGGAATGATGTAAAATATTACATCCGAGTTGTTACGTTGCCGTTATAGACGCATTCATGTTACCATCGAGACGTAGGGACCGACACGCCTGGAATGTTGTCAAATGTTACATCCGAGATGTTAGGTTGCCTTAGGTTACGATATATATCGTTATAGACGTATATACTGTTCCCACCGAGAGATAGGGTTTGACAGTCCAGGAATGTTGTCAAATAGTGCATCCGAGATGTTAGGTTGCCTTAGGTTAGGATATATAACGTTATAGACGCATGTAATGTTACCTCCGAGACGTAGGGCCCGACACGCCTGGAATGTTGTCAAATGTTACATCCGAGATGTTAGGTTGCCTTAGGTTAGGATATATAACGTTACAGACGTATATACTGTTCCCACCGGGAAGTAGGGTTCGACAGGCCAGGAATATTGTCAAATATTGCATCCGAGATGTTAGGTTGCCTTGGATTAGGATATATAACGATATAGACGCATGTAATGTTACCACCGAGAAGTAGGGACCGACACGCCTGGAATGTTGTCAAATGTTACATCCGAGATGTTAGGTTGCCTTAGGTTAGGATATATAACGTTATAGACGTATATACTGTTCCCTCCGAGAAGTAGGGTTCGACAGGCCAGGAAAGTTGTCAAATATTGCATCCGAGATGTTAGGTTGCCTTAGATTAGGATATATACCGTTATAGACGCATGTAATGTTACCACCGAAAAGTGTGCACTCACACGCCAGGAATATTGTAAAATATTACGTCTGAGATAATAGGTTGCCTTAGATTAGGATATAGAACGTTATAGACTCATATAATGTTCCCACCGAGAAGTAGGGTCCGACACGCCTGGAATGATGTAGAATATTACATCCGACATGTCAGGTTGCCTTAGGTTAGGATATATAACGTTATAGACGTATATACTGTTCCCTCCGAGAAGTAGGGTTCGACAGGCCAGGAATGTTGTCAAATATTGCATCCGAGATGTTAGGTTGCCTTAGATTAGGATATATGCCGTTATAGACGCATGTAATGTTACCTCCGAAAAGTATGCACCGACACGCCAGGAATATTGTAAAATATTACGTCTGACATAATAGGTTGCCTTGGATTAGGATATACAACGTTATAGACTCATATAATGTTCCCACCGAGAAGTAGGGTCCGACACGCCAGGAATGTTGTAAAATATTACATCCGAGTTGTTACGTTGCCGTTATAGACGCATTAATGTTACCACCGAGACGTAGGGACCGACACGCCTGGAATGTTGTCAAATGTTACATCCGAGACGTTAGGTTGCCTTAGGTTAGGATATATAACGTTACAGACGTATATACTGTTCCCTCCGAGAAGTAGGGTTCGACAGGCCAGGAATGTTGTCAAATATTGCATCCGAGATGTAAGGTTGCCTGAGGTTAGGATATATAACGTTATGGACGTATATACTGTTCCCACCGAGAAGTAGGGTCCGACACGCCAGGAATGTTGTAAAATATTACATCCGAGTTGCTACGTTGCCGTTATAGACGCATTAATGTTACCACCGAGACGTAGGGACCGACACGCCTGGAATGTTGTCAAATGTTACATCCGAGATTTTAGGTTGCCTTAGGTTAGGATATATGACGTTTTAGACGTATATACTGTTCCCTCCGAGAAGTAGGTTTCGACAGGCCAGGAATGTTGTCAAATATTGCATCCGAGATGTTAGGTTGCCTTAGGTTAGGATATATAACGTTATAGACGCATGTAACGTTACCACCGAGACGTAGGGATCGACACGCCTGGAATGTTGTCAAATGTTACATCCGAGATGTTAGGTTGCCTTAGGTTAGGATATATGACGTTATAGACGTATATGCTGTTCCCTCCGAGAAGTAGGGTTCGACAGGCCAGTAATGTTGTCAAATATTGCATCCGAGATGTTAGGTTGCCTTAGATTAGGATATACAACGTTATAGACGCATATAATGTTCCCACCGAGAAGTAGGGTCCGACACGCCAGGAATGTTGTAAAATATTACATCCGAGTTGTTACGTTGCCGTTATAGACGCATTAATGTTACCACCGAGACGTAGGGACCGACACGCCTGGAATGTTGTCAAATGTTACATCCGAGACGTTAGGTTGCCTTAGGTTAGGATATATAACGTTACAGACGTATATACTGTTCCCTCCGAGAAGTAGGGTTCGACAGGCCAGGAATGTTGTCAAATATTGCATCCGAGTTGTTACGTTGCCGTTATAGACGCATTAATGTTACCACCGAGACGTAGGGACCGACACGCCTGGAATGTTGTCAAATGTTACATCCGAGACGTTAGGTTGCCTTAGGTTAGGATATATAACGTTACAGACGTATATACTGTTCCCTCCGAGAAGTAGGGTTCGACAGGCCAGGAATGTTGTCAAATATTGCATCCGAGATGTAAGGTTGCCTGAGGTTAGGATATATAACGTTATGGACGTATATACTGTTCCCACCGAGAAGTAGGGTCCGACACGCCAGGAATGTTGTAAAATATTACATCCGAGTTGCTACGTTGCCGTTATAGACGCATTAATGTTACCACCGAGACGTAGGGACCGACACGCCTGGAATGTTGTCAAATGTTACATCCGAGATTTTAGGTTGCCTTAGGTTAGGATATATGACGTTTTAGACGTATATACTGTTCCCTCCGAGAAGTAGGTTTCGACAGGCCAGGAATGTTGTCAAATATTGCATCCGAGATGTTAGGTTGCCTTAGGTTAGGATATATAACGTTATAGACGCATGTAACGTTACCACCGAGACGTAGGGATCGACACGCCTGGAATGTTGTCAAATGTTACATCCGAGATGTTAGGTTGCCTTAGGTTAGGATATATGACGTTATAGACGTATATGCTGTTCCCTCCGAGAAGTAGGGTTCGACAGGCCAGTAATGTTGTCAAATATTGCATCCGAGATGTTAGGTTGCCTTAGATTAGGATATACAACGTTATAGACGCATATAATGTTCCCACCGAGAAGTAGGGTCCGACACGCCAGGAATGTTGTAAAATATTACATCCGAGTTGTTACGTTGCCGTTATAGACGCATTAATGTTACCACCGAGACGTAGGGACCGACACGCCTGGAATGTTGTCAAATGTTACATCCGAGACGTTAGGTTGCCTTAGGTTAGGATATATAACGTTACAGACGTATATACTGTTCCCTCCGAGAAGTAGGGTTCGACAGGCCAGGAATGTTGTCAAATATTGCATCCGAGTTGTTACGTTGCCGTTATAGACGCATTAATGTTACCACCGAGACGTAGGGACCGACACGCCTGGAATGTTGTCAAATGTTACATCCGAGACGTTAGGTTGCCTTAGGTTAGGATATATAACGTTACAGACGTATATACTGTTCCCTCCGAGAAGTAGGGTTCGACAGGCTAGGAATGTTGTCAAATATTGCATCCGAGATGTAAGGTTGCCTTAGGTTAGGATATATAACGTTATGGACGTATATACTGTTCCCACCGAGAAGTAGGGTCCGACACGCCAGGAATGTTGTAAAATATTACATCCGAGTTGTTAGGTTGCCTTAGGTTAGGATATATAACGTTATAGACGCATGTAACGTTACCACCGAGACGTAGGGATCGACACGCCTGGAATGTTGTCAAATGTTACATCCGAGATGTTAGGTTGCCTTAGGTTAGGATATATGACGTTATAGACGTATATGCTGTTCCCTCCGAGAAGTAGGGTTCGACAGGCCAGGAATGTTGTCAAATATTGCATCCGAGATGTTAGGCTGCCTTAGATTAGGATATATGCCGTTATAGACGCATGTAATGTTACCTCCGAAAAGTATGCACCGACACCCCAGGAATATTGTAAAATATTACGTCTGAGATAATTGGTTGCCTTGGATTAGGATATACAACGTTATAGACTCATATAATGTTCCCACCGAGAAGTAGGGTCCGACACGCCAGGAATGTTGTAAAATATTACATCCGAGTTGTTACGTTGCCGTTATAGACGCATTAATGTTACCACCGAGACGTAGGGACCGACACGCCTGGAATGTTGTCAAATGTTACATCCGAGATGTTAGGTTGCCTTAGGTTAGGATATATGACGTTATAGACGTATATACTGTTCCTACCGAGAGATAGGGTTTGACAGTCCAGGAATGTTGTCAAATAGTGCATCCGAGATGTTAGGTTGCCTTAGGTTAGGATATATAACGTTATAGACGCATGTAATGTTACCTCCGAGACGTAGGGCCCGACACGCCTGGAATGTTGTCAAATGTTACATCCGAGATGTAATTTTGCCTTAGGTTAGGATATATAACGTTACAGACGTATATACTGTTCCCTCCGAGAAGTAGGGTTCGACAGGCCAGGAATGTTGTCAAATATTGCATCCGAGATGTAAGGTTGCCTTAGGTTAGGATATATAACGTTATGGACGTATATACTGTTCCCACCGAGAAGTAGGGTCCGACACGCCAGGAATGTTGTAAAATATTACATCCGATTTGCTACGTTGCCGTTATAGACGCATTAATGTTACCACCGAGACGTTGGGACCGACACGCCTGGAATGTTGTCAAATGTTACATCCGAGATGTTAGGTTGCCTTAGGTTAGGATATATGACGTTATAGACGTATATACTGTTACCTCCGAGACGTAGGGTTCGACAGGCCAGGCATGTTGTCAAATATTGCATCCGAGATGTTAGGTTGCCTTAGATTAGGATATATACCGTTATAGACGCATTTAATGTTACCACCGAAAAGTATGCACTCACACGCCAGGAATATTGTAAAATATTACGTCTGAGATAATAGGTTGCCTTAGATTAGGATATACAACGTTATAGACTCATATAATGTTCCCACCGAGATTTAGGGTCCGACACGCCTGGAATGATGTAAAATATTACATCCGAGTTGTTACGTTGCCGTTATAGACGCATTCATGTTACCATCGAGACGTAGGGACCGACACGCCTGGAATGTTGTCAAATGTTACATCCGAGATGTTAGGTTGCCTTAGGTTACGATATATATCGTTATAGACGTATATACTGTTCCCACCGAGAGATAGGGTTTGACAGTCCAGGAATGTTGTCAAATAGTGCATCCGAGATGTTAGGTTGCCTTAGGTTAGGATATATAACGTTATAGACGCATGTAATGTTACCTCCGAGACGTAGGGCCCGACACGCCTGGAATGTTGTCAAATGTTACATCCGAGATGTTAGGTTGCCTTAGGTTAGGATATATAACGTTACAGACGTATATACTGTTCCCACCGAGAAGTAGGGTTCGACAGGCCAGGAATATTGTCAAATATTGCATCCGAGATGTTAGGTTGCCTTGGATTAGGATATATAACGATATAGACGCATGTAATGTTACCACCGAGAAGTAGGGACCGACACGCCTGGAATGTTGTCAAATGTTACATCCGAGATGTTAGGTTGCCTTAGGTTAGGATATATAACGTTATAGACGTATATACTGTTCCCTCCGAGAAGTAGGGTTCGACAGGCCAGGAAAGTTGTCAAATATTGCATCCGAGATGTTAGGTTGCCTTAGATTAGGATATATACCGTTATAGACGCAAGTAATGTTACCACCGAAAAGTGTGCACTCACACGCCAGGAATATTGTAAAATATTACGTCTGAGATAATAGGTTGCCTTAGATTAGGATATAGAACGTTATAGACTCATATAATGTTCCCACCGAGAAGTAGGGTCCGACACGCCTGGAATGATGTAGAATATTACATCCGACATGTCAGGTTGCCTTAGGTTAGGATATATAACGTTATAGACGTATATACTGTTCCCTCCGAGAAGTAGGGTTCGACAGGCCAGGAATGTTGTCAAATATTGCATCCGAGATGTTAGGTTGCCTTAGATTAGGATATATGCCGTTATAGACGCATGTAATGTTACCTCCGAAAAGTATGCACCGACACGCCAGGAATATTGTAAAATATTACGTCTGACATAATAGGTTGCCTTGGATTAGGATATACAACGTTATAGACTCATATAATGTTCCCACCGAGAAGTAGGGTCCGACACGCCAGGAATGTTGTAAAATATTACATCCGAGTTGTTACGTTGCCGTTATAGACGCATTAATGTTACCACCGAGACGTAGGGACCGACACGCCTGGAATGTTGTCAAATGTTACATCCGAGACGTTAGGTTGCCTTAGGTTAGGATATATAACGTTACAGACGTATATACTGTTCCCTCCGAGAAGTAGGGTTCGACAGGCCAGGAATGTTGTCAAATATTGCATCCGAGATGTAAGGTTGCCTGAGGTTAGGATATATAACGTTATGGACGTATATACTGTTCCCACCGAGAAGTAGGGTCCGACACGCCAGGAATGTTGTAAAATATTACATCCGAGTTGCTACGTTGCCGTTATAGACGCATTAATGTTACCACCGAGACGTAGGGACCGACACGCCTGGAATGTTGTCAAATGTTACATCCGAGATTTTAGGTTGCCTTAGGTTAGGATATATGACGTTTTAGACGTATATACTGTTCCCTCCGAGAAGTAGGTTTCGACAGGCCAGGAATGTTGTCAAATATTGCATCCGAGATGTTAGGTTGCCTTAGGTTAGGATATATAACGTTATAGACGCATGTAACGTTACCACCGAGACGTAGGGATCGACACGCCTGGAATGTTGTCAAATGTTACATCCGAGATGTTAGGTTGCCTTAGGTTAGGATATATGACGTTATAGACGTATATGCTGTTCCCTCCGAGAAGTAGGGTTCGACAGGCCAGTAATGTTGTCAAATATTGCATCCGAGATGTTAGGTTGCCTTAGATTAGGATATACAACGTTATAGACGCATATAATGTTCCCACCGAGAAGTAGGGTCCGACACGCCTGGAATGTTGTCAAATGTTACATCCGAGACGTTAGGTTGCCTTAGGTTAGGATATATAACGTTACAGACGTATATACTGTTCCCTCCGAGAAGTAGGGTTCGACAGGCCAGGAATGTTGTCAAATATTGCATCCGAGTTGTTACGTTGCCGTTATAGACGCATTAATGTTACCACCGAGACGTAGGGACCGACACGCCTGGAATGTTGTCAAATGTTACATCCGAGACGTTAGGTTGCCTTAGGTTAGGATATATAACGTTACAGACGTATATACTGTTCCCTCCGAGAAGTAGGGTTCGACAGGCCAGGAATGTTGTCAAATATTGCATCCGAGATGTAAGGTTGCCTTAGGTTAGGATATATAACGTTATGGACGTATATACTGTTCCCACCGAGAAGTAGGGTCCGACACGCCAGGAATGTTGTAAAATATTACATCCGAGTTGTTAGGTTGCCTTAGGTTAGGATATATAACGTTATAGACGCATGTAACGTTACCACCGAGACGTAGGGATCGACACGCCTGGAATGTTGTCAAATGTTACATCCGAGATGTTAGGTTGCCTTAGGTTAGGATATATGACGTTATAGACGTATATGCTGTTCCCTCCGAGAAGTAGGGTTCGACAGGCCAGGAATGTTGTCAAATATTGCATCCGAGATGTTAGGCTGCCTTAGATTAGGATATATGCCGTTATAGACGCATGTAATGTTACCTCCGAAAAGTATGCACCGACACCCCAGGAATATTGTAAAATATTACGTCTGAGATAATTGGTTGCCTTGGATTAGGATATACAACGTTATAGACTCATATAATGTTCCCACCGAGAAGTAGGGTCCGACACGCCAGGAATGTTGTAAAATATTACATCCGAGTTGTTACGTTGCCGTTATAGACGCATTAATGTTACCACCGAGACGTAGGGACCGACACGCCTGGAATGTTGTCAAATGTTACATCCGAGATGTTAGGTTGCCTTAGGTTAGGATATATGACGTTATAGACGTATATACTGTTCCTACCGAGAGATAGGGTTTGACAGTCCAGGAATGTTGTCAAATAGTGCATCCGAGATGTTAGGTTGCCTTAGGTTAGGATATATAACGTTATAGACGCATGTAATGTTACCTCCGAGACGTAGGGCCCGACACGCCTGGAATGTTGTCAAATGTTACATCCGAGATGTAATTTTGCCTTAGGTTAGGATATATAACGTTACAGACGTATATACTGTTCCCTCCGAGAAGTAGGGTTCGACAGGCCAGGAATGTTGTCAAATATTGCATCCGAGATGTAAGGTTGCCTTAGGTTAGGATATATAACGTTATGGACGTATATACTGTTCCCACCGAGAAGTAGGGTCCGACACGCCAGGAATGTTGTAAAATATTACATCCGATTTGCTACGTTGCCGTTATAGACGCATTAATGTTACCACCGAGACGTTGGGACCGACACGCCTGGAATGTTGTCAAATGTTACATCCGAGATGTTAGGTTGCCTTAGGTTAGGATATATGACGTTATAGACGTATATACTGTTACCTCCGAGACGTAGGGTTCGACAGGCCAGGAATGTTGTCAAATATTGCATCCGAGATGTTAGGTTGCCTTAGGTTAGGATATATAACGTTATAGACGCATGTAACGTTACCACCGAGACGTAGGGATCGACACGCCTGGAATGTTGTCAAATGTTACATCCGAGATGTTAGGTTGCCTTAGGTTAGGATATATGACGTTATAGACGTATATGCTGTTCCCTCCGAGAAGTAGGGTTCGACAGGCCAGTAATGTTGTCAAATATTGCATCCGAGATGTTAGGTTGCCTTAGATTAGGATATACAACGTTATAGACGCATATAATGTTCCCACCGAGAAGTAGGGTCCGACACGCCTGGAATGTTGTCAAATGTTACATCCGAGACGTTAGGTTGCCTTAGGTTAGGATATATAACGTTACAGACGTATATACTGTTCCCTCCGAGAAGTAGGGTTCGACAGGCCAGGAATGTTGTCAAATATTGCATCCGAGTTGTTACGTTGCCGTTATAGACGCATTAATGTTACCACCGAGACGTAGGGACCGACACGCCTGGAATGTTGTCAAATGTTACATCCGAGACGTTAGGTTGCCTTAGGTTAGGATATATAACGTTACAGACGTATATACTGTTCCCTCCGAGAAGTAGGGTTCGACAGGCCAGGAATGTTGTCAAATATTGCATCCGAGATGTAAGGTTGCCTTAGGTTAGGATATATAACGTTATGGACGTATATACTGTTCCCACCGAGAAGTAGGGTCCGACACGCCAGGAATGTTGTAAAATATTACATCCGAGTTGTTAGGTTGCCTTAGGTTAGGATATATAACGTTATAGACGCATGTAACGTTACCACCGAGACGTAGGGATCGACACGCCTGGAATGTTGTCAAATGTTACATCCGAGATGTTAGGTTGCCTTAGGTTAGGATATATGACGTTATAGACGTATATGCTGTTCCCTCCGAGAAGTAGGGTTCGACAGGCCAGGAATGTTGTCAAATATTGCATCCGAGATGTTAGGCTGCCTTAGATTAGGATATATGCCGTTATAGACGCATGTAATGTTACCTCCGAAAAGTATGCACCGACACCCCAGGAATATTGTAAAATATTACGTCTGAGATAATTGGTTGCCTTGGATTAGGATATACAACGTTATAGACTCATATAATGTTCCCACCGAGAAGTAGGGTCCGACACGCCAGGAATGTTGTAAAATATTACATCCGAGTTGTTACGTTGCCGTTATAGACGCATTAATGTTACCACCGAGACGTAGGGACCGACACGCCTGGAATGTTGTCAAATGTTACATCCGAGATGTTAGGTTGCCTTAGGTTAGGATATATGACGTTATAGACGTATATACTGTTCCTACCGAGAGATAGGGTTTGACAGTCCAGGAATGTTGTCAAATAGTGCATCCGAGATGTTAGGTTGCCTTAGGTTAGGATATATAACGTTATAGACGCATGTAATGTTACCTCCGAGACGTAGGGCCCGACACGCCTGGAATGTTGTCAAATGTTACATCCGAGATGTAATTTTGCCTTAGGTTAGGATATATAACGTTACAGACGTATATACTGTTCCCTCCGAGAAGTAGGGTTCGACAGGCCAGGAATGTTGTCAAATATTGCATCCGAGATGTAAGGTTGCCTTAGGTTAGGATATATAACGTTATGGACGTATATACTGTTCCCACCGAGAAGTAGGGTCCGACACGCCAGGAATGTTGTAAAATATTACATCCGATTTGCTACGTTGCCGTTATAGACGCATTAATGTTACCACCGAGACGTTGGGACCGACACGCCTGGAATGTTGTCAAATGTTACATCCGAGATGTTAGGTTGCCTTAGGTTAGGATATATGACGTTATAGACGTATATACTGTTACCTCCGAGACGTAGGGTTCGACAGGCCAGGAATGTTGTCAAATATTGCATCCGAGATGTTAGGTTGCCTTAGATTAGGATATATACCGTTATAGACGCATTTAATGTTACCACCGAAAAGTATGCACTCACACGCCAGGAATATTGTAAAATATTACGTCTGAGATAATAGGTTGCCTTAGATTAGGATATACAACGTTATAGACTCATATAATGTTCCCACCGAGATTTAGGGTCCGACACGCCTGGAATGATGTAAAATATTACATCCGAGTTGTTACGTTGCCGTTATAGACGCATTCATGTTACCATCGAGACGTAGGGACCGACACGCCTGGAATGTTGTCAAATGTTACATCCGAGATGTTAGGTTGCCTTAGGTTACGATATATATCGTTATAGACGTATATACTGTTCCCACCGAGAGATAGGGTTTGACAGTCCAGGAATGTTGTCAAATAGTGCATCCGAGATGTTAGGTTGCCTTAGGTTAGGATATATAACGTTATAGACGCATGTAATGTTACCTCCGAGACGTAGGGCCCGACACGCCTGGAATGTTGTGAAATGTTACATCCGAGATGTTAGGTTGCCTTAGGTTAGGATATATAACGTTACAGACGTATATACTGTTCCCACCGAGAAGTAGGGTTCGACAGGCCAGGAATATTGTCAAATATTGCATCCGAGATGTTAGGTTGCCTTGGATTAGGATATATAACGATATAGACGCATGTAATGTTACCACCGAGAAGTAGGGACCGACACGCCTGGAATGTTGTCAAATGTTACATCCGAGATGTTAGGTTGCCTTAGGTTAGGATATATAACGTTATAGACGTATATACTGTTCCCTCCGAGAAGTAGGGTTCGACAGGCCAGGAAAGTTGTCAAATATTGCATCCGAGATGTTAGGTTGCCTTAGATTAGGATATATACCGTTATAGACGCATGTAATGTTACCACCGAAAAGTGTGCACTCACACGCCAGGAATATTGTAAAATATTACGTCTGAGATAATAGGTTGCCTTAGATTAGGATATAGAACGTTATAGACTCATATAATGTTCCCACCGAGAAGTAGGGTCCGACACGCCTGGAATGATGTAGAATATTACATCCGACATGTCAGGTTGCCTTAGGTTAGGATATATAACGTTATAGACGTATATACTGTTCCCTCCGAGAAGTAGGGTTCGACAGGCCAGGAATGTTGTCAAATATTGCATCCGAGATGTTAGGTTGCCTTAGATTAGGATATATGCCGTTATAGACGCATGTAATGTTACCTCCGAAAAGTATGCACCGACACGCCAGGAATATTGTAAAATATTACGTCTGACATAATAGGTTGCCTTGGATTAGGATATACAACGTTATAGACTCATATAATGTTCCCACCGAGAAGTAGGGTCCGACACGCCAGGAATGTTGTAAAATATTACATCCGAGTTGTTACGTTGCCGTTATAGACGCATTAATGTTACCACCGAGACGTAGGGACCGACACGCCTGGAATGTTGTCAAATGTTACATCCGAGACGTTAGGTTGCCTTAGGTTAGGATATATAACGTTACAGACGTATATACTGTTCCCTCCGAGAAGTAGGGTTCGACAGGCCAGGAATGTTGTCAAATATTGCATCCGAGATGTAAGGTTGCCTTAGGTTAGGATATATAACGTTATGGACGTATATACTGTTCCCACCGAGAAGTAGGGTCCGACACGCCAGGAATGTTGTAAAATATTACATCCGAGTTGCTACGTTGCCGTTATAGACGCATTAATGTTACCACCGAGACGTAGGGACCGACACGCCTGGAATGTTGTCAAATGTTACATCCGTGATTTTAGGTTGCCTTAGGTTAGGATATATGATGGCGTTTTAGACGTATATACTGTTCCCTCCGAGAAGTAGGTTTCGACAGGCCAGGAATGTTGTCAAATGTTACATCCGAGATGTTAGGTTGCCTTAGGTTAGGATATATGACGTTATAGACGCATATAATGTTCCCACCGATAAGTAGGGTCCGACACGCCTGGAAGGTTGTAGAATATTACATCCGAGATGTCAGGTTGCCTTAGGTTAGGATATATACCGTTATAGACGTATATACTGTTCCCACCGAGAAGTAGGGTCCGACACGCCAGAAATGTTGTCAAATGTTACATCCGAGTTGTTAGGTTGCCTTAGGTTAGAATATATAGCGTTATAGACGCATGTAATGTTACCACCGAGAATTAGGGACCGACACGCCTGGAATGATGTAAAATATTACATCCGAGTTGTTACGTTGCCGTTATAGACGCATTAATGTTACCACCGAGACGTAGGGACCGACACGCCTGGAATGTTGTCAAATGTTACATCCGAGATGTTAGGTTGCCTTAGATTAGGATATATAACGTTATAGACGCATGTAATGTTACCACCGAGACGTAGGGACCGACATGCCTGGAATGTTGTCGAATGTTACATCCGAGATGTTATGTTGCCTCAGGTTAGGATATATGACGTTATAGACGTATATACTGTTCCCTCCGAGAAGTAGGGTTTGACAGGCCAGGAATATTGTCAAATATTGCATCCGAGATGTTAGGTTGCCTTAGATTAGGATATATAACGTTATAGACGCATGTAATGTTACCACCGAGACGTAGGGACCGACACGCCTGGAATGTTGTCAAATGTTACATCCGAGATGTTAGGTTGCCTTAGGTTAGGATATATGACGTTATAGACGTATATACTGTTCCCTCCGAGAAGTAGGGTTCGACAGGCCAGGAATGTTGTCAAATATTGCATCCGAGATGTTAGGTTGCCTTAGGTTAGGATATATATCGTTATAAACGTACATACTGTTCCCACCGAGAGATAGGGTTTGACAGTCCAGGAATGTTGTCAAATAGTGCATCCGAGATGTTAGGTTGCCTTAGGTTAGGATATATAACGTTATAGACGCATGTAATGTTACCTCCGAGACGTAGGGCCCGACACGCCTGGAATGTTGTCAAATGTTACATCCGAGATGTTAGGTTGCCTTAGGTTAGGATATATAACGTTACAGACGTATATACTGTTCCCACCCAGAATTAGGGTCCGACACGCCTGGAAGGTTGTAGAATATTACATCCGAGATGTCAGGTTGCCTTAGGTTAGGATATATACCGTTATAGACGTATATACTGTTCCCTCCGAGAAGTAGGGTCCGACACGCCTGGAAGGTTGTAGAATATTACATCCGAGATGTCAGGTTGCCTTAGGTTAGGATATATAGCGTTATAGACGTATATACTGTTCCCACCGAGAAGTAGGGTCCGACACGCCAGAAATGTTGTCAAATGTTACATCCGAGTTGTTAGGTTGCCTTAGGTTAGGATATATAACGTTATAGACGCATGTAACGTTACCACCGAGACGTAGGGATCGACACGCCTGGAATGTTGTCAAATGTTACATCCGAGATGTTAGGTTGCCTTAGGTTAGGATATATGACGTTATAGACGTATATGCTGTTCCCTCCGAGAAGTAGGGTTCGACAGGCCAGGAATATTGTCAAATATTGCATCCGAGATGTTAGGTTGCCTTAGATTAGGATATATAACGTTATAGACGCATGTAATGTTACCACCGAGACGTAGGGACCGACACGCCTGGAATGTTGTCAAATGTTACATCCGAGATGTTAGGTTGCCTTAGGTTAGGATATATGACGTTATAGACGTATATACTGTTCCCTCCGAGAAGTAGGGTTCGACAGGCCAGGAATGTTGTCAAATATTGCATCCGAGATGTTAGGTTGCCTTAGGTTAGGATATATATCGTTATAAACGTATATACTGTTCCCACCGAGAGATAGGGTTTGACAGTCCAGGAATGTTGTCAAATAGTGCATCCGAGATGTTAGGTTGCCTTAGGTTAGGATATATAACGTTATAGACGCATGTAATGTTACCTCCGAGACGTAGGGCCCGACACGCCTGGAATGTTGTCAAATGTTACATCCGAGATGTTAGGTTGCCTTAGGTTAGGATATATAACGTTACAGACGTATATACTGTTCCCTCCGAGAAGTAGGGTTCGACAGGCCAGGAATATTGTCAAATATTGCATCCGAGATGTTAGGTTGTCTTAGATTAGGATATATAACGTTATAGACGCATATAATGTTACCACCGAGAAGTAGGGACCGACACGCCTGGAATGTTGTCAAATGTTACATCCGAGATGTTAGGTTGCCTTAGGTTAGGATATATAACGTTATAGACGTATATACTGTTCCCTCCGAGAAGTAGGCTTCGACAGGCCAGGAATGTTGTCAAATATTGCATCCGAGATGTTAGGTTGCCTTAGATTAGGATATATACCGTTATAGACGCATGTAATGTTACCACCGAAAAGTATGCACTCACACGCCAGGAATATTGTAAAATATTACGTCTGAGATAATAGGTTGCCTT
Source organism: Xylocopa violacea (assembly GCA_963969225.1). Lineage (NCBI taxonomy): Eukaryota > Metazoa > Arthropoda > Insecta > Hymenoptera > Apidae > Xylocopa > Xylocopa violacea. The sequence goes on from CAXAJV010000922.1 coordinate 329,896, forward strand.
AGATTAGGATATAGAACGTTATAGACTCATATAATGTTCCCACCGAGAAGTAGGGTCCGACACGCCTGGAATGATGTAGAATATTACATCCGACATGTCAGGTTGCCTTAGGTTAGGATATATAACGTTATAGACGTATATACTGTTCCCTCCGAGAAGTAGGGTTCGACAGGCCAGGAATGTTGTAAAATATTACATCCGAGTTGTTACGTTGCAGTTATAGACGCATTAATGTTACCACCGAGACGTAGGGACCGACACGCCTGGAATGTTGTCAAATGTTACATCCGAGATGTTAGGTTGCCTTAGGTTAGGATATATAACGTTACAGACGTATATACCGTTCCCTCCGAGAAGTAGGGTTCGACAGGCCAGGAATGTTGTCAAATATTGCATCCGAGATGTAAGGTTGCCTTAGGTTAGGATGTATAACGTTATGGACGTATATACTGTTCCCACCGAGAAGTAGGGTCCGACACGGCAGGAATGTTGTAAAATATTACATCCGAGTTGCTACGTTGCCGTTATAGACGCATTAATGTTACCACCGAGACGTTGGGACCGACACGCCTGGAATGTTGTCAAATGTTACATCCGAGATTTTAGGTTGCCTTAGGTTAGGATATATGACGTTTTAGACGTATATACTGTTCCCTCCGAGAAGTAGGTTTCGACAGGCCAGGAATGTTGTCAAATATTGCATCCGAGATGTTAGGTTGCCTTAGGTTAGGATATATAACGTTATAGACGCATGTAACGTTACCACCGAGAAGTAGGGACCGACACGCCTGGAATGTTGTCAAATGTTACATCCGAGATGTTAGGTTGCCTTAGGTTAGGATATATGTCGTTATAGACGTATATGCGGTTCCCTCCGAGAAGTAGGGTTCGACAGGCCAGGAATGTTGTCAAATATTGCATCCGAGATGTTAGGTTGCCTTAGATTAGGATATACAACGTTATAGACGCATATAATGTTCCCACCGATAAGTAGGGTCCGACACGCCTGGAAGGTTGTAGAATATTACATCCGAGATGTCAGGTTGCCTTAGGTTAGGATATATACCGTTATAGACGTATATACTGTTCCCACCGAGAAGTAGGGTCCGACACGCCAGAAATGTTGTCAAATGTTACATCCGAGTTGTTAGGTTGCCTTAGGTTAGGATATATAACGTTATAGACGCATGTAATGTTACCACCGAGAAGTAGGGACCGAAACGCCTGGAATGTTGTTAAATATTGCATCCGAGATGTTAGGTTGCCTTAGATTAGGATATATAACGTTATAGACGCATGTAATGTTACCACCGAGAAGTAGGGACCGACACGCCTGGAATGTTGTCAAATGTTACATCCGAGATGTTAGGTTGCTTTAGGTTAGGATATATAACGTTATAGACGTATATACTGTTCCCTCTGAGAAGTAGGGTTCGACAGGCCAGGAATGTTGTCAAATATTGCATCCGAGATGATAGGTTGCCTTAGATTAGGATATATACCGTTATAGACGCATGTAATGTTACCACCGAAAAGTATGCACTCACACGCCAGGAATATTGTAAAATATTACGTCTGAGATAATAGGTTGCCTTAGATTAGGATATAGAACGTTATAGACTCATATAATGTTCCCACCGAGAAGTAGGGTCCGACACGCCTGGAATGATGTAGAATATTACATCCGACATGTCAGGTTGCCTTAGGTTAGGATATATAACGTTATAGACGTATATACTGTTCCCTCCGAGAAGTAGGGTTCGACAGGCCAGGAATGTTGTCAAATATTGCATCCGAGATGTTAGGTTGCCTTAGATTAGGATATATGCCGTTATAGACGCATGTAATGTTACCTCCGAAAAGCATGCACCGACACGCCAGGAATATTGTAAAATATTACGTCTGACATAATAGGTTGCCTTGGATTAGGATATACAACGTTATAGACTCATATAATGTTCCCACCGAGAAGTAGGGTCCGACACGCCAGGAATGCTGTAAAATATTACATCCGAGTTGTTACGTTGCCGTTATAGACGCATTAATGTTACCACCGAGACGTAGGGACCGACACGCCTGGAATGTTGTCAAATGTTACATCCGAGATGTTAGGTTGCCTTAGGTTAGGATATATAACGTTACAGACGTATATACTGTTCCCTCCGAGAAGTAGGGTTCGACAGGCCAGGAATGTTGTCAAATATTGCATCCGAGATGTAAGGTTGCCTTAGGTTAGGATATATAACGTTATGGACGTATATACTGTTCCCACCGAGAAGTAGGGTCCGACACGCCAGGAATGTTGTAAAATGTTACATCCGAGTTGCTACGTTGCCGTTATAGAGGCATTAATGTTACCACCGAGACCTAGGGACCGACACGCCTGGAATGTTGTCAAATGTTACATCCGAGATTTTAGGTTGCCTTAGGTTAGGATATATGACGTTATAGACGTATATGCTGTTCCCTCCGAGAAGTAGGGTTCGACAGGCCAGGAATGTTGTCAAATGTTACATCCGAGATGTTAGGTTGCCTTAGATTAGGATATAGAACGTTATAGACTCATATAATGTTCCCACCGAGAAGTAGGGTCCGACACGCCTGGAATGATGTAGAATATTACATCCGACATGTCAGGTTGCCTTAGGTTAGGATATATAACGTTATAGACGTATATACTGTTCCCTCCGAGAAGTAGGGTTCGACAGGCCAGGAATGTTGTAAAATATTACATCCGAGTTGTTACGTTGCAGTTATAGACGCATTAATGTTACCACCGAGACGTAGGGACCGACACGCCTGGAATGTTGTCAAATGTTACATCCGAGATGTTAGGTTGCCTTAGGTTAGGATATATAACGTTACAGACGTATATACCGTTCCCTCCGAGAAGTAGGGTTCGACAGGCCAGGAATGTTGTCAAATATTGCATCCGAGATGTAAGGTTGCCTTAGGTTAGGATGTATAACGTTATGGACGTATATACTGTTCCCACCGAGAAGTAGGGTCCGACACGGCAGGAATGTTGTAAAATATTACATCCGAGTTGCTACGTTGCCGTTATAGACGCATTAATGTTACCACCGAGACGTTGGGACCGACACGCCTGGAATGTTGTCAAATGTTACATCCGAGATTTTAGGTTGCCTTAGGTTAGGATATATGACGTTTTAGACGTATATACTGTTCCCTCCGAGAAGTAGGTTTCGACAGGCCAGGAATGTTGTCAAATATTGCATCCGAGATGTTAGGTTGCCTTAGGTTAGGATATATAACGTTATAGACGCATGTAACGTTACCACCGAGAAGTAGGGACCGACACGCCTGGAATGTTGTCAAATGTTACATCCGAGATGTTAGGTTGCCTTAGGTTAGGATATATGTCGTTATAGACGTATATGCTGTTCCCTCCGAGAAGTAGGGTTCGACAGGCCAGGAATGTTGTCAAATATTGCATCCGAGATGTTAGGTTGCCTTAGATTAGGATATACAACGTTATAGACGCATATAATGTTCCCACCGATAAGTAGGGTCCGACACGCCTGGAAGGTTGTAGAATATTACATCCGAGATGTCAGGTTGCCTTAGGTTAGGATATATACCGTTATAGACGTATATACTGTTCCCACCGAGAAGTAGGGTCCGACACGCCAGAAATGTTGTCAAATGTTACATCCGAGTTGTTAGGTTGCCTTAGGTTAGGATATATAACGTTATAGACGCATGTAATGTTACCTCCGAGACGTAGGGCCGGACACGCCTGGAATGTTGTCAAATGTTACATCCGAGATTTTAGGTTGCCTTAGGTTAGGATATATGACGTTATAGACGTATATGCTGTTCCCTCCGAGAAGTAGGGTTCGACAGGCCAGGAATGTTGTCAAATGTTACATCCGAGATGTTAGGTTGCCTTAGGTTAGGATATATGACGTTATAGACGCATATAATGTTCCCACCGATAAGTAGGGTCCGACACGCCTGGAAGGTTGTAGAATATTACATCCGAGATGTCAGGTTGCCTTAGGTTAGGATATATACCGTTATAGACGTATATACTGTTCCCACCGAGAAGTAGGGTCCGACACGCCAGAAATGTTGTCAAATGTTACATCCGAGTTGTTAGGTTGCCTTAGGTTAGGATATATAACGTTATAGACGCATGTAATGTTACCACCGAGAATTAGGGACCGACACGCCTGGAATGATGTAAAATATTACATCCGAGTTGTTACGTTGCCGTTATAGACGCATTCATGTTACCATCGAGACGTAGGGACCGACACGCCTGGAATGTTGTCAAATGTTACATCCGAGATGTTAGGTTGCCTTAGGTTACGATATATATCGTTATAGACGTATATACTGTTCCCACCGAGAGATAGGGTTTGACAGTCCAGGAATGTTGTCAAATAGTGCATCCGAGATGTTAGGTTGCCTTAGGTTAGGATATATAACGTTATAGACGCATGTAATGTTACCTCCGAGACGTAGGGCCCGACACGCCTGGAATGTTGTCAAACGTTACATCCGAGATGTTAGGTTGCCTTAGGTTAGGATATATAACGTTACAGACGTATATACTGTTCCCTCCGAGAAGTAGGGTTCGACAGGCCAGGAATGTTGTCAAATATTGCATCCGAGATGTGAGGTTGTCTTAGGTTAGGGTATATATCGTTATAGACGCATGTAACGTTACCACTGAGACGTAGGGACCGACACGCCTGGAATGTTGGCAAATATTACATCCGAGATGTTAGGTTGCCTTAGGTTAGGATATATAACGTTACAGACGTATTTACTGTTCCCTCCGAGAAGTAGGATTCGACAGGCCAGGAATGTTGTCAAATATTGCATCCGAGATGTAAGGTTGCCTTAGGTTAGGATATATAACGTTATGGACGTATATACTGTTCCCACCGAGATGTAGGGTTCGACAGGGTAGGAACGTTGTCAAATATTGCATCCGAGATGTTAGGTTGCCTTAGATTAGGATATACAACGTTATAGACGCATATAATGTTCCCACCCAGAATTAGGGTCCGACACGCCTGGAAGGTTGTAGAATATTACATCCGAGATGTCAGGTTGCCTTAGGTTACGATATATACCGTTATAGATGTATATACTGTTCCCTCCGAGAAGTAGGGTTCGACAGGCCAGGAATATTGTCAAATATTGCATCCGAGATGTTAGGTTCCCTTAGATTAGGATATATAACGTAATAGACGCATGTAATGTTACCACCGAGACGTAGGGCCCGACACGCCTGGAATGTTGTCAAATGTTACATCCGAGATGTTAGGTTGCCTTAGGTTAGGATATATAACGTTACAGACGTATATACTGTTCCCTCCGAGAAGTAGGGTTCGACAGGCCAGGAATGTTGTCAAATATTGCATCCGATATGTTAGGTTGTCTTAGGTTAGGGTATATATCGTTATAGACGCATGTAACGTTACCACTGAGACGTAGGGACCGACACGCCTGGAATGTTGGCAAATGTTACATCCGAGATGTTAGGTTGCCTTAGGTTAGGATATATGACGTTATAGACGTATATGCTGTTCCCTCCGAGAAGTAGGGTTCGACAGGCCAGGAATGTTGTCAAATATTGCATCCGAGATGTTAGGTTGCCTTAGATTAGGATATACAACGTTATAGACGCATATAATGTTCCCACCGATAAGTAGGGTCCGACACGCCTGGAAGGTTGTAGAATATTACATCCGAGATGTCAGGTTGCCTTAGGTTAGGATATATACCGTTATAGACGTATATACTGTTCCCACCGAGAAGTAGGGTCCGACACGCCAGAAATGTTGTCAAATGTTACATCCGAGTTGTTAGGTTGCCTTAGGTTAGGATATATAACGTTATAGCCGCATGTAATGTTACCACCGAGAAGTAGGGACCGACACGCCTGGAATGTTGTCAAATGTTACATCCGAGATGTTAGGTTGCCTTAGATTAGGATATACAACGTTATAGACGCATATAATGTTCCCACCGATAAGTAGGGTCCGACACGCCTGGAAGATTGTAGAATATTACATCCGAGATGTCAGGTTGCCTTAGGTTAGGATATACACCGTTATAGACGTATATACTGTTCCCACCGAGAAGTAGGGTCCGACACGCCAGAAATGTTGTCAAATGTTACATCCGAGTTGTTAGGTTGCCTTAGGTTAGGATATATAACGTTATAGACGCATATAATGTTCCCACCCAGAATTAGGGTCCGACACGCATGGAAGGTTGTAGAATATTACATCCGCGATGTCAGGTTGCCTTAGGTTAGGATATATACCGTTATAGATGTATATACTGTTCCCTCCGAGAAGTAGGGTTCGACAGGCCAGGAATGTTGTCAAATATTGCATCCGAGATGTTAGGTTGCCTTAGATTAGGATATATACCGTTATAGACGAATGTAATGTTACCACCGAAAAGTATGCACTCACACGCCAGGAATATTGTAAAATATTACGTCTGAGATAATAGGTTGCCTTAGATTAGGATATATAACGTTATAGACTCATATAATGTTCCCACCGAGAAGTAGGGTCCGACACGCCTGGAATGATGTAGAATATTACATCCGACATGTCAGGTTGCCTTAGGTTAGGATATATAACGTTATAGACGTATATACTGTTCCCTCCGAGAAGTAGGGTTCGACAGGCCAGGAATGTTGTCAAATATTGCATCCGAGATGTTAGGTTGCCTTAGATTAGGATATATAACGTTATAGACGCATGTAATGTTACCACCGAGACGTAGGGACCGACACGCCTGGAATGTTGTCAAATGTTACATCCGAGATGTTAGGTTGCCTTAGGTTAGGATATATGACGTTATAGACGTATATACTGTTCCCTCCGAGAAGTAGGGTTCGACAGGCCAGGAATGTTGTCAAATATTGCATCCGAGATGTTAGGTTGCCTTAGGTTAGGATATATATCGTTATAGACGCATGTAATGTTACCTCCGAGACGTAGGGCCCGACACGCCTGGAATGTTGTGAAACGTTACATCCGAGATGTTAGGTTGCCTTAGGTTAGGATATATAACGTTACAGACGTATATACTGTTCCCTCCGAGAAGTAGGGTTCGACAGGCCAGGAATGTTGTCAAATATTGCATCCGAGATGTGAGGTTGTCTTAGGTTAGGGTATATATCGTTATAGACGCATGTAACGTTACCACTGAGACGTAGGGACCGACACGCCTGGAATGTTGGCAAATATTACATCCGAGATGTTAGGTTGCCTTAGGTTAGGATATATAACGTTACAGACGTATTTACTGTTCCCTCCGAGAAGTAGGGTTCGACAGGCCAGGAATGTTGTCAAATATTGCATCCGAGATGTAAGGTTGCCTTAGGTTAGGATGTATAACGTTATGGACGTATATACTGTTCCCACCGAGAAGTAGGGTCCGACACGGCAGGAATGTTGTAAAATATTACATCCGAGTTGCTACGTTGCCGTTATAGACGCATTAATGTTACCACCGAGACGTTGGGACCGACACGCCTGGAATGTTGTCAAATGTTACATCCGAGATTTTAGGTTGCCTTAGGTTAGGATATATGACGTTTTAGACGTATATACTGTTCCCTCCGAGAAGTAGGTTTCGACAGGCCAGGAATGTTGTCAAATATTGCATCCGAGATGTTAGGTTGCCTTAGGTTAGGATATATAACGTTATAGACGCATGTAACGTTACCACCGAGAAGTAGGGACCGACACGCCTGGAATGTTGTCAAATGTTACATCCGAGATGTTAGGTTGCCTTAGGTTAGGATATATGTCGTTATAGACGTATATGCTGTTCCCTCCGAGAAGTAGGGTTCGACAGGCCAGGAATGTTGTCAAATATTGCATCCGAGATGTTAGGTTGCCTTAGATTAGGATATACAACGTTATAGACGCATATAATGTTCCCACCGATAAGTAGGGTCCGACACGCCTGGAAGGTTGTAGAATATTACATCCGAGATGTCAGGTTGCCTTAGGTTAGGATATATACCGTTATAGACGTATATACTGTTCCCACCGAGAAGTAGGGTCCGACACGCCAGAAATGTTGTCAAATGTTACATCCGAGTTGTTAGGTTGCCTTAGGTTAGGATATATAACGTTATAGCCGCATGTAATGTTACCACCGAGAAGTAGGGACCGACACGCCTGGAATGTTGTCAAATGTTACATCCGAGATGTTAGGTTGCCTTAGATTAGGATATACAACGTTATAGACGCATATAATGTTCCCACCGATAAGTAGGGTCCGACACGCCTGGAAGATTGTAGAATATTACATCCGAGATGTCAGGTTGCCTTAGGTTAGGATATACACCGTTATAGACGTATATACTGTTCCCACCGAGAAGTAGGGTCCGACACGCCAGAAATGTTGTCAAATGTTACATCCGAGTTGTTAGGTTGCCTTAGGTTAGGATATATAACGTTATAGACGCATATAATGTTCCCACCCAGAATTAGGGTCCGACACGCATGGAAGGTTGTAGAATATTACATCCGCGATGTCAGGTTGCCTTAGGTTAGGATATATACCGTTATAGATGTATATACTGTTCCCTCCGAGAAGTAGGGTTCGACAGGCCAGGAATGTTGTCAAATATTGCATCCGAGATGTTAGGTTGCCTTAGATTAGGATATATACCGTTATAGACGAATGTAATGTTACCACCGAAAAGTATGCACTCACACGCCAGGAATATTGTAAAATATTACGTCTGAGATAATAGGTTGCCTTAGATTAGGATATATAACGTTATAGACTCATATAATGTTCCCACCGAGAAGTAGGGTCCGACACGCCTGGAATGATGTAGAATATTACATCCGACATGTCAGGTTGCCTTAGGTTAGGATATATAACGTTATAGACGTATATACTGTTCCCTCCGAGAAGTAGGGTTCGACAGGCGAGGAATGTTGTCAAATATTGCATCCGAGATGTTAGGTTGCCTTAGATTAGGATATATAACGTTATAGACGCATGTAATGTTACCACCGAGACGTAGGGACCGACACGCCTGGAATGTTGTCAAATGTTACATCCGAGATGTTAGGTTGCCTTAGGTTAGGATATATGACGTTATAGACGTATATACTGTTCCCTCCGAGAAGTAGGGTTCGACAGGCCAGGAATGTTGTCAAATATTGCATCCGAGATGTTAGGTTGCCTTAGGTTAGGATATATATCGTTATAGACGCATGTAATGTTACCTCCGAGACGTAGGGCCCGACACGCCTGGAATGTTGTCAAACGTTACATCCGAGATGTTAGGTTGCCTTAGGTTAGGATATATAACGTTACAGACGTATTTACTGTTCCCTCCGAGAAGTAGGGTTCGACAGGCCAGGAATGTTGTCAAATATTGCATCCGAGATGTAAGGTTGCCTTAGGTTAGGATGTATAACGTTATGGACGTATATACTGTTCCCACCGAGAAGTAGGGTCCGACACGGCAGGAATGTTGTAAAATATTACATCCGAGTTGCTACGTTGCCGTTATAGACGCATTAATGTTACCACCGAGACGTTGGGACCGACACGCCTGGAATGTTGTCAAATGTTACATCCGAGATTTTAGGTTGCCTTAGGTTAGGATATATGACGTTTTAGACGTATATACTGTTCCCTCCGAGAAGTAGGTTTCGACAGGCCAGGAATGTTGTCAAATATTGCATCCGAGATGTTAGGTTGCCTTAGGTTAGGATATATAACGTTATAGACGCATGTAACGTTACCACCGAGAAGTAGGGACCGACACGCCTGGAATGTTGTCAAATGTTACATCCGAGATGTTAGGTTGCCTTAGGTTAGGATATATGTCGTTATAGACGTATATGCTGTTCCCTCCGAGAAGTAGGGTTCGACAGGCCAGGAATGTTGTCAAATATTGCATCCGAGATGTTAGGTTGCCTTAGATTAGGATATACAACGTTATAGACGCATATAATGTTCCCACCGATAAGTAGGGTCCGACACGCCTGGAAGGTTGTAGAATATTACATCCGAGATGTCAGGTTGCCTTAGGTTAGGATATATACCGTTATAGACGTATATACTGTTCCCACCGAGAAGTAGGGTCCGACACGCCAGAAATGTTGTCAAATGTTACATCCGAGTTGTTAGGTTGCCTTAGGTTAGGATATATAACGTTATAGACGCATGTAATGTTACCACCGAGAAGTAGGGACCGAAACGCCTGGAATGTTGTTAAATATTGCATCCGAGATGTTAGGTTGCCTTAGATTAGGATATATAACGTTATAGACGCATGTAATGTTACCACCGAGAAGTAGGGACCGACACGCCTGGAATGTTGTCAAATGTTACATCCGAGATGTTAGGTTGCTTTAGGTTAGGATATATAACGTTATAGACGTATATACTGTTCCCTCCGAGAAGTAGGGTTCGACAGGCCAGGAATGTTGTCAAATATTGCATCCGAGATGATAGGTTGCCTTAGATTAGGATATATACCGTTATAGACGCATGTAATGTTACCACCGAAAAGTATGCACTCACACGCCAGGAATATTGTAAAATATTACGTCTGAGATAATAGGTTGCCTTAGATTAGGATATAGAACGTTATAGACTCATATAATGTTCCCACCGAGAAGTAGGGTCCGACACGCCTGGAATGATGTAGAATATTACATCCGACATGTCAGGTTGCCTTAGGTTAGGATATATAACGTTATAGACGTATATACTGTTCCCTCCGAGAAGTAGGGTTCGACAGGCCAGGAATGTTGTCAAATATTGCATCCGAGATGTTAGGTTGCCTTAGATTAGGATATATGCCGTTATAGACGCATGTAATGTTACCTCCGAAAAGCATGCACCGACACGCCAGGAATATTGTAAAATATTACGTCTGACATAATAGGTTGCCTTGGATTAGGATATACAACGTTATAGACTCATATAATGTTCCCACCGAGAAGTAGGGTCCGACACGCCAGGAATGCTGTAAAATATTACATCCGAGTTGTTACGTTGCCGTTATAGACGCATTAATGTTACCACCGAGACGTAGGGACCGACACGCCTGGAATGTTGTCAAATGTTACATCCGAGATGTTAGGTTGCCTTAGGTTAGGATATATAACGTTACAGACGTATATACTGTTCCCTCCGAGAAGTAGGGTTCGACAGGCCAGGAATGTTGTCAAATATTGCATCCGAGATGTAAGGTTGCCTTAGGTTAGGATATATAACGTTATGGACTTATATACTGTTCCCACCGAGAAGTAGGGTCCGACACGCCAGGAATGTTGTAAAATGTTACATCCGAGTTGCTACGTTGCCGTTATAGAGGCATTAATGTTACCACCGAGACCTAGGGACCGACACGCCTGGAATGTTGTCAAATGTTACATCCGAGATTTTAGGTTGCCTTAGGTTAGGATATATGACGTTATAGACGTATATGCTGTTCCCTCCGAGAAGTAGGGTTCGACAGGCCAGGAATGTTGTCAAATGTTACATCCGAGATGTTAGGTTGCCTTAGGTTAGGATATATGACGTTATAGACGCATATAATGTTCCCACCGATAAGTAGGGTCCGACACGCCTGGAAGGTTGTAGAATATTACATCCGAGATGTCAGGTTGCCTTAGGTTAGGATATATACCGTTATAGACGTATATACTGTTCCCACCGAGAAGTAGGGTCCGACACGCCAGAAATGTTGTCAAATGTTACATCCGAGTTGTTAGGTTGCCTTAGGTTAGGATATATAACGTTATAGACGCATGTAATGTTACCACCGAGAATTAGGGACCGACACGCCTGGAATGATGTAAAATATTACATCCGAGTTGTTACGTTGCCGTTATAGACGCATTCATGTTACCATCGAGACGTAGGGACCGACACGCCTGGAATGTTGTCAAATGTTACATCCGAGATGTTAGGTTGCCTTAGGTTACGATATATATCGTTATAGACGTATATACTGTTCCCACCGAGAGATAGGGTTTGACAGTCCAGGAATGTTGTCAAATAGTGCATCCGAGATGTTAGGTTGCCTTAGGTTAGGATATATAACGTTATAGACGCATGTAATGTTACCTCCGAGACGTAGGGCCCGACACGCCTGGAATGTTGTCAAACGTTACATCCGAGATGTTAGGTTGCCTTAGGTTAGGATATATAACGTTACAGACGTATATACTGTTCCCTCCGAGAAGTAGGGTTCGACAGGCCAGGAATGTTGTCAAATATTGCATCCGAGATGTGAGGTTGTCTTAGGTTAGGGTATATATCGTTATAGACGCATGTAACGTTACCACTGAGACGTAGGGACCGACACGCCTGGAATGTTGGCAAATATTACATCCGAGATGTTAGGTTGCCTTAGGTTAGGATATATAACGTTACAGACGTATTTACTGTTCCCTCCGAGAAGTAGGATTCGACAGGCCAGGAATGTTGTCAAATATTGCATCCGAGATGTAAGGTTGCCTTAGGTTAGGATATATAACGTTATGGACGTATATACTGTTCCCACCGAGATGTAGGGTTCGACAGGGTAGGAATGTTGTCAAATATTGCATCCGAGATGTTAGGTTGCCTTAGATTAGGATATACAACGTTATAGACGCATATAATGTTCCCACCCAGAATTAGGGTCCGACACGCCTGGAAGGTTGTAGAATATTACATCCGAGATGTCAGGTTGCCTTAGGTTACGATATATACCGTTATAGATGTATATACTGTTCCCTCCGAGAAGTAGGGTTCGACAGGCCAGGAATATTGTCAAATATTGCATCCGAGATGTTAGGTTCCCTTAGATTAGGATATATAACGTAATAGACGCATGTAATGTTACCACCGAGACGTAGGGACCGACACGCCTGGAATGTTGTCAAATGTTACATCCGAGATGTTAGGTTGCCTTAGGTTAGGATATATAACGTTACAGACGTATATACTGTTCCCTCCGAGAAGTAGGGTTCGACAGGCCAGGAATGTTGTCAAATATTGCATCCGATATGTTAGGTTGTCTTAGGTTAGGGTATATATCGTTATAGACGCATGTAACGTTACCACTGAGACGTAGGGACCGACACGCCTGGAATGTTGGCAAATGTTACATCCGAGATGTTAGGTTGCCTTAGGTTAGGATATATGACGTTATAGACGTATATGCTGTTCCCTCCGAGAAGTAGGGTTCGACAGGCCAGGAATGTTGTCAAATATTGCATCCGAGATGTTAGGTTGCCTTAGATTAGGATATACAACGTTATAGACGCATATAATGTTCCCACCGATAAGTAGGGTCCGACACGCCTGGAAGGTTGTAGAATATTACATCCGAGATGTCAGGTTGCCTTAGGTTAGGATATATACCGTTATAGACGTATATACTGTTCCCACCGAGAAGTAGGGTCCGACACGCCAGAAATGTTGTCAAATGTTACATCCGAGTTGTTAGGTTGCCTTAGGTTAGGATATATAACGTTATAGCCGCATGTAATGTTACCACCGAGAAGTAGGGACCGACACGCCTGGAATGTTGTCAAATGTTACATCCGAGATGTTAGGTTGCCTTAGATTAGGATATACAACGTTATAGACGCATATAATGTTCCCACCGATAAGTAGGGTCCGACACGCCTGGAAGATTGTAGAATATTACATCCGAGATGTCAGGTTGCCTTAGGTTAGGATATACACCGTTATAGACGTATATACTGTTCCCACCGAGAAGTAGGGTCCGACACGCCAGAAATGTTGTCAAATGTTACATCCGAGTTGTTAGGTTGCCTTAGGTTAGGATATATAACGTTATAGACGCATATAATGTTCCCACCCAGAATTAGGGTCCGACACGCATGGAAGGTTGTAGAATATTACATCCGCGATGTCAGGTTGCCTTAGGTTAGGATATATACCGTTATAGATGTATATACTGTTCCCTCCGAGAAGTAGGGTTCGACAGGCCAGGAATGTTGTCAAATATTGCATCCGAGATGTTAGGTTGCCTTAGATTAGGATATATACCGTTATAGACGAATGTAATGTTACCACCGAAAAGTATGCACTCACACGCCAGGAATATTGTAAAATATTACGTCTGAGATAATAGGTTGCCTTAGATTAGGATATATAACGTTATAGACTCATATAATGTTCCCACCGAGAAGTAGGGTCCGACACGCCTGGAATGATGTAGAATATTACATCCGACATGTCAGGTTGCCTTAGGTTAGGATATATAACGTTATAGACGTATATACTGTTCCCTCCGAGAAGTAGGGTTCGACAGGCCAGGAATGTTGTCAAATATTGCATCCGAGATGTTAGGTTGCCTTAGATTAGGATATATAACGTTATAGACGCATGTAATGTTACCACCGAGACGTAGGGACCGACACGCCTGGAATGTTGTCAAATGTTACATCCGAGATGTTAGGTTGCCTTAGGTTAGGATATATGACGTTATAGACGTATATACTGTTCCCTCCGAGAAGTAGGGTTCGACAGGCCAGGAATGTTGTCAAATATTGCATCCGAGATGTGAGGTTGTCTTAGGTTAGGGTATATATCGTTATAGACGCATGTAACGTTACCACTGAGACGTAGGGACCGACACGCCTGGAATGTTGGCAAATATTACATCCGAGATGTTAGGATGCCTTAGGTTAGGATATATAACGTTACAGACGTATTTACTGTTCCCTCCGAGAAGTAGGGTTCGACAGGCCAGGAATGTTGTCAAATATTGCATCCGAGATGTAAGGTTGCCTTAGGTTAGGATATATAACGTTATGGACGTATATACTGTTCCCACCGAGATGTAGGGTTCGACAGGGTAGGAATGTTGTCAAATATTGCATCCGAGATGTTAGGTTGCCTTAGATTAGGATATACAACGTTATAGACGCATATAATGTTCCCACCCAGAATTAGGGTCCGACACGCCTGGAAGGTTGTAGAATATTACATCTGAGATGTCAGGTTGCCTTAGGTTACGATATATACCGTTATAGATGTATATACTGTTCCCTCCGAGAAGTAGGGTTCGACAGGCCAGGAATGTTGTCAAATATTGCATCCGAGATGTTAGGTTGCCTTAGATTAGGATATATACCGTTATAGACGAATGTAATGTTACCACCGAAAAGGATGCACTCACACGCCAGGAATATTGTAAAATATTACGTCTGAGATAATAGGTTGCCTTAGATTAGGATATACAACGTTATAGACTCATATAATGTTCCCACCGAGAAGTAGGGTCCGACACGCCTGGAATGATGTAGAATATTACATCCGACAGGGCAGGTTGCCTTAGGTTAGGATATATAACGTTATAGACGTATATACTGTTCCCTCCGAGAAGTAGGGTTCGACAGGCCAGGAATGTTGTCAATTATTGCATCCGAGATGTTAGGTTGCCTTAGATTAGGATATATAACGTTATAGACGCATGTAATGTTACCACCGAGACGTAGGGACCGACATGACTGGAATGTTGTCGAATGTTACATCCGAGATGTTAGGTTGCCTCAGGTTAGGATATATGACGTTATAGGCGTATATACTGTTCCCTCCGAGAAGTAGGGTTCGACAGGCCAGGAATATTGTCAAATATTGCATCCGAGATGTTAGGTTCCCTTAGATTAGGATATATAACGTAATAGACGCATGTAATGTTACCACCGAGACGTAGGGACCGACACGCCTGGAATGTTGTCAAATGTTACATCCGAGATGTTAGGTTGCCTTAGGTTAGGATATATGACGTTATAGACGTATATACTGTTACCTCCGAGACGTAGGGTTCGACAGGCCAGGAATGTTGTCAAATATTGCATCCGAGATGTTAGGTTGCCTTAGATTAGGATATATACCGTTATAGACGCATTTAATGTTACCACCGAAAAGTATGCACTCACACGCCAGGAATATTGTAAAATATTACGTCTGAGATAATAGGTTGCCTTAGATTAGGATATAGAACGTTATAGACTCATATAATGTTCCCACCGAGAAGTAGGGTCCGACACGCCTGGAATGATGTAGAATATTACATCCGACATGTCAGGTTGCCTTAGGTTAGGATATATAACGTTATAGACGTATATACTGTTCCCTCCGAGAAGTAGGGTTCGACAGGCCAGGAATGTTGTAAAATATTACATCCGTGTTGTTACGTTGCAGTTATAGACGCATTAATGTTACCACCGAGACGTAGGGACCGACACGCCTGGAATGTTGTCAAATGTTACATCCGAGATGTTAGGTTGCCTTAGGTTAGGATATATAACGTTACAGACGTATATACCGTTCCTTCCGAGAAGTAGGGTTCGACAGGCCAGCAATGTTGTCAAATATTGCATCCGAGATGTAAGGTCGCCTTAGGTTAGGATGTATAACGTTATGGACGTATATACTGTTCCCACCGAGAAGTAGGGTCCGACACGGCAGGAATGTTGTAAAATATTACATCCGAGTTGCTACGTTGCCGTTATAGACGCATTAATGTTACCACCGAGACGTTGGGACCGACACGCCTGGAATGTTGTCAAATGTTACATCCGAGATTTTAGGTTGCCTTAGGTTAGGATATATGACGTTTTAGACGTATATACTATTCCCTCCGAGAAGTAGGTTTCGACAGGCCAGGAATGTTGTCAAATATTGCATCCGAGATGTTAGGTTGCCTTAGGTTAGGATATATAACGTTATAGACGCATGTAACGTTACCACCGAGAAGTAGGGACCGACACGCCTGGAATGTTGTCAAATGTTACATCCGAGATGTTAGGTTGCCTTAGGTTAGGATATATGACGTTATAGACGTATATGCTGTTCCCTCCGAGAAGTAGGGTTCGACAGGCCAGGAATGTTGTCAAATATTGCATCCGAGATGTTAGGTTGCCTTAGATTAGGATATACAACGTTATAGACGCATATAATGTTCCCACCGATAAGTAGGGTCCGACACGCCTGGAAGGTTGTAGAATATTACATCCGAGATGTCAGGTTGCCTTAGGTTAGGATATATACCGTTATAGACGTATATACTGTTCCCACCGAGAAGTAGGGTCCGACACGCCAGAAATGTTGTCAAATGTTACATCCGAGTTGTTAGGTTGCCTTAGGTTAGGATATATAACGTTATAGACGCATGTAATGTTACCACCGAGAAGTAGGGACCGAAACGCCTGGAATGTTGTTAAATATTGCATCCGAGATGTTAGGTTGCCTTAGATTAGGATATATAACGTTATAGACGCATGTAATGTTACCACCGAGAAGTAGGGACCGACACGCCTGGAATGTTGTCAAATGTTACATCCGAGATGTTAGGTTGCTTTAGGTTAGGATATATAACGTTATAGACGTATATACTGTTCCCTCCGAGAAGTAGGGTTCGACAGGCCAGGAATGTTGTCAAATATTGCATCCGAGATGATAGGTTGCCTTAGATTAGGATATATACCGTTATAGACGCATGTAATGTTACCACCGAAAAGTATGCACTCACACGCCAGGAATATTGTAAAATATTACGTCTGAGATAATAGGTTGCCTTAGATTAGGATATAGAACGTTATAGACTCATATAATGTTCCCACCGAGAAGTAGGGTCCGACACGCCTGGAATGATGTAGAATATTACATCCGACATGTCAGGTTGCCTTAGGTTAGGATATATAACGTTATAGACGTATATACTGTTCCCTCCGAGAAGTAGGGTTCGACAGGCCAGGAATGTTGTCAAATATTGCATCCGAGATGTTAGGTTGCCTTAGATTAGGATATATGCCGTTATAGACGCATGTAATGTTACCTCCGAAAAGCATGCACCGACACGCCAGGAATATTGTAAAATATTACGTCTGACATAATAGGTTGCCTTGGATTAGGATATACAACGTTATAGACTCATATAATGTTCCCACCGAGAAGTAGGGTCCGACACGCCAGGAATGCTGTAAAATATTACATCCGAGTTGTTACGTTGCCGTTATAGACGCATTAATGTTACCACCGAGACGTAGGGACCGACACGCCTGGAATGTTGTCAAATGTTACATCCGAGATGTTAGGTTGCCTTAGGTTAGGATATATAACGTTACAGACGTATATACTGTTCCCTCCGAGAAGTAGGGTTCGACAGGCCAGGAATGTTGTCAAATATTGCATCCGAGATGTAAGGTTGCCTTAGGTTAGGATATATAACGTTATGGACGTATATACTGTTCCCACCGAGAAGTAGGGTCCGACACGCCAGGAATGTTGTAAAATGTTACATCCGAGTTGCTACGTTGCCGTTATAGAGGCATTAATGTTACCACCGAGACCTAGGGACCGACACGCCTGGAATGTTGTCAAATGTTACATCCGAGATTTTAGGTTGCCTTAGGTTAGGATATATGACGTTATAGACGTATATGCTGTTCCCTCCGAGAAGTAGGGTTCGACAGGCCAGGAATGTTGTCAAATGTTACATCCGAGATGTTAGGTTGCCTTAGGTTAGGATATATGACGTTATAGACGCATATAATGTTCCCACCGATAAGTAGGGTCCGACACGCCTGGAAGGTTGTAGAATATTACATCCGAGATGTCAGGTTGCCTTAGGTTAGGATATATAACGTTACAGACGTATATACTGTTCCCTCCGAGAAGTAGGGTTCGACAGGCCAGGAATGTTGTCAAATATTGCATCCGATATGTTAGGTTGTCTTAGGTTAGGGTATATATCGTTATAGACGCATGTAACGTTACCACTGAGACGTAGGGACCGACACGCCTGGAATGTTGGCAAATGTTACATCCGAGATGTTAGGTTGCCTTAGGTTAGGATATATGACGTTATAGACGTATATGCTGTTCCCTCCGAGAAGTAGGGTTCGACAGGCCAGGAATGTTGTCAAATATTGCATCCGAGATGTTAGGTTGCCTTAGATTAGGATATACAACGTTATAGACGCATATAATGTTCCCACCGATAAGTAGGGTCCGACACGCCTGGAAGGTTGTAGAATATTACATCCGAGATGTCAGGTTGCCTTAGGTTAGGATATATACCGTTATAGACGTATATACTGTTCCCACCGAGAAGTAGGGTCCGACACGCCAGAAATGTTGTCAAATGTTACATCCGAGTTGTTAGGTTGCCTTAGGTTAGGATATATAACGTTATAGCCGCATGTAATGTTACCACCGAGAAGTAGGGACCGACACGCCTGGAATGTTGTCAAATGTTACATCCGAGATGTTAGGTTGCCTTAGGTTAGGATATATAACGTTACAGACGTATTTACTGTTCCCTCCGAGAAGTAGGGTTCGACAGGCCAGGAATGTTGTCAAATATTGCATCCGAGATGTAAGGTTGCCTTAGGTTAGGATATATAACGTTATGGACGTATATACTGTTTCCACCGAGATGTAGGGTTCGACAGGCCAGGAATGTTGTCAAATATTGCATCCGAGATGTTAGGTTGCCTTAGATTAGGATATACAACGTTATAGACGCATATAATGTTCCCACCCAGAATTAGGGTCCGACACGCCTGGAAGGTTGTAGAATATTACATCCGCGATGTCAGGTTGCCTTAGGTTAGGATATATACCGTTATAGATGTATATACTGTTCCCTCCGAGAAGTAGGGTTCGACAGGCCAGGAATGTTGTCAAATATTGCATCCGAGATGTTAGGTTGCCTTAGATTAGGATATATACCGTTATAGACGAATGTAATGTTACCACCGAAAAGTATGCACTCACACGCCAGGAATATTGTAAAATATTACGTCTGAGATAATAGGTTGCCTTAGATTAGGATATATAACGTTATAGACTCATATAATGTTCCCACCGAGAAGTAGGGTCCGACACGCCTGGAATGATGTAGAATATTACATCCGACATGTCAGGTTGCCTTAGGTTAGGATATATAACGTTATAGACGTATATACTGTTCCCTCCGAGAAGTAGGGTTCGACAGGCCAGGAATGTTGTCAAATATTGCATCCGAGATGTTAGGTTGCCTTAGATTAGGATATATAACGTTATAGACGCATGTAATGTTACCACCGAGACGTAGGGACCGACACGCCTGGAATGTTGTCAAATGTTACATCCGAGATGTTAGGTTGCCTTAGGTTAGGATATATGACGTTATAGACGTATATACTGTTCCCTCCGAGAAGTAGGGTTCGACAGGCCAGGAATGTTGTCAAATATTGCATCCGAGATGTTAGGTTGCCTTAGGTTAGGATATATATCGTTATAAACGTATATACTGTTCCCACCGAGAGGTAGGGTTCGACAGGCCAGGAATGTTGTCAAATATTGCATCCGAGATGTTAGGTTGCCTTAGATTAGGATATATACCGTTATAGACGAATGTAATGTTACCACCGAAAAGGATGCACTCACACGCCAGGAATATTGTAAAATATTACGTCTGAGATAATAGGTTGCCTTAGATTAGGATATACAACGTTATAGACTCATATAATGTTCCCACCGAGAAGTAGGGTCCGACACGCCTGGAATGATGTAGAATATTACATCCGACAGGGCAGGTTGCCTTAGGTTAGGATATATAACGTTATAGACGTATATACTGTTCCCTCCGAGAAGTAGGGTTCGACAGGCCAGGAATGTTGTCAAATATTGCATCCGAGATGTTAGGTTGCCTTAGATTAGGATATATAACGTTATAGACGCATGTAATGTTACCACCGAGACGTAGGGACCGACATGCCTGGAATGTTGTCGAATGTTACATCCGAGATTTTAGGTTGCCTCAGGTTAGGATATATGACGTTATAGGCGTATATACTGTTCCCTCCGAGAAGTAGGGTTCGACAGGCCAGGAATATTATCAAATATTGCATCCGAGATGTTAGGTTCCCTTAGATTAGGATATATAACGTAATAGACGCATGTAATGTTACCACCGAGACGTAGGGACCGACACGCCTGGAATGTTGTCAAATGTTACATCCGAGATGTTAGGTTGCCTTAGGTTAGGATATATGACGTTATAGACGTATATACTGTTACCTCCGAGACGTAGGGTTCGACAGGCCAGGAATGTTGTCAAATATTGCATCCGAGATGTTAGGTTGCCTTAGATTAGGATATATAACGTTATAGACGCATGTAATGTTACCACCGAGACGTAGGGACCGACACGCCTGGAATGTTGTCAAATGTTACATCCGAGATGTTAGGTTGCCTTAGGTTAGGATATATGACGTTATAGACGTATATACTGTTCCCTCCGAGAAGTAGGGTTCGACAGGCCAGGAATGTTGTCAAATATTGCATCCGAGATGTTAGGTTGCCTTAGGTTAGGATATATATCGTTATAAACGTATATACTGTTCCCACCGAGAGGTAGGGTTCGACAGGCCAGGAATGTTGTCAAATATTGCATCCGAGATGTTAGGTTGCCTTAGATTAGGATATATACCGTTATAGACGCATTTAATGTTACCACCGAAAAGTATGCACTCAAACGCCAGGAATATTTTAAAATATTACGTCTGAGATAATAGGTTGCCTTAGATTAGGATATACAACGTTATAGACTCATATAATGTTCCCACCTAGAAGTAGGGTCCGACACGCCTGGAATGATGTAAAATATTACATCCGAGTTGTTACGTTGCCGTTATAGACGCATTCATGTTACCACCGAGACGTAGGGACCGACACGCCTGGAATGTTGTCAAATGTTACATCCGAGATGTTAGGTTGCCTTAGGTTAGGATATATAACGTTCCAGACGTATATACTGTTCCCTCCGAGAAGTAGGTTTCGACAGGCCTGGAATGTTGTCAAATATTGCATCCGAGATGTAAGGTTGCCTTAGGTTAGGATATATAACGTTATGGACGTATATACTGTTCCCACCGAGAAGTAGGGTCCGACACGCCAGGAATGTTGTAAAATATTACATCCGAGTTGTTACGTTGCCGTTATAGACGCATTAATGTTACCACCGAGACGTAGGGACCGACACGCCTGGTATGTTGTCAAATGTTACATCCGAGATTTTAGGTTGCCTTAGGTTAGGATATATGACGTTTTAGACGTATATACTGTTCCCTCCGAGATGTAGGTTTCGACAGGCCAGGAATGATGTCAAATATTGCATCCGAGATGTTAGGTTGCCTTAGATTAGGATGTACAACGTTATAGACGCATATAACGTTCCCACCGATAAGTAGGGTCCGACACGCCTGGAAGGTTGTAGAATATTACATCCGAGATGTCAGGTTGCCTTAGGTTAGGATATATACCGTTATAGACGTATATACTGTTCCCACCGAGAAGTAGGGTCCGACACGCCAGAAATGTTGTCAAATGTTACATCCGAGTTGTTAGGTTGCCTTAGGTTAGGATACATAACGTTATAGACGCATGTAATGTTACCACCGAGAAGTAGGGACCGACACGCCTGGAATGTTGTCAAATATTGCATCCGAGATGATAGGTTGCCTTAGATTAGGATATACAACGTTATAGACGCATATAATGTTCCCACCCAGAATTAGGGTCCGACACGCCTGGAAGGTTGTAGAATATTACATCCGAGATGTCAGGTTGCCTTAGGTTAGGATATATACCGTTATAGACGTATATACTGTTCCCTCCGAGAAGTAGGGTTCGACAGGCCAGGAATGTTGTCAAATATTGCATCCGAGATGTTAGGTTGCCTTAGATTAGGATATATACCGTTATAGACGAATGTAATGTTACCACCGAAAAGTATGCACTCACACGCCAGGAATATTGTAAAATATTACGTCTGAGATAATAGGTTGCCTTAGATTAGGATATACAACGTTATAGACTCATATAATGTTCCCACCGAGAAGTAGGGTCCGACACGCCTGGAATGATGTAGAATATTACATCCGACATGTCAGGTTGCCTTAGGTTAGGATATATGACGTTATAGACGTATATACTGTTACCTCCGAGACGTAGGGTTCGACAGGCCAGGAATGTTGTCAAATATTGCATCCGAGATGTTAGGTTGCCTTAGATTAGGATATATACCGTTATAGACGCATTTAATGTTACCACCGAAAAGTATGCACTCACACGCCAGGAATATTGTAAAATATTACGTCTGAGATAATAGGTTGCCTTAGATTAGGATATACAACGTTATAGACTCATATAATGTTCCCACCGAGAAGTAGGGTCCGACACGCCTGGAATGATGTAAAATATTACATCCGAGTTGTTACGTTGCCGTTATAGACGCATTCATGTTACCACCGAGACGTAGGGACCGACACGCCTGGAATGTTGTCAAATGTTACATCCGAGATGTTAGGTTGCCTTAGGTTACGATATATATCGTTATAGACGTATATACCGTTCCCACCGATAGATAGGGTTTGACAGTCCAGGAATGTTGTCAAATAGTGCATCCGAGATGTAAGGTTGCCTTAGGTTAGGATATATAACGTTATAGACGCATGTAATGTTACCTCCGAGACGTAGGGCCGGACACGCCTGGAATGTTGTCAAATGTTACATCCGAGATGTTAGGTTGCCTTAGGTTAGGATATATAACGTTACAGACGTATATACTGTTCCCTCCGAGAAGTAGGGTTCGACAGGCCAGGAATATTGTCAAATATTGCATCCGAGATGTTAGGTTGCCCTAGATTAGGATATATAACGTTATAGACGCATGTAATGTTACCACCGAGACGTAGGGACCGACAAGCCTGGAATGTTGTCAAATGTTACATCCGAGATGTTAGGTTGCCTTAGGTTAGGATATATGACGTTATAGACGTATATACTGTTACCTCCGAGACGTAGGGTTCGACAGGCCAGGAATGTTGTCAAATATTGCATCCGAGATGTTAGGTTGCCTTAGATTAGGATATATACCGTTATAGACGCATTTAATGTTACCACCGAAAAGTATGCACTCACACGCCAGGAATATTGTAAAATATTACGTCTGAGATAATAGGTTGCCTTAGATTAGGATATACAACGTTATAGACTCATATAATGTTCCCACCGAGAAGTAGGGTCCGACACGCCTGGAATGATGTAAAATATTACATCCGAGTTGTTACGTTGCCGTTATAGACGCATTCATGTTACCACCGAGACGTAGGGACCGACACGCCTGGAATGTTGTCAAATGTTACATCCGAGATGTTAGGTTGCCTTAGGTTACGATATATATCGTTATAGACGTATATACCGTTCCCACCGAGAGATAGGGTTTGACAGTCCAGGAATGTTGTCAAATAGTGCATCCGAGATGTTAGGTTGCCTTAGGTTAGGATATATAACGTTATAGACGCATGTAATGTTACCTCCGAGACGTAGGGCCGGACACGCCTGGAATGTTGTCAAATGTTATATCCGAGATGTTAGGTTGCCTTAGGTTAGGATATATAAAGTTATAGACGTATATACTGTTCCCTCCGAGAAGTAG